>CM031380.1:27221317-27246316 GCA_018290095.1 Polypedilum vanderplanki | reverse complement strand
ACGGCACTTGGTCATATAAAACTCACTGATTTTGGGCTCTCTAAAATGGGTTTAATGTCTATGACAACGCATCTTTATGAAGGGTGTGTTGATTACAATAATGAAGCGAGACAATTTTCTGATAAGCAAATTTTTGGCACACCCGATTATATTGGTTAGTATTATCTAATCTATTTCAACGGAAGAAGGCATGTGTTTTTATAATTATATTTTTATTACAATCATATAGCTCCCGAGGTAATTTTACGACAAGGCTATGGAAAAACAATCGATTATTGGAGCATGGGAATAATACTGTATGAATTTCTTGTTGGCTGTGTTCCATTTTATGGGTAAAAAACTTAAAGATTCTTATGATTCACTCTAGAAAGATATTTAATACTTTTTTAACACAGTGAAACTGCCGAAGAATTGTTTTCTTATGTTGTTAATGATGCAAGTATCGAATGGCCTGCAGATGATGATTGGCATATTGATCCTGAAGCAAAAAATTTAATTTCTGCATTATTAATTCAAGATCCACAAGAGAGATTAGGTTCTCAAGGTGAGAAATTTAATTTCATTTTCTTTTTTGGCAAAATGATTATTTACATAAAGACTAATTTGCATATTGATAAAATGTTTTAATTTGATGGAAAATCAATTTTTATTTAATTTGAAAATTTTGCTACCAAAAAATTCTCAAATTACAAGTTTTTATTTCTGCTCGTAACGTAGTCAAAATATAAATGCTCGCAAGTCATGCAATTATCCCATTATGAATATTTAAAAGAAAATCATTTTCCTTTTATAGGTCCGCAAGAGGTAAAAGAACATCCGTATTTAGCTGGAATCGAATGGAATAGCTTGTTGCGTTATAAAGTATGAATAATAAAAATGCAATAATATTAATGATACTCATTACTAACTCAAACACGTTTCACAGGCCGAATTTATTCCTCAATTAGAGAATGAAGAGGACACGAGCTATTTTGATTCGCGAGTTGATCGATATAGTCATCATCAAGAATTTGAAGATACTGATACTGATGACTCGCCTGTTCTTTCATCAAGTTTCGCCTCCTACTCGCCACAATATCGTAAACATTATCACAACAATCGCTATACAAATTATGGTAGCGATGAAAGCAATAGCAGTGTGAATGATTCAGGAAAATTGGCACTGGATATAAGAAACTTAAATGTGAGTTGACACTTGTTGTTTAAAAATAACCGTAATATTGATTGTTTTTTAAAAATTTTACTCTCATTTCTAGATTAATCCATCTAAAATTAAGATGCCATCAACACCTGTTGAACCATTTGATGAAATTACTGATGCAATCAACTCACCAGATCGTACTCATGCACCATCACTATTCTTGCGACATCAACAAATCAAGAATGTCTATACGACAGCCGAAGTGCTCGAACAGCAGAACAAAGGTGGAATTCATCGTTCTCTAAGAATGTTGAATGTCAGCACACCAGATTCAGATCACTCATCGGACCATGACATTTCGCCAAAGATTCAGCGTAGACGTAAAAATCTCATTGCGGCTGCTGCAGAGGAAAAACTCAATTTGCCAAAATTGTCAATATCTGTTGATCACGACACTCGACCCTATTCACAAATGCTGTCATCACCATCAACTTCAATTGAAACTCCAACTGCTGCTGATGGCTCAAAGCGTGTTATGAAGTCAGCTTCTGCCGTTGATTTGAGATTAAAAGTCTCACCAAATGTTTTTGAAAAAACTTCTGTTGAGAGCATACGTAAAGATCGAACAAGATTAAAGTTAGACACGAATTTATGTGAAAGTAACAATTTCAAACCTATTGAAAATGATACGAATTTAGAATGTGATACAATTTGTTCAAAACCACCAGCAAATAATGCAAACAATGGTGGTAACAGCTCAACAGCAAGCAGTCGTGAAGTCAGTCCATCTCGAGAGAGTCCAGCAATTACAAATCTTAAACCACCGTAAGAAAATTTTAAAATAATTTTAAATGCTTCTATTGATTATTTAAATTTTTTATAGAATCATTTTGAGAAGAGGACCGAATGGATTTGGTTTTGTGATTCAAACAATTAGAGTCTATTTTGGCGACTCTGATTTTTATACAATGCATCATCTTGTGATGAGTGTTAATGAAACATCACCAGGTAAATTTTTCACACATGCTTTCTATTATGATCTACTTAATTTTTAATTTTCAAATTGTATAGCTTATGAAGCTGGTTTGAGACCTGGAGATCTGATAACGCACATTAATGGCGAGTCTGTTCAAGTAAGATTTTCTTAAATTATAATTTTAATAAATTTTAATAATAAATTCTATTTTTAGGGACTATTTCATACTCAAGTTTTGCAGCTATTACTCTCAAGTCATGAACATGTAACAATAAGAGCAACTCCATTGAAAAATACAAGGTAAATTTTATTAATTTTCATCATTAATTTCCTAAATCATTAATATTTATTTTATTCAAGTATTCAAATTGGAGGAAGAAAACGAGATCTTGGTCAAAGTAAATTGGCACGAAAAGTAAATGTTCGTCCAAAAAAACAAAAAGGAACAAGTGACAAAAAAAGGAGAATTTCATTGTTTAGAAGAATCAGCACAAAAATTGCAAATGCAGAAATTCAACAGGTGAGAAAATATTTATAACTTTTTTACTCAGTTAAATTTATATTGAATTGATAATAGATGACATCAAGTGGCGCTTTATCACCAATAACACCAAGTAGAAGTTTTCAATCGTTTTCAAAAGATGTTCGTCCAGGACCTCGTTTGAGCTTATCACCATTAGATACTTTCCATCAACAAGTTTCATCTCAAGCTTCATCACAGTCTTCATCGCCATCATCTTCAGTTCCAAATACACCAACTTCGAATTTAAATACATCGGCGCCCATTTATCATCAGCGACCATCAAGTCTTCACGGCTTAAAGCATAAGCTGCATACAATTGGATCAGGAAAATCGCCGTCATCGAGTCGTCGAAAGTCAGTGTGCCATATTCCGCTTTCGCCATTAGCCCGAACACCATCACCTTCGGGTGCACCTATTTCACCAACACGTTCACCAAGTCCATTAGCTTTTTGCCTTGGTCATCAAATTGGTGCTTCTAATTTAACACAGTCATATACCCCAAGTGGAACAAGCAAAACATCGAATTCTAAAATTCAAAAAACCAATAGCTTCAAAAGTATGGAGAAAAATTAAGCGAGTCGCGCTATGAATATAACCACATATACATAACATTATTTTTATGCAATTTGTGATGTAAATTTAGTTATTTTCTCAATTATAATTTTTATTGTTCTCGTATTTTAAGAGTTGATTGCAAATAATTAATTTATATTCTCTCTTTATAAAGAGACTATTCTTTGTTTCGAATATATAAAAGCATGATAGATGACTTTTTTAGATAGTTTGATTGACATAGTGAGAGAACAGAAGGGAATAAGGGTAAATAGTAAAGTATATTATATGTCAGAAATAATATTTCTATAAAAGAAATTTATTTGTCTTCTTCTTTCTATAAAAAAAAAAAACACTTAAAATTTTTAGCATTGCAATATATGCGACAGAAAAATGATATTAAATAAGATAAAAAGTTCGCGTAAAAGAATCATGTATGATATTTAATATTAAACTATATATGATCATATTTTTAAGAATTTTAAAGTGTAGAATCATTTTTTCTGCAGTAAAAAAAAGATAAAGGAAGAAAAATGTTGATGTCTGAAAAATAAAAAACACAAGTGAAAAATTTAAAAATAAATTTTCAACTATTTTATTTTTATTATGTACTATTTTATACAATAGATTTTGTGTTATAACAGGAAACATGATTTGATTGAAAAATATGTGAAAAAGTTCTTATATAGGTAACGCGAGATATATTTTAACCGTTAATAATTACTAAAAGTTTGTAAGGCTTATGAAGATTTGTAAATAAGATGTTTAGATCAAGCTCATCATGGTATCAAAAGGATTAATTGTACTCTCAATTTGAGTTTTCCACGATTCTTCAATTTCCTTTGGTTTCACTGTAGAAACTTTTGGTGGATTCTTGGTCTTTTTAGCTTTCTTTGTTGTCTTTTTGTTGATACCTTCTTTCTTAATTTTCTTTTGATCTTCAATTTTCTTTGCATCGCCAATTAGGCCAGTACAGTTTGCAGAGCCACAGAAACAATTTGTTTTATTATTTCCAACAAATTCCATTTTATAATCAAATGTTAATTCAGTGCCCTAAAAATGATTAAATTTCAATAATAAATTTGTAAAAAATCAAATTTTTAATTTAAAAACTTACCGCTTTGATAAATTGATTAGAGAAAATTCCTATCCTCGTGTTGCCATCAACTGTCACTTTTTTAGTCTCACAATTGGGATTACATGAATGATTAAGAAAACGTGATTTATTAGCATAAAATTCAGCATCAACAAACAAATCGCTTTCAATGGTCAAGAAATAAAATTCTTTTTCTTTATGTTGAATCTTGTGCTTCATTCGACGATTCAATTCATTATTATCAATTAATTCACCAACATATTCAATAATAAATGTATCTGGTGGAATGTCATTGACACAAATTGCACCAAAACCACGATTCATTGTTCGCACAATTTTTATTTCAACATTTTCTCGATTTCTGAGCTTTTGATTTTCACATTTGCTTCCTGCTGGGCATGATTTACTGCATTCGACATTCAGAAGCATGTTGATGCAATTGCTGTCTCTTCCACATGGCAAAACATCATTAGGACTACAATCACATTTTTCTAATGTACTTTCACCTGGTTTTTTCAGCTTCACTGGTGGAACTGCTCTATTTTGAGTGACTTTTGTATAAAACTTTGGTTTTGTATCTTTTTTCTTTTCATTTTCGGCATTTAAAATTTTCATCATTTCATTTGCTTCAGCTAAGGCAAGATAATAAGCAGAATCAAGTCTTGAATTACCTGATTTAGCTACGTAAACATCCTCATTTTGTGTATCAAATGGAAAAACTCGTTCACAAGTGATGTAATAATAGTCAGAACTGCCAAAGAATCTTATACAAAATTCTCTCTCAAACCTTTGACTTTTTGTAATTTGCAATGGAACAACCCATGGAAGCATAACAAATGCTGGCCACCATCGATAATGTCCAACTTTGGCCCATACGATTGAATTATAAACAGGCATTCGTCCTTCGATGCATTCATCGCACAAGAAAATTTCCTCAGATTCACAAGCTTTCGATGGCAAGCATTCAGAATGGAATGCATTAGGACAGCCATCGCAACAAATTAGACTTCCACTTTTCGTACACACACTGCACCAGTCGATATTTAATGGCTTTTTCTTTAACAGCAATTCCTTCTCTGACATGTGACGAGGGCAGATTATTTGTGTTTTTGAGAGAATTTGTGAACCAGCTGGAATGCAATAGATATCAGTGTGATATGTTGCAACACATTTTATACATTTAGTTAGTGTTCCATTTTTGTTGATATTCTTAGCGTTACATGTGTGACAGCAATGTTGTGGACAAGTTTTTCTTATCTTCGGTAGATACTTTATGCATTTTTCATGATATGATTGTTTGCAATCGGAGGTTGTGCAATTCACAACGTCTGTATCATCTTTTTCAATATTTTGTCTACATACAAAGCATTTCTTTTGATTCATATGGCAAGATTCACATGTATAAAATGATATGAGATGTTCAGTGAGAATTATGTCATCACTATCACCAGTTTTATGACGAAATTGTTCTTTTCGTTTCTCAACACTTTTAAAACATGACTCGTGCATATAAGCAGCACAATTTTTTCCAGAACAACGATAAGTTTGTTCATCATTTTCAGTTTTGGTTTGACATTTAGCGCAAATTTTATTTTTCGATGCATTTTTGAAAAGGTAATGAATATCTTTAACTTCAGAAAGAAATCTTTCTTCAAGTGTTTCATCTTTTTTGGTTTTGATTTTTTTCAAACTTGGTGGTTGACATTCATCATCTTTAGCTGATGGTGTGCTTTCTTTTTCTATTGACATTTCATGTTCTAACTTTCTCTTTGCAATAGAAATTCTTCTAATTGAAATTCGTTTATTTAATTGCTCTTCTGATGGACTTTCAACCTTGATGATCTCTTGCTTGATCTCTTTTTTCTTTGGCATATTTTCAAGCTGCTTTTGTTTTTCATCATATTCATGAAGAGTTCTGAAGATTAATCTTAAATTTTCATGAATGCTCTTATCTTCAACACATTCTTCACATGATTTCTCAAATTTTTCTAAATTTGTAAATTTCTTTTGTAGTTCAACACTTGTGTCATAAATTTTTATACGATCATAAATGGGAAAGGTTGTGAAGCATCTTGCTTCTTCAATTGCACGACGACATGTTTTGGATAAAGTAATTTTTGATCGCTTGATTTTACGAATTTGTGTGATTTCATGCCAAAATTCTTCCATACCTTCAAAGTCAAAAATGTTGCGTGTTGGCAGATAAGCTTTAAAGCCACCATAACTAAAATATTTGACAAGTACTTTATCTGAAATGAATTAATTAAGATTTAAAAATTTGTCAGAAATTTCAGTGTGAGATAAACTTACTGTCATTGCATCCTTCAATTGAATAAATCATACATGGAAACCAATTGAGTTTACTAAATGAGCCCCAAACAATTTTGCCTACATATAAATTATTGTCAGTGACATTTGATGGGTCACTTTTGACTGAACCAATTGTATTTATCGAACTTAAAGCACTATCAGTGTCAGATATCACTGAATGTTTATCTTCAACTGTTTCATGTTCATTATCACCTGATGAAAGATCAGATGTAATTTCATTATCAGAATTTGCTTCATTTTCCTTTTTAATTTCTTTATCGAGATCCATTAAAATGTTGTTATTTAGTGTTGATTCCATAATAAAATTTTCAGACATTTCTACTTTCACTGTTTCTTCAGAATTTTTTGTTTTTATATCTAAAACACAATAGAATTTTTTTTGTTAAGAAGAAGTTGAATAATTTGTGATCATAACCTGAGACGGTTTTGATATGAACTAATTTTTTATATGATCCTCAATTGAATTATATAACAATACTAAAATGTTGCAATTTGTTTATTTTGATTAAATACCTGCACTTGAATCGTTGTTTTTCTTCCAAACATTCATATTTGAGACTTTTGAATTCCTTGTTTTGAGATTATTTGCGCCAATTTTCGTCATTCTTATGAAACTCAGGTAATTAAAGTTTACAAAAAATGCTCGCACAACAATAGGAAAATTCTTTATGTAAAATTACATTAATTTTGCAAAATTTTAAATAAAAATTATTTTAAAGATTTTATTTAATAAAATAAAAATATTTCTGACGCTTTGGTCAAAACGATATTTTTATCGACACTCATCGCAAATTCATCGACTTATCGATGGTAAAGGGGGGGAACTATATATGTGAAAAATATTCCATTGAGACAAAATAAAAAAATCTTATAAGAAATTTTCATAAATTTTACAAAATTTTACTTAATAAATTTAAAAATTTGAATAAAAACATTAAAAAAATTTTTTGAATTGCTAAATTTATTAAAAAAATGAATAAATAAAATTTGCTTTCAGATTAATTTTACACAAGTGAAATGCAATAAAAAATCTTGTTGGACTTAAGGGGAAATTAGATTTAAACAAGAAATTTTTATTAGTCCTGAAAGAATTGTGAAAAATATAAATTTTTTATTAGTTTAAAGCAAAATTATTTTATTTAATTAGCACTAAAGTAATTTAGATAAAATTAAGTTAGTGTGAAATATGAATTCGATGAAAAATGTTGAGCAATTATCAAACTTTTGCTGTGAAAAATACATTTTTGATTCTAACTTTGATTCTGGCAATTTGTTCAAAGTTGAACTTGTGAAAAAAATCAGTAAGTGTATATGTCTTTATAAAAACATGATTTCCAGGAGAAAAATCAAGTGAAAAATTACTAAAAACAGTGTCAAAAAGTTAATTTAAAATTTCACAATACATACAAACACAAATAATAGAGCTACCTAGTGAAAAGAGAGAGAGAGAGAAAAAGAGAGAAAGAAAAACTTTCTAAGATCCTTCGCTCATAATAAAATCGATTCATAGAACTAATTTGAATTTATTCATGGCTCCCCAAACAATAAATGAACCACAAAATTTAATGTAGTTCAATGTAACTTTTTTTCACAAATTTCACTTGACATATTTTTCCTTGTTTCGTTTATAAAATTTATTAGGTACACAAAATAAGCTCAATGTTAATTTTCTTTTCGATTATAATATTTTTTTTATAAAAGCAAATTCAAATGAATCAGTGCAAGGTTCAAATGGTGAGCAATCCTCATCATCATCGTCATCAACAACAAACAATGGCTCAAATAGTAGCAATCAAAATTCAAAAGAGCGTCAAATTGACATAGAATTCAATCTATGGACTCGACCTGACAACTATTGTGCTGGTCCTAGTGATAATTCGAAAAAATGTCGAAATCTAGAATGTGAGTTGATTGACATAAAAAGAAAACTTTGTAAATAATTGAAACTAAAATTTTTTTTGTTAGGTAATGGGAATTGCGGAAATTTGAATCATGGCAATCGTACATGGTTCTTTTTTAGGTGATAATTAAATATTTTAGAAAATAATTATACAATATAACAAATTTATTTTTAGTATTCGCGGTGGTGAGAAAAATCAATTGGTGAAATTAAATTTAGTTAATTTGAATAAGCAAGCAAAGCTATTTAGTCAGGGCATGCATCCTGTTATGAGAAATGGAAATCATGGTAAATGGGAGCGTACTAAGGAAAAACCAACATTTTTGCTCACTGATGATAGCTTTGTTCTATCCTTATGTCATCGCACTAATGAGAATGTTGAAGAAAATACTGTCTTTTATGCATTCACATTTCCATTTACTTATACTGAGCATATTCATGCACTTGATTCATATGATAAGAAATATAAGAAGAGCTTAGAAGAATTGGAATGGATTGTGAGTGAAATGAATCAAACGACATCGACCACTAAAGAAAAAATTGTGATTGATCAGAATGTGAATTCGTTCTCAAACGATAATGAAAAGGAACGATCTCGATTAAACGTAACAAATGATGATGCGACTTGCGATGGCACTTTTCTGCAGGATAATTTTGAAAACATTCTTTTGACTAATCGTAGCTCATCGATTGATGAAAATACATCGGATTCTATGCAACAATTATCGAGCTTAGTTAATAATGTGCAAATTGAAAAACAACCTGAATACTTTGAAAGTTTACCACCACCGCCAGTTATGAAAAAAGTTCTTGAAGACATAAAAACGGGAATATATTACTACAGAGAATTGTTGATCAATTCTTATGAACATAGACGTGTTGATTTGCTAACAATTACTAGTTTTGATGGAATTGAAGAAGATAGAGAAGAACGTTTGAGAAATTTATTTCCAGACTATACTGTTCCACGCTGCCACAAGTTTAGAAACAAGAAAATTATTTTCATTTCATCAAGAGTTCATCCAGGAGAAACACCTTCGAGTTTTGTGCTTAATGGTTTTCTGAACTTTCTTTTGGATCGTAAAAATCAAACTGCCATGACTTTGAGAAAGCTCTATGTGTTCAAAATTATTCCCTTTCTCAATCCTGATGGTGTTTATAATGGTTTATATCGTGGTGATACGCTCGGTCACAATTTAAATCGCGTCTATCTTAATCCTAAACTTGATCGTCATCCATCAATTTACGCAGTGAGAAAGTTGATAAGGTAAATTTTTAAATTTAACAATTTTTCCAGGAATTTTTCAAAATTTAAATTTTAAATTATGTTTGTTTTTCAAAGATATTATCATTTTGGCTGTGATAAACCCGACACCGGTAATGAATCTTTTGATATGGGTATGACGACAGATGATAAAGATGATGTGATGTCAATGAATGATAGTTGTATGGGTGATCAATTTGATTATGATTCATTGAATATCGATAAGGAAGAAATTCCAATGAAAGTTGTAGTTGAGACACGCATGAAAGAACCAAATGAGCAAAAGCATATCATTGGAACAAAACAACGTTGTACTTTGAATAAAAAACTTAAAGAGTCTGCTATGTCAGTCAAAAATGTTTTGAGCATGGAAAGACGAAGTGCCTCAAAAGACGAGCCGACTTCTAAAGCAGGAAATTCTCATCATAATTTTAAACATTTTATAAGTCACTACAATTGTGAAAAAGCTGCCGAAAAAATGTTTCAACAAAATATTCAAAATCAACAAAACTTAAACATCAGTATGGATTTTCGTATTAAAACAGATGAGAATGGCGAAAAGAGCATTACCGAGGAAAATTCAAATTTATTTCTCTATTTAGATCTTCATGGTCATGCTTCAAAGAAAGGTTAGTGAAGCATAAAATCATTAGCAATTCATAAATTTTATCTAAAATTTTCTTTTAAGGTGTTTTCATGTATGGAAATCACTTGTCAAACATTTTTGAAGCTGTTGAAGTGATGTTGTTACCGAAATTAATGAGTTTGAACTGCCATCATTTTCATTTTGATTTTTGTAACTTCAGTGAACGTAACATGTATCTTAAGTAAGTTTTATTTAAGGTGCATTTTTCATCGTTTTATTCGCATTTTATCAGTTTGTCTATCAATTTTTACACTTACTTATATTTGAATTTTAAAAAAAATTTGTGTGCGAATTTTTTCGGTTTTTGACTTCAAAATTTTAAATTTCAAAATATATTTTCGAATTTTTTTCGATTTTGAATTTCAAAAAATACGTTGCATATCAAATTTTCTAAACTTCACAATATTCATCAGAAAACACTTTTAAAAACTTTTGGAATTTTTAATGCATGAAAATTCTATCGACTCAAATATTACTCATTCGTATATTTTGGAATTATTGCTAAAATAATGTTGATAAATTTTTAACAGAGGACGACGTGATGGATTGTCAAAAGAAGGTTCTGGTCGTGTGGCAATTTACAAGGCCACAGGATTAATAAAAAGTTATACACTTGAGAGTAATTACAATATAGCAAAATGTGTCAATGTTCTTCCACCTAAAGGTAAAGAACTATCATCAAAAATCCATAATTTAGTTCCACCGAAATTTACGCCAGCGATTTTTGAAGAAGTTGGGAGAGCTTTGGGTAAATAAAAACAAATTTCATTACCATAGAATTATTTTCAATGCAATTTTTATTTGAAAATCATATAGGACCTTCGTTGCTTGACTTGACAAACAGCAATCCACAGAGTCGAATTCAAAATTCTGAATATCGCTCACTTCAAGGTAAAAGAATTTAATTCATCATAAGTGGCAAAATCAATAATAAAACATTTTATTTTATGATTAAGGTCTTCGTAACTCGCTGAAACATGAAATCAGCCGTGGATTGTCAAGATCAAGAATCAACAAGGTAATTATCCCTGGTGCTTTCCTTATAACACAAATAGCTTTCGCCTAATGACACTCATGTAAACAAAATTAATCTAAAATTGTTACCATATCGTAAACCTTTTTTGTAGTTTGCAAAATTGACTAAAAAGAGACAAACAAGTACTCAAAGCACGTCAATTCAAGACACATCCAAGGAAAATGAAAATAATTGCTCATTTACGTCATCTTCATTGAATGTACCAAACACGCTGCCATCAACAACACAAAATTCTCATCAACAAATCATAAAATCTCAAATTTCATCTGTTTTAAAAGTTACACCAACCGCGAAGAGCGGTAAAGTGACCACCTTCATTAAGAAGGAAGCACCATTGAACAAGAAGAAAATATTAAGAGAGAATGTTACCACAACTACACTTACAAATCAAATTCCACATAAGAAAATTCGTGTCTCGAATTCATCAAATAATAATAGTGCAGTAAATACAACAACTGAAAAGGAAGCAACAAGTTGTTATGTCAACGACATAGAACCTTGTTGCTCAAGATCAATTACTTCATTCATCTATAAACCACCTTCATCACCATCGGGCTCATCAACAACAAGTTCCACGGGACAAGTAAAAATCACAAGTTTTCTACCAATTAAAAAAGTTGGTGTGAAATTCAATAATCCAGGTGGATCGAAAGCTGCAACCACATTGAAGAAGGGAAGAAGTTTAAGTGAATCAACTGTCAATGACAGCACAGCACCAACATTTCATTCACTTTCTGAAAAATTGTTGAAAAAGAAGAAGCGTTTATTAAAATCCGAGACTACGATAAAGCGGAAAAAATCGAGGCCTCAAAAACCATTAGTTTAAGAATGAAAATTGTGTAACAGAGTATATTATAAAAAAATAAAATTATTGTTCACCATAACACTTAAGAAACAAAAAAAGATAAATCTTTTTAATAAATCTAATTTCAGGAAAGAACACCAAAAGTTTTTACGAGCAATTTACTAGTTTTTATTATTTTACTTTAGAAGAAAATGATTCTATAATAATTTTTTTTTGGTATGAGAATATGAGTGTGACCAAGTAATTTGAAAAGAGAGGTTTTAAAAAACTCCTTTTCTCATTATCTCAGCGAACTGTTAATAAAAGATAAATGCCTAATATTCATTTAAGAGTTGTTGTTGCTTCTGCTGGTTGTTTTTGTGTATATTTTGATGTGCGAGTAGCTTTCTCATATAGAATTAAACTTGACAATTACATAGGTAGGTAGGTAGGTTTCACCAATTCAAAGCATAATTTAATCATCATGAAATAAATCATTCAATTTTATGTTCCCTTGTTCTTGATTCTATATTGTGTGTGAAATAGAACTAGAAACTATTCCGCCAGCAACATTAAAGTTGTTTATTACACGATTATTTCGCTCCTCAAAAAATTCAAAATGATCATTTGAGTGCGCTATTCCAAAAAATCCGAGCGATGAAAATGTTGATGGAAAAACATAGAACGTTACAAACATGATTATATACATGATAATATGGAATAATATTGAAGACCAAATTAGATTTATCTGTAATAATAATAAAATAAGATATTAGAATAAATATAAAAATAATATATATTTATGTAGACTTACTTTTGATTTTCGATTATATTTTGTTATGCTTAAGAATGGAACAAGACCAAAAGTAAGTACTGTTCCAAAAAGAATTCCGCCTATAATGCCGACAAAGTTGAGTTGCCAAGGCATTGAGCTCATTCCGAATAAACAAGTTATAATTAGCAATAATTTTATCAAAGCCAAATAGGGTTTCTTTAATTGTTTCCAATGACAAAATGTTAGAATGATTGTAAGTGAAGATGCAACACCTGCTAATGAGGCTAATGGGCCAACCTAAAAAATTTCATTTATAATTATTAGCACAATGATTTATAAAATATTCAAAATTATTTTTACCTCGGGTCGATAGGGAACTAAAATCGTGCTCGTCATATTTCCAGCTATGCCTGATGCAATATAAATGATGGCAGTTCTTAAAGGGCCTAAAAGTCGTTCTAAATCTGATAAAAATATATGTTGGAATGCAATTGAGATTGCCAAGTGCAAAATGCCTGCGTGTAAGTAGAGGGATGTAAAGAGACGATAAAACTGATCGGGAATGTCATGAGAAAAAAATGGAAACATTCCACAAACGTTACTCATGCATGAAACCTAAAAATTATCAAATCAGAATTAAATATGAATCAGTCGTAATAAAATGTATTTTATACTTGTGAACATAAAGATGCTTCCTCATGAAAATAACCATTGATAAATTCACAATATTCCTTTGTTGTGATGTGACATTCACCGTATACACCTGTGCAACAAGGATGACCGATAATTTCACATACCATGTGTTCAGCTGTATGATCTTTTAATCGTGAACGATGAGAGAATGAATTAGTTTTACGACATATTGGCCACTTTGTTATATCGTCGGGCCATTCAAAGCTCTGAGGTGCATCACAAAATTTAGGGTCGAGTCCACAAACGCTGCCAGATATTCTTCCTCCAGGACCTTAATTTAATACGAATGACTTAAATAAATTTTAAATAAACAAAATATATAAATTCTTACCATCACCAGGTGACCATTTCTTCCATGTCGATATAGTTTTCTGTGTTGGCCACAAACCACCAACTGAACATTCAGCTTGAGAAGTTTGAACACATCCAGAATCATCATTTCTAATGCAGCATGCAGTTTCACGTTCTTTCCTTTTTGTTTTTGCTATGACATCAAGAACTCGTGAATCTCGTCTCATGCAACCACCAAATTTTGCACCCAAATGAACCAGATCCATGCTTCGAGGTCCTATCCAAATATTTCGTTGCTCATTATGTGAGACTTGTTGCAAATTCAAATTTGTAACCATGACTTGACCAGTTTTCTGTTCCATACCAATCCCAAAAGAGACAAGACCGTAGCAAATGATTGACAAGACAAGCACCAAAATCTGAACTGTATTAACCCAATAAGTAAAAAATGGTCGATAATCATGACGATCATCTAATTCATTGGGTCGCAAAAGTTTCACATCATTTGTGACGGGTCGACGAGAATTGTCTAAAATTCCATCCAAAAGTTGAAAAGAGATTCGTGTGCCAGGATTAAAACCAGTAATCAATTCATGCTCATGCTGATTTGACTTAATTTGCCAACCGTTGCGAACAGTAGAGCTTGCTGTAGAATACATTTGACGATTAAAATTATACTCTTCTTGTTGATTACTAGAATTCATTGCCGAGTAGGAAGATGATGATGACGATGGCGAATCGAAAAATTTTTCTTCATTCGATAATGCTGGTGTGCCTTCGCACAAATCACTGTCATCATTGTTTTTGACATGACATGGAGCAAAACTGCGTGACCATTGCTTTTGCTTACGAACATGAGTGCGATTTACCAAAAATGACACACCGTTCCATAACATTGTTGCAACTGATGATTTCTTTTCAATTTTATAGTGAGTTCTCTCTGTTTCATCAGTATATTGTGGCAAGATATCTGGTCTATAGCCCAATTGCTGTTCATTGCGACCTTGATGTCGAGGCGAATTTGTGCAATCAATCATATCATCGCGTAACTGTCCAAAGCATCTGATCGCTAAGCGTTTTTGACGTTCAAACCATTTTATGCGCTCTTCTTCCTCGCTCAATGTATCAACACCAAAGAATTTTGCAATCTCACGCTTGACATAATCCTTAATCTTTTGTTTGCGTGAATATCGCGACGATGGATTCTGCGGGCGTTGCAAAACATTGCGTTGATTCATAGTGTTTGTGTTACTTCCACCATTATTATTGTTATTATTACTGCTGTTGTTATTGACAAGCAGATTTGAGGATGAATCATGATGATATTGAAAAACAAATGAGCGGTTACTGCCAGTAACTGAAGATTCTTGTAAATGTGCAAGTGCTTCTTCTTGTGGTGGTGCTGGTGCTGGTTTTGAATAAAATGGTTCAGCATTTGCATTCATTTCTTCAATTTTAGCATTTTCTGTTTGCTTTTGTTGTGCCTGAACAGCTGAAGCAGCTGCAACTGAAGAAGAATATGTTGGTTCAATTGATTTAACTGATGCAACTGAATGATTTGAAGGTTGTGGACTTATTGGCGATTGATTTTGATGTGCATCAGAAAGAGCCGAAAGTGTAAGTTGTTGAGGTGGAATTGGACTGAAAATATTAAACAGTAAAAAAAGTGGAAAAGAGTTTAATTAAATTTTTAATATATTACCTTATAGGACCAGTTTGTGTTTGTTGATGAACGCCAGCAGTTCGACGACAATTGACACACGATTGATCACTTTGATTCATCAAATTTAAAACTTTACCCATACCACCATGAAAATCACGTGCATTGAAATTCATTACTGCTGCTTGCGATTGTTGAGCACTACAACAGAAATTATTTGACGTATTTGAATGGGAAATGATCGATTGACCGCTGCTTAAGTTGCTCATATTTGATGAACGAATACGTGGAGTTGTTGCATAATGATCAGCATTTGATGAATTTATTGGCAGATTTGTTGTATTTATTTGCTGCTGTGGTTGTTGTTTATCTGTGCAGCATTTAATGTTTATGCGATATTGAGTGTTGTGCTGACTTTGTTGTTGCTGAATTGCTCTTGACTTTTGTGGCTTAAGGGTTTGTGAAGAACCAATTTGATTTTGTGCTGATGACAAAGAAAGATGATAGCCTGGATTGCTGAGAGTTGCTGGTGCTTCATTATATTGACTCTCATTTGTGCACAACGGTGGTGTTGGAATATAACGTTTCACAGGAGTATGAACTGTTGATGAAAGATAGCATGCATAATTGTCGTTAGAAGCTAATGGAGTGCTGTTGACTAAAAAATGACCAGGTGGTGTTACATCTCGATATCTATCTTGTACACGATATCGTGAATTGGGAGACATTGTTCTTTGTTGATGCTGCTGCTGTTGCTGTTGCTGAACCAGAAAACGATGTTGATGCTGTGGTGCAGAAATAATGAAGCGATCATTGTTGGGAGCAGGTGATGGTGGTGGTATACAGCACGTAATATTTTCTTCATAACGTAATTGAGGACGACTACTGTAGCAATCGTAGTGTGAGGGCGAACAGCCTAAATTATCTTGCGAATTCACCACTGAGCATGCATCCTTATACATAATAGGTGCTGTGCTTAATTGTTGTGAGAAATGACTGTTCGAATACGACGCCCTTCGTTTTGTTTGATTATGGTGATTTGAGGATTGCTGAAAACATCCAAGATGATGGTAATTTTCAATGTCACCATTTTCAGATGACATTCTGTGATGAAAAATCAACCCTCAATCAAACCAAAGGGGAAATATTTATTTATATTCTAAAACTATCCACTATAATCTTCTTTTTTGCACTACTAGAAAACTCAAATTTATTCCTTTGTCCTCTTAATAGAAATTTTTTCACTCCTTACTGAAAATTTTCAGCAATGGGGTGAAAAACTTTTTTCAAATGCGTTTGCGCATTGTATGAGGTGAGTGAAATTAGTGAAACTTTGATAACAGCTGCAGTTATTTTGAAATTTCATGTTTATTTATACAGTTTTTTTACAGTGTATAAATTAAATTATAATTAAACTTTTAATTAGTCAATAAAAGTTATTAAATTAGATAATAAAGTTTGTTAAAATATGATAAATTCTTACTTAATTCAATAATCAAGTGGAAAGATGAGAAAAAAAATTGTGTTTTATAAATAACGGTCAAACTTTTGAAAATAAAAACAATCAAAACAAAATAAATCTCATTTTTTTCTAAATTCTATAAATTTCTAAAAATATTAAAATTAGCCATAAGAACTCTGTTTAAAAGTATGTCAATCGCTGCAGAAGATGAACTGTATAGTGAGGAGTCTACTGAGCTTAAAGGGTTTTTGTTTAAATGGGTCAACTATTTGTATGGCTGGCAAAATAGATTTATTGTACTCAAAGATTCGACTTTGACATATTACAAATCGCCTGAAGATTCTGATTTTGGCTGTAGAGGCGCAATCTGTTTAGAAAAAGCTACTATCAAAGAACATGAAGTGGATGAATGTCGATTTGATATCTCTGTTGAGAATGTCATCTGGTATTTACGAGCAGAAAACCCAGAAGATAAAAGGAATTGGGTGGAAGTATTAAAATCGTTTCGGGTGAGTCAACAAGTTAATTATTGTGAATTATAAATACTTATCTATCATATTTCATGATAATACAGATTTCTGATGATGAAAATCAATTGAAAAGGCATGGAAGTTCGATGTCAATTGTATCTAACACACTATCTATCAACAGCGGATGCTCATTAAAAGCTGAAGTTCATCAGATTGAAACTTATCGTGATTTGTTATTTGACCAAATAGATTCGTTGCAAAGATTTTTTGACACTTGTAATGAACAGAATGGACTGCACCATATGCAATCATTTGAATTAAATAATGGACTTAAATCGATAGATTTTAAATCAGAGGTATAATATGTGATATAAATAAATTTACGATGCGTAAAAAATTAATAATTTATCTGTATTCTAGGCTATAACATTCCGAGAAACTACATTGGGAGTTTTAACTACTTTAAATCATTGCTTGGAGTTAATTTCACAAAAAGAAGAAAATTTTAAACGTAAACTTGAACGAGAAATCGAAAGACGTAAGAAAGTTGAAGAAGAGTTGAAGGAGTGCCAAGAGAATTTAGTAAAAATGAAAATGGCTGCAACTGGACCTGGTTAGGAAAACTGTTCAAAAACTAGAAATCACTTGTTGCTAAACAATTTAAATTTTTAGATATAGAAGACCAAGAAGGACCTAATTCTACAATACCTGAAGACGAATTTTTTGATGCTGTAGAGACTGGTTTGGACAAAATTGAAGAAGTTAGGCAATATCGTGTTATGCTGAAACTTCAAAATCAGCAATCTCAAATAGAATCTGGACAAATTGTTGAAGTCGAATCGGAAGTAGATGATTTTGGAACAGGTAATCTCGCAAAATATCATACACTTTGGCCTGAAATTGATCGAGTATGTTGTGATCAATTGAGACATGCTTTGGATGGTGTGAGTGACGAGGGATGGCAAATCTTCGCTGAAGATGGTGAAATGAAGATGTATCGAGTAAGTTTTTTTGGCCTAAAGCTTGATTTAAAATAAATTACTGATTAAATTTTTATTTAAAGCGTGAAGAAGAAATTGATGGTATAGTTGTTGATCCATTAAAAAGTTGTCATGTTGTTAAAGGATGTACTGCAAGAGAAATGTGTCATTATTTTTATGATCCACAGTATAGGTAAATAATTTTATTTAAAATTTAAAATCAGACACTAATTCTATTACGCATTTTAGAAATGATTGGGAAACGACATTAGAAGAATGTCAAATTTTAGAAGAAATTTCAAAAGATGTTTTAGTTTTTCTTCAAACACACAAACGTATTTGGCCTGCAAATCAAAGAGATGCTTTATTCTGGTCTCATATGAGGTTTGCTTACTTCAAATTCTTCTTCTCTATTACTTTATTTAATTTTAGTAAATTTATAGAAAAGTAAAAGAGGGACTTGATGAAGATGCGTATGATGGATGGCTTGTTTGTAATCAATCAACAGAAAGTCCAAATTATCCAGTAAGTTCAACTTTACTTTTGATTTTTTAAAATAATTTACGCTAATTTTTATAATAGCCTGCGAATCAAGGAAAATGCATTCGAATCTATCTGACTGTAATTTTATTCTGTCAGACAATTATAAATCCAGAAAAGAGAGATCTTTCACAAATAACGAGAGATGATCTAACTTGCAAAATAACATATTGTTCAGTCGTTAATCCTGGAGGTTGGATTAAACCTACTTTATTAAGAGCTGTCTACAAAAAAGAATACCCTAAGTTTTTAAAGCGTTTCACCTCATATGTCCTCGATCAAACAAAAAATAAATCCATAAAATTTTAATTTGACAGTATATTTCTATTTTAAACTTAGATGAATCTTCATATACATTTAATATTTTAGTCAAATGAAACGATATTAAAGTCACAACTATTATTTTTTATATAATATTGAAAGAATTCGTTTTTTTACTTTTATTCTATTTTTTCATAATTAGGAGTCTAAACATACATTTAATACTTTTTAAAAAGAAAAGAGCATTGGTTATGATGTTGTTGCTTCAGTCAATGGTGGCCAATTTTTCTTAACAAACACTAAATTATTATTGTTATTTGCAGCATGTACAGGCGATCGAGAAATCTCTTGAGTATTTCTCTCTGTTTGATAGACATTTGCTTGTGTAAGTGTTTCATATTGTTGTTGAGAAGATTTCTCAGAATTCTCAAGTGTGTTGGCTGTCGTTGTATTTGTCACATCAGAGGGTTGATTATATGCACTAAGAATAAATAATAAATATAACATATATTTATTTTTAATATTTAATAAATTTAAATTACCTTGCATCATTTATTAAAGGAATATATTCAGCCGGCTGATAATGATAAGAGTTTTGAAAAAGACCATAATCGGCAGTACCATGCCATCCAGTTGCATAACTAAAGTTACTGAAACCAACATTACTATAAATTTGATGTGAAGGTGACAATGAAGTTGGATAATAAAGTTGATGCGTTTGAGGAACAGGCACTACAGGTGGAGTGGTTTGAGCTTGAGTGATGTAATGTGGGCTTGCATTGCCTTGGTACTCAGCTGATGCAGCTTGTTGATTTTGAGTAGTTAAATGATGATAAGTAGCCGATGGTGATGGTGTTGCATATGGTGAACTTGGTGATCGAGTTGGTGAAATATTTTGAATCCCAGAATGTGTCGGAGATGATGTGCTTAAAATATTATTGCTGCTGTTTATTTGATTTGTCCAATATGATGAACCTGATGTCGTTGTCGATGGCTGCCAAGCTGATGATGGTTGATATGCACCGAATGATGAATTTGTATTTTCGAGAATTGTATAGTCTAGAAATAAACAAATTATAATTAATTTTCTTAATAAATATCACATCACATCATCACATACTAGGTGTAGAGCTTTGATTATATTGTGGAGAATGATTTGTTGGTGGTGAATGTTTTGTTATAGCTCTAACTGGAGTTGGTTTTTGAGTAGTATATGGTGCAGTACGATAAGATGTTGTTTTGTTAGATGCAGTAGCTGTAGCTGTATATTTTTCACTACTTGTATAAGTCGATGGACTTGAGGTTGAAAAAGTATTAGGAAAATACCAACCACCACAAACTGAACTTTCTCTATTGTATATTGAATCGGGACGCTCTTTTGCATCTAAGAAAGCTTTAGCAAATGGATTGTATTTAATTTTTAAAGATGTTACTTCCTCATTTTGATAAGCAGTTACGGCAATGAATTGTGTCTCAGGAAATGGGAATGTTACCTGTAATTATAAATTTGAATAGATCATTATTCGAAAATTCTATACACATTTCAACTCACTACCATTGGTCGATGTTCACTTCCAACGCGTACTAAATGAACACGTGGCTCATATTTATGAAGTGAGTTAAGCATGATTTGACCATTTCCATTAGTTTTATTTGTCAGTTTTACTTTAGCAAATGATATTGGTTCTTTCATCCAATGAGCACCAAAATTTGGACTTTCTGGATGAATATAAATTGGATGTTGTGGAGCAGCTTCAGCTTTTCCACCGGGGACCTGCATAATAAAACTTAAAATAGTTTAGAGAGCTCATTTAAATGACTTTTCAATTAACACATGCATTTATTTCATGTACATCATGTTAATCATTCCGTTGTTTCTACACCGCGTAGAAAATTAGCAAAAACAATTATCACTGTTCACTATGCACTAAAGCTAATTGATAATAGTAATACTTAAGCCTAGTTAGGGTCATTTGAATTTTTCTACAATTTCTTGCTTTATTTTCGAAAATATTTTTCGAATTTCGAAATTTGAAAAATATTTTTGAAAATAAAGTAAAAATTTGAAAAAATTTCAAATGACCCTAACTAGGCTAAAATCTTGCTATTATCAATTAGCTTTAGTGCATAGTGAACAGTGTTAATTGTTTTTGCTAATTTTCTACGAAAACATGTTTCGAAATTTTAAGATCCTAAAATTTCGAAATTCCAAAAATATTTTCGAAAATAAAATTATTTGCTAAAGTTTGAGTTAGTATGATGTGTTAGTTATTTAAAAGTTTAAAGAGTACTTATCCATTCTCCATTAACATATTTCCATCTATTGTGGTGCACCACATAAGATTATCACAGAAAATAGATAAAAAAATAAAAATAACGTCCATAAAAAAAAATCGAACTTGACTTGAAAATTTAACAATTTGAGTTTAATTTAACAGTTATTTTTTGAAATTTAAAAGAATTGATTTTATTACCTATGCGAATCTATCTGTACAAATTCCAGATAAATTGAATACATGGCAGCTGTATCAAGTCCTGATACACTGATTTTCACGACGGGGAACATTCTGCGGCCATTCTTTGTAACAATCATTTCATTTGTTAAATTTTGAAAGCGACACCAAAGATCACGATCGTCCAAATTAACAACTAAATTTCTATCCATATCTAAACTCTTGCTCAAGCTTGATAAACTTGTCAGACTTGGCGCTGTCGCATCAACATTTAGTTTCATAATTTTATGATCAGATCTATCAGATTCATCAATATTTGACATTGTATTTGATTCAATTGTATTTAACATGTATGATGATGATGATGTTGTGGTCATTGCATCGAGCAGCAATTATGATGAACGTCTGAAATGAGTCATAAAAAAAATGTGTTTGTGTAAGAAAATCCGGATGACAAAAAAGGTGCTGAGAATTTTCATATGTTCCTGTGATAATGCAAGACAACTAATCTCTTCCGAAAAATACCGCGTGTGTGAATGGAAAGTGATAAATTTCATGTGTAATCTTTAATTTATTAAATGGACGAAAATGAATTTTAATGTGCTATTTAAAGTAGTCAATATTTAAGATTTTAATTTTCACTAAAAGACTAAACAGCGACAAAAGAGTTTTATTGCAGGTCAATTAATATAGACACATTAGAAGTGTGCCGATGATAAAACAATATTGCTGTCTATTAACATACACATGATATAGAATAAATTAACTTTTTTATTGGATTTTTCTGAAAAATTAGTAACAAAATTTCATAACCGTTGATTTTTTTAACTAAATCTATTTTTATTTCTATTTAAATGACATTCCCTCAAATGAAAAATGTATAAAAATTTTACGACTTCTACACGTGATGTAAAAACTTCATTGAGAGAATTTTAGTGAAACCAAATATTATGAACAAAATTAATTATTTTACAATTTTATAGATGCACGTTAATTTTCATATGACTATTATTGGTTAGCAGTAGGAAGTTGGATATCAAGAAGCTGATGAAGAGAGAAAAAAGTGTGAACAATCCCGAATTTTTCACACATTCATAATTATGATTATAATAGAGTGAGTCCATTATATTAATATATTTTAAACAATTTTATTGAATGAAAAATGGTCGATGAATGTATTGATGACGACAATGAGCAGATCTCAAAATTCAGCATGGCGGAGCTGTATGTATAAATTTCAATCTCAACAAGTCCATGGCGTATATAAAGTCTCTCTTATGTTTGTCCACGAATTTTAAATATTTAAAGGCAACAGAAAGAAAAACATTTTCATATTGATATTTTTTCTTAAATAATGTAAAAAAAGAAGATACTTTTTTGTTATTGACACAACGAATAACTCTGTTTGAATATTAATTTGTTTGCGTTTTCAATAACATTTGATCTAGATGTGTGTCGTATTTCTTTCATTATTTTCCTTCTTTTTGTAAGAAACCTCTTTCAGTCATACTTTTTTTGAGCTCTAATCTTTGAAAGTCGAAGAGCCGTGACGTGAAGACTTCAATGAAACTTTTAAATTGAATGCGTGATCTAAATTTCTTGAAAAAATAATAAAATATCAATTTTTAAAGCGTTCATTAAAAAAAATTCATTGGAATCGTGGCTGCTTCATTAAGTTGAGTTTCCATTCAAAATCAATATATTTTTTTGTTTGCTGACGAGAGAGATGGTAGATCTACCTCAAACAGGTTACACAATTAAATTGTAAGCACACAAAAGCACATGATCACTCATGCCTCAAGTATTTTAATTTATATTTTCCTCTTCGCTTTATCATTTGCCAGAGTGTTTATTTGTTTGTTCATTTCATTAATTCGTGACTTGGATGTTTTGGTATGGGGCCATTTTTTCAATATTTTAACTTTATCTACTTTTAATGATGAAATTTTCTTTTGCCACTATATATTTTTAATAAATAATGGTTTGATTTTCTTGATTCTTTGATGCATTGATAAAACTCTTATTTTAATAATAAAAAATTTAACCGTTTAATTGAAATTTTAAATTTAGTGAGTGAAGTTAGCTACTTATATTAAAAATTATTAAAACCGTTAAATTCATAATTCTTAAATTAGTGAAAATATACAGCTGTAAAAACAAATCTTTTAAGCTCAAATTGTTTTCATCTTGTGTTCCATTACATTACTCTGTCCACAAGTAATAGCGCTTCGCTTGCTCATATTTACTTTCGAAAAATATATGTATATAAAAAACGTCTGTTTGATCAGTTCGTTCAGTTAAATGTTAAATTGGATATCGGAATAGTATTGCTGTACAATGTCTTTGTTGTCGCTAAAGCAATCTCTCTCATACTTCATTCGACATTCATAAGAAGAAGTTACAATTTCAATATTTTGATACAACAAACGAGAATATGGCTGTGCAAATAGCGATGCTTGTGATGAACAAGGTGCATGAGAACAAAAGAAGAGGGAAATCAGCGTGCCATTTATTGTTGAGCGTCGCTTTTTTCTATGAATAATTAATTAATAACTGAACTTAAAAATTGAACAATAGAATTTCGTGTTTCGTCAATAATAAAAATCTGTATCTTTATCTTTTCATCTTCACTTAACAAAAAGTGAATGCGTTACAAAGCAAAATGGAAAAAAGATTAGCTGAATAATATTTCGACATTGAAATCAAAAGAACTTTTAATTGAACAATAAGACGTTTTTTCTTAATTCTTTTTATTTTTCTTCTGTATCCATAAAAAATCTTTTTCTCTCTCATTCTCTGTTGAATTGAATTCCTGAATGGATCGGAATTAAGCGATGAAAAGATTTTTCTTGTGTGTTTCAGGCGGCATAACTAAAATAAATAAATTAGTAGAGATGCCCAATGTACAACAGCGCACACATAGATAGGTAACTAAAAGAGTGAGAGAGACGTGTATGGACGCAAAAATTTCAATTGAAAAGGTATGAAGAACCGCTTTACTGGCCATAGTGAGTGAGAGAGATTGAACAAAATATAAAGACAACAAAAGGGAAACAGACGTGGAATTGAGTAAAGAAATGCCGAATGATTTTTTTGGACTTGAAGAGTAGCAATAAAATCATAAAAGCTTTAAATTTTTTGTTATTGTTTTTTGTATCCAGAATT
>CM031380.1:27150819-27220818 GCA_018290095.1 Polypedilum vanderplanki | reverse complement strand
TTTTTTTGCTTCAAAAGTATATCTCTCTTTGATTTTTCCTACCTCTCAGATTTAGACCAAATGAACGATTGTGCAGTAAAATAATAATTTGAATGAGAACAATCATAATCTTTAAAGATAGGGTTGATGGATCGATACAATAAAATCTTTTTTTTGTTTTTTGAAAATTAGCTCAAATGAAGCCACTTGTTCAAAGTTCACATAATTTAGCAAACTCAAAAAAATTTAGAAATAAATACTATGGTTTCATATAAAAATTTATTCTCTGTTTTATGGTTATTCCATAAAGAATCGTCTGTAATTTTTAATTGCGGAAATACTCAATAGCTTTATGATTTAATTTTCAAGTGAATCATTAATAAATAGGAGATTGGTCATGTAATTTCGATGGAAATTAACTTTAATTTTGTAATATTACATATTAGGGTAAATGTTCCTAATTCGGGACACTAAAAAATTTGGGACACTTTTCTTTTCTTAATATTACAAATTTCAAATTATTTAGACAGAACTTTTATTTTGCTCTTTTAAAGTTTCTTAAGAGAAACAAAATTTGTAAAAATAATGCTATTTGGAAATTTTTTTCAAAACTTGTATTTAAAGCAATAAAAAAATTAAATTTACCTTTTTAATTTAACAAATTTCCTTTTATATTCTCTTTAATATTGATTTATTTTTTTGAATTTGTCAATAAAAATCTCACCACAACTTTCATCACTTGATCTAAATCCAACAATTTTTTTTTGATTCTCTTTAAATTTCTAATAAATATTATTAAAATATTTTACTAATATCCAAATTATTCTTAATTACATAAAATTTTATTCAATTTCTAGTTATTAGTTTATAACTAAAATTCACTTGTCATTTTTTCACTAATGACTAACTATCGACGTTTCATCACACTTCATCACTGATCGAACTGTTGAAAGAGAGTGATGCGAGAAAAAAAGATTTCAACAAAAAATTTACTCGGATTTGCTGTTGTAATGGTTGTTATAGGTAACAAAAAGATTGTTTTTAATGCTCAGTGAACGAATGGAAAGAGCTCAATTCTGAAAAGAAACAGAAATAAAATGAACAGCTTCAATGTGCTCTTTCAATAATGGGAATTATTCATCAATGATATGAAAATTTTTCTGAAATTCTATAATCATGAAATTGTTTTTAATTATTATGTGATTTTATGCATTTTAAACAATAAAATAATTTTTTTATATTTAAGTGACAAAAATTATAAATGTATCCTTCACTACCGAGAGTAAAAGAGAGAGAAATCGTTTTTAAGGTGTTAATGAAGGAAAAATGAAACTGTATTACGGAATGAATGATAAAACTCGTGGTGGTCATTTGAGGGCTTTTCAAAAATCTTTCGATCGTTCATCTCAGAATTTCTTTTTAATGAATCTCTGTTTAAAAGAACCGATACTTTTTCATTCCAATAATAATAATAATAATAATTCAGAAAGTCCAAATGAAAGAAGCATTGCTGATGTATTAATTTTATTGATTTATTACATTCAATCTGCTTCAGTTGGATCAAAGAGAGCGACACAAGCATTTATGACCACCATTTAAATCATCAAAGAGTTCATCAAAGAACTTTTTCCCTCTTGTCTTTGACTCTTTCCCGTCATTCTCACGCAGTAATTCTCGCATTTTTTTACTTGTATAGCACATGGGAAAATATACACGATTTAACACGAAAGTGATTTTTCTCATCGACCTACCACAATTTTTGATCTTCATTACAAATATGCGAAAATTATCCGTCCAATTCACTACTAATTTGATAAAATTCACATAGGTTGAGTCCATAAAGACACTTCACAATTTTTTGTGAATGACCAAAACAAACACAAGAGTTTTTTGACGCTTAACTTTGCAGACAGATTCACAGATAGTTACCATAATACGATAATTGTCTTGTTAGATGATGAATCAAGATGTAAAAAATTAAATTAAATTGCCATCGCTGCACATATATTCTTCAAGCTGCTAAAGGGCCATTTTTATTGCTCATTTATTGCCATCCATTTATTATTTTTATTTCGTTATTTTTATGGCCGTTCTAATCTGCTGATCATTTCATCACATATAAATTTGCTCCAATAAATATTCATCTTAATGAATCAAGTACTTTTAAATTGTACAACGATCATGATGATTGCAAAATGAAAAGCAAATAGTAATTAAGCTCCGCCCACTTCATAGAGTACGATCTCATTTTGAATTTATATACAAACCGACGGCATTCGAAATTTTTTCATATTTTCTTTTAAACTCTTTCTTCTCTCTCTCTAAAAAGAAGGTAAAAACTAAAACTTTTTTTATGATGCACAAAAGAATTTTTTATTTCCCTTTTGTGTTTGTAGATCATTTGGAATATTTTCTTGTTTTTGTTTTTTTACACACCGAATCATACCGATGAGAACATTAATGTTCAAATATCCAACGATGAAATAGAATATTATTTTTGCCGTCTTCTTTACCACCGTTTTATTCTTTCTCTTTTTTTCTCTGAGCTTCTTCTTCTTCCATACATATAAAACTTTATGGCTACCAACTCATGATCAAAGCATTTTTACCGATCTGCTCAATTTATTACTCATGTCCGGCTTACGTTATTGTAAAATGCGGTGATTTGTTTATCATTGCACTGCACATTTCTACAAAAATCTATTTTCAATCTAGATAAATGGAAAATTGAAATCATTATATTTAGCTTGTTAAATTTTTAATTTTTTTGCATCGTTCAAATTGGATTTTTTTATTTTTTTCTTTCTAGGGGAATTTTTTCATACAAATTTCATTTTGTTCATATTATTTGAAGAGTCAATTTGCTTTCATTGTACGAAAGCTTGATTCGATAGAAAATTCTCGGAAGAGTTTTAGAAGATTTATTTAAAAGTTTGCTGTTTAAATTACGTTGACAAGCTTTATTCGCAAAAAATTTTATTAAATAATGGCGTTTTGAAAGATTTTCAATAAATTTTTTAAAGCATCAAATTATAGCATTTTTTTTGTAAAGATAAAATGCTAGCATACTTTAAATTTTCTATCGAATCAAATTTTTTACAAATTAATCACAAAATCGATGTTGTTATTTGTTAAAACTTAAACGTTCGATTTATGCTTTTTTTGGGTAAAAATTATTTTTTATAACATCATTATCAGTTTTGCCATCTTCCCACTCGCTTCAAAATATATAAAAGTTCAATTTAATATAAAAACTGTCTAAAATGTTTTCATATTTTAAATTTAATAGATAATTATTATTTATTATCGTCATATAGCACATACGTCATTGTTGTTGAATGGTTGTGGTTTTTGTGGTTGTATATAACATCAATAAACAAAAAATGAAATTGAGAGAGAATGTATATATGGAAATACTTGTAAAATTACGAATGAACGAAGAAATGATTTCATATTCAAACATAAAAGAGAGATGATTTATGTCTGATATTTACGAGTAAGTGTGTTTGTGAGTTCATAGCGACTGCAAAAAATTTTTTTTTATTTTAAGAAAAAATTTCATCAGTGTAAATTTTTCTGTTTTATCTCAAGTCTATGTTCGTAATTTTTTTCTTACTTATGGATATTCATGGCATTTGTTTATTAAAAAATATATCTAAGTTATGTACATACACAATGAGATCATTTTCACATGCAATTTTCTGCCTTTCATCTACTTCTGTGTTTACATTACTTTACCTTACTTATTTATTTTAGGTTCATTCATACTTTTTCTTGAGTTTGAGATTTTTTTATTCATTTTCTTCTGCATTACTTTATAAATACAAAATTTGTTTTCTTTCTTTTTAGCGCATTTTTGAAACAACAATGCAGCTTATAGTTTCACTTTGATCGGCTGGCTGGCTCACGGCTCCCGTCCCTCTGAGATCTCGAAAACTACAATAGCTAGAGACTTCCGGTTTGCTGTTTGATTTGTGCAATCGAGTTACTGGCGGCAATCTTTATTAGAATGTTGCCATTGATTGAATTAATTAGGAAATTACGAATTTAAATTTCCAATTGAAAAATGTAAACAACGCGAAGTTGGCTGCGAAAACGATTGCAGCGCCACCAACGGTAAATATTGGAACTTCAAATATTTTGAATACTACTCAACCGTTTTTTTTATATCAATAGTTTATCATCAGAAGATTCAGTAAATTAGGTATCAATTAAGAACGCTTACCGTACTTTCATATATCAAAATTTTTTAATTAAATAGTGATTTGTTCCTTGTTTTTTATTTGTTATTTAACCTTTAATTTATACTGTTATAAATCAATACATTGTATGATGTTAAAAACATAGTAGTGAAAATATATGTAAAAAGTCTTTATGAATTAATATTAATAAATTCTGTAATTTGTTAATATACACTGATCTAGGCACAAAAATGCGCTTAAGTGTCCCCCTACTACGCACGGACACTTTCCATGTCATTTTTCATCTTTTGAAGCTCAAAATGTGTTTTTAAGACCTTTTTATAATCAGTAACTCAAAACTTACTTGGTTCTGATTATTAACAAGATAAATCTATGATTTAACCAATTTTTAAAACTTGTAACAAATTATTTAAAACATTCATTGTGATAAAACAAATAATTCTAGACGTTGATTTGAAAAGTTTCACAATGAAACTTCTGATTAGAGCGCATTCTAGGTGAATTTGTAGTCTTTTTCTCATACGATGAATCACCGCTAGCTGCTTCGTTGGCGAGTCTATCGGAAAATCTACTCGGTGGTCCAATGTCGCTGTATGTGTTTGGATAATTTGATATACTGTGAAATAACAAGAAATATTTATTTTCAAAACATTGAATAAATTGCTCTTCACACTCACCTGAATGTAGTCTCTTCATTATGGCTCGAATATCCACTAGAACTCCTCACGTGTCTTTTCATCATTGCTGACGCCTTCGATGATTTTCTTGTTGGATAACTTGGCTTGTGTTTTCGCGAAACATTCGATGGTGAATTATCAGATGATGACGAAGTTTCTTCAACTGTTTCTAAAAATTAATGTCTTTGATCGCTACTGAAGCATGCAAAATTTATGGACACACTTACCTCGTTGTGTTTTATATTTCGCTTGCTTCACTGACTTTGTAGAGCACTCATTGTCCGACTCAGAACCGAGGGTGTCATATTCTGTAATAGGAATGTGAAGTGTTAGAATCTTCCTCACTTCTGAATCAGTTGAGCCTGGATTATCAGATTCTAAGAATTGTACATCTTGTGATTCAGAATCTCTCATTCGTGAACCTGAACGTCTAACTTTTGTGTATTCTGGCTCTTTACTCTAATATTGATAGAAAGGAGGAGAAAAATGAGATTTTAATTACTTCTTCATCAATAAATTTTTTTTAATAAAAAACTGAAACTCAGAAAACTTTCATAAACTAACCCTATAGTTGTCTTTCTGATTATCATGATAGACGAAGGATCCTCGTACAGAATGATACGGACCGCTATAGACATTTCCAGAGTAAGAACTCTCACTATATGTTTGCTTGTTAAGTTGAAATGTTGCATATGGACACAGATCTTCAATATACTCTGCAATTATATATCAAAAACAATCGCTGAGTTTCAATTCAGTTTTAATTAAATACTCAATTACCGTTTCCATCAATTTTATATTTGTTCGATTCGACCGAACTAAAGCTCAAATTACTGTTCTGTACTCGTCCAGGATAACTTGACTCTGGATGATTTTTGCTAATGATGTTTGCAATTGATGGTGTTTCAGATGTTGATGATGCCAAAATTCGACTTTGTGCTGCTGTCTCTATTGAAATCATAAAAGAAAGAAAATATAATTTGTGTCAATTTATGGCTTCAATTAAAATTCAAAGTGAAAATTGCTCTTACTTTTTTTTCTGATTATGAGAACGGTTCCGATTAATCCTAGCAGAATGAAAATGGAAAGTGTTATTGGTACGATAATTCTGTGATTGGCTGAGAGCATGCTATCTTCTGGCTGAATTGAATTGAAGTCAACATTATAAATTACTGTGGAAAAAGAATGTCAAAAAAGTGTCATACAAATTTCAATTGTGATTATAATTTAATTGACAGCACTCACATCCAGCAGCAGTTAGTGTTGTAAAATCATAAATGGCTGTCGTTGAACCAGCATTATTGTATGCTGTTATTTTCAATTGATATTTTGTAGCTGGTATCAAATCAGAGACGGTATATGTTCGTTCAGTTGATGCTACATGACTGGCAATCATATTCCAATGTGAACGACCAAACATTCGACATTCAATTACAAAATAGGAAATACCACAGCCTCCATCGCCCCATGAATCTAACCAGCATGTTACTGTCGTTGAGTTATTAGTAATCATTTGAGAATGTTTTGGCTGAACGGGCACGAGTCCTTTTGTTTGTGTGTTTACAATATCACACGGCAAGCCTGTACCGATTTTATTGTATGCAGTTATATAAAGCTGGTATTTAGTGCCACACCATAAATTAGACAATAAATGCGAGTTGGTTTTTGAATCAATTTGCAGTTCTTCCCAATCCCCATTGTCTTTTTTAAAGTTTATCACATATCCCAAAATAGCACTTCCACCATTATTATTGTCGGACCATTGTAACATGAGACTATCAGTAAAAATATCTACAACAATCAATGAAGGTGGTTCGGGTGGTACTAGTACACGTATTGTGTATGTAATCTGATCTTTACCCCACGTGTTATTTACACTGCACGTGTAGTTTGCTTCATCGGCACGTTGACAGTCTTTAATGAATAAAGTTCCATTTTTAGCTATTGACTTCTTTGTATTGGTTTCTAATTGTGCAGTGTCTTGCTGCCATAAAGTACTTGGTGCTGGATTTCCAACTTTTTTACAAGGCAACGCTAAATCTTCCTTCCATGGTGTAATAATCAATCGACCAAATGAGACAATTCGAGCGGGAACCTTATTGTTTGGTTGAACAGTCACAACTGGAGTTTTTTCACCCTCACCGATCTTTGTTGAAGCTGTCACCCAAAACTGATACGTTGCCTGTTCTTGTAAGCGTTGTGTCTCATGTTGCTCGACATTTGGTGGCAAAATTCTCTTGTGCGTTCCTTCATCCCTTCCACCTTCTACAACGGCCATGTAAAATGTATAAGAAGTCTGTAGATATGTGTATGTAAGAAAAAGAAAAATAAAAAAATTATGTTACTGTCAATTAAGTACTGAATTTAACATCATCAGTATGCTTACGAGTTCTCCATTTTTTAATATCGGAGGCAACCAAGATACAATAATTTTTGTACTTGACGCAGGAATTGCTTTTATGCTTGCTGGTGCGGAAGGTACTAAACATGAAACAGTAATAAATAAATTAAGGAACATTGAATGAATATAAACAAGTGAGTTTACGTACTATCTTCATTTGTAATGCAATAAAATTCCTTCGTCTTTATTCCATCACCAACTGAGGTGTATGCGAGTACACTTATCGTATAATTTGTATACTTTTTTGCATTTTCAATGGTATAGTATTGATTAGTGGTTGTTGCTATAGAATGCGGCTTATCATAATACTCGTCTGTGGGTGTAAAATCTACTTTATATCCACGAATTTTACCATTCTGATTTTCCGTATTTGGTGGCGACCAAGTTACATAAATCGATGATGAACTTAATACATCACATTTTGGATTTTCTGGTGCAGATGATGGTACTGTAAAAAATTTTAATAATCTCAAATTACATTCTTTATATTTCAAGAAAAAGAAAATCAAATGTTTTTAAATGCAACCCTCTTTATCTCGACAAGTATTTAAATAACATTTTATCTTTTTCCTACAGATTTACTATAAATTTTTAAATTTATTTTAGTAAAACAATAAAATTGAATTTTAAACTCACCATCTTCCGCAGTACTAATTAAAATTTCCTTGCAAGTTGGTCCGCTTCCTTGACTGGTATACGCTTGTACTACAATCTTATAAGTTGAATATTTATTTAAATTTGATAACACAATATCTCCACCAAAATGAGATTGAACTTCTACAGTTTTAAAGTTATAGTCCACAGTTGGGGTCATTTCATTACGATTTTTACCATTGGAAACGGGTAAATAGCCCACATAGTAACCCAATAAATTACCGTTCCACAAATCTTTCTCGGGTGCGTCCCATGATACATAGATTTCGGTTGAACTACGCGTTTCAGCTCTGACGTTTGTTGGTGGACCACTTGGGACTTCCTCGAGCGTTGTAACTTGTATGATTTCGGAAAATTCTGAAGAACCAAATTTATTTTCTGCACTGAGACGAACGTGATAAGTTCGAGCGGGTCGAAGATTTATTATTGTGGCTTGAATCTCACTTCCTGCAATAGTGACCTTCTCGGCATTTTGCCAACTATCAGAAATAAGCTTATACTGCACTATGTACTCTTCTATCGCACTATTTCCACTGAATGGAATGTTCCACGAAATTTGAATTGTGCGTGATTGTTGAATGTTTATACGAAGATTTTTGGGTGCTTCCGGAACTTCCTGAACAATCAGTTGAATCAATAATTCATCTTTACCATAAGCATTATTTGCAATGCACATATAAATACCAGAGTCTTGACGATAAGTATGTGAAATGCCCAACTCTGATACCATTCCATCGTCAAGCGTCTGCTCTCTAATCGAGTAACGAATATCTGTTGATTCATCAATATATTGCTGTGTCGTCTGAACTTTCCATTTCACATCGATCGGATTATCTCCCACGACATTGCATTGAAGATGCACTTGTTTTCCTTTCGCAATATAAACTTGTTTGCTTTTGACAGTAAAATGTGCGGGAACATTTACCTTTAAAAATATCACTTTACTAACTCCGCTGCCAATTCCATTTTTTGCCTCGCATAAATAATAGCTTTGCGAAACTTTCGTAATTTTCTTAAAATGGAGTGAGCCGTTTGCTTTTAGGGAAATATTTGGTTCAAAGAGAAAATCCTTATAATCCCCGGGCGTATTACCGACAGCCTTCTTCCACGTTGTTATTGGCAATGGAAAACCCTCTGCCTCGCAATTAAGCATGACATCTTGGCCTGCTTGAACATTTGAGTCTTTTGGTTCTGTGATCCACTTTGGAGGAACATTCACAGTTAGTGGTACTGTAAATTTTTCCGAACCAGCCACATTGCTTGCTGTACAAGTGTAATTACCGGAATACTCTGAAGAGATTTTCTCAATGACGAGACTCGTTGAATATTCATCAAGTCTTCTTATAATCTCATTGCCAGTACCAAGAATTTGTTTGCCATTGCGCTCCCATCGAAATGAGACGGGCAAGTCGCCTTCAAGTATTTGACAAGAGATTGCCGCTCTCATTCCCTCTCGTAGCATATTCGTCATGGACTGAATGGGCATTATTTTAGGCGGAACGAGAACTTGAATCTCAACATTTCTTCGTGATATTTGTGGTTGTTTATTTTGTGCCATGCATGTATATGTGCCTAAATAAATAAAATTTACATGAAACAAACGAGTGAAAGAGAAATAGAAAAAAATAGAAATGTCAATCTATGTACTAATTAGTAAATGAAAGGATTCAAATTTACCTGCATCCTCAGAGCGCTGTAATTGCTCAATAATTAATGTACCATTATTATAGGCCCGTTGTCTTCTATTTATTGGAAGAGTTTGTCCATCTCGCTCCCATACAATTGAATCTATTGGGTAACCTGATACTGCACATTGAACTTTTAAATCTGATCCTGACACGCCTGTTATTTTCGGCATTTCTCGAATAAATGGTGGACCATATATATTAACACGCGCGCTATGTGATACTCTAACATGGAAAATTTTTTTAAATAAAACGTAAATGTGGAATTTAACGTGAATTGAGACTTACTCTCCAATATTGTTTCGTGCTATGCAAGAATACTCGCCACCATCTTCATCCTTCACGTTCGAAATGTTAACATGCGATATTACATCGTCATGTATTGTTACATATTGGCCAACTAAAAAGCGTGAATTATCTGGAATCTGTAAATTAAAGAAAAACAAAATTTATTTCATAAAGTACTTTAATGCCAGAGAATTTATAGCCTACAGGAAATCCATCCAATTTCCACACAAATTGAGGTGGCGGATGACCTGTAGCGACACATTTCAAAGAAACAGATGGCCCAGGTTGCAATGTCTGTTCTGAAAACCAATAAACGAGCTCAGGTGTCGCGTCGCCAAGTTGCAATTCAGCAGTTGATTGCGATTGCTCCCACTCGTTTGAAACAAAACACTGATACATGCCCTGATCCTGTGAATAAAATATCAGCATCATTAAATTATACACTTGAATAGCATTGTATTACAATGTATGTACCTCCTTCTGTATCTTTTTTATCACTAAACGTGAATCAGAGTGAATTTCAATACGATTGTCATTTATGAGTGGCTTCCCATTATGCATCCATATCACTTTGTCAATCGGTGAGCCATTAATAATACATTGAAACTCCGCATTCTTGTCTACATCAATAGTTTGCACTTGAGGTTGTAAATGAACGGAAAGTGGATTTGTAACAGTTAAGGAAATCTGAATTGTCTCTTCGCCTGCGCTATTATTTACAAAGCACAAATATTTTCCGCTATCCTCCAGCTTAACTTTCGATATTTTCAATAGTCCATCGCTGATGACATAAATTCGTTCATTTAAAGCAAGTGGCAGGAGTTGGTCGTTAATTTCCTTAAACCATTTATATTGTGGCCGTGGATTTGCTTGTGCTATGCACGACAAGACAATTTGTCCATTGACACTTGCATGTTTTGTTGTTTGTTTTTCTACATTTATTCGAGGCTGAACATAACCTTTTGGTTCTATTTAAACAGAAAAAATGTTTTATATTATTAAAATCAAAAAGACTTTACAATTAGAGCTTTCATTTTAAAGTCGATAACACAAGTTGAAAATGTCAATTTTTTCAAACTAAAAATGCAATCAGCTTAAAAGCTTTCTCTAAAATTTATCATTTCAACTATAGAGTCTGTCAGATTAAATGTTATATGTTTCGCATCGTAATTACGTTCAATGCGAAAACATTCGATAACATTACTGTATGCTGTCGATCACTGATGTCAGTGGATGACAAATGATTTAGCCCCTCGTTTTTTCTACCTTTTTCACTCTTTCTTGCTCATTCACATCGAGACTTACCTGTGACTATAATTCTACCAGGATATGTGCTCATTTGTATCTCGCCTGTTAGGCGATGTGTCGTTCGACATTGGTAAGTTGTATGAGCATCACTTGGACCTACATTCGTTATATATAAATCACCATTGGAAATAACGTTATATTTCCCACCAATGTCAGTATTGGGATAGAGATGAAGCCCATTATTTAGTATCCAAGCGGTGACAACAGCATAATCAGACACGTAACTTGGCAACTGGCATTTAAGTACTGCAGTATTTCCCGATATTACATACTCATCATGCACTTGAGCTGTGTACTTTTGATCGATAACTAATTTACATAAAAGTTGGAAAAAGAAAAAATTACATTTATTGAAATTTATTATATCAATTGAACATTGTAATTTACCTGCTTTAATATGAACTTCCCTACTTAAAATTACACCTACTAAATTCTTCAATTTGCACCTGTTGATATACAAATACATACATGAGTGCATATAATCAAAAGAAGAAAGCGAAAAGTAAACTTTTTTTGTATTCGTTAGATAGACAGTCTTAGAATAATTTATAAACTTAATTTTACGATGAATCTCGTAAAAAAGAAATCATAAAAAATTCAACAACCTGGGAATAATTGAATTTAATCAAGTAAAAATGGAGCGGAGGTAAAAAATGCTTGCGCTCACTTGAAACGTAGAAAAAAAAAGAAAATGGAAAAAATTTGCATTATCTGACATTATCATTTTTTGCTCCCGCTCTCATGCTGCTGTTTCTGCTTACCTATATACTGAAGCGTGTATTTCATGACGATATTTCTCGACAGCAAAAGGATGAAATACTAGAGTTCCATTTGAATATATTTTTACCAAATCATGACTGTGAACAGGCGGCGTCCATTCAACCTGCAATCCAAATTTCACAATAATACATTACAGAAAATGCCCGTATATAAATGTATGGTTGAAATTTTCCCTTTTCTCCTCTTATTATTTTTTTACATTTTGAACATCCAAAGAGTGGAAAGCCTTCAAGTACATGTGCATTTCAAATCACTTATGATATGGTCGCTATTGTTTTTATACGGTATTGTTGTATTATTTAAAACTTTCAAAAATGAATTCAGTCAATCAGAAAAAAATGCTTCTACTGCTACTTTTATTTGAATTATAAAGGGTTTAAAAGCTTTTTTTATTACTAATGGACAAATGAAAATTCCTCTTGTTTTAATATTTTTAAAACTTGATTTCACAATTAAGTTGAATAAAAAATTGTATCAAGTATAATTTGAATTGTTATTTATTTCAATTGACTATACTTAGCTCACATTCACTTGGATTTTTCAATCGAAAACGTTCATAAAATTATGCAGCAAATAGACAATCAGATCATATAGTAAGCCTTTACTGGACCCTTTTTTCTAAACAATCCAAGGGCTTCATGCTTGCTTTATAAAATGAGTAAAAGTAATTTTTTTATTATTTTTGTATGAAAGCAATTTTGTAAGCTTATAATGTAATTCGTTTAGATTCCAGCTTTTTGTTTCTATTTTCTCAACCCCTTTTTATTTTCAATATACAAAAAAAAACATTTGAAAGACAATAGTTTGTGAAAAAGCTGGCGGTTAAAAATTTAGAAGAAAAATCAATAATTATTACGACCAAAATGAGACAAAAAAAAATTTTTTTATTTTTCTGCAGAGAAAAAAAGCTTTTGAATGGAGAACCACATTTGTTTTCTAATACTTTTGAAGGCCTCATTTTCGTTTGCCACATTATGGCGTTTCGTTTGAGTGTCTGAGGGAAAAGTTTTCGTTTCAAATATTACCTCGGGGTATGGATTCGCGTGACCAGAGCAATGAATGTGTCCGCCTGTGTTGTTCGAAAATTCTACTTTATACGGTGGTTCATGAACGAAAATTGGACCTTGCAAATCCAATAAAGCTACATCTATTTTATTTTAAAATAAATATTTTTACGCAGCAAATAAAGAAAAAGAATAAGATATAATTGTATGTATGCATATATATGTATACATTTAAACCAGGATGGCGCAAAAAACCATTGACACTTGAGGTTTGCTAAAATTCAAATTTAACAGTGCTAAATTTCGTGAAGCTTTCATTTAACTTTTGTTAAAAACATACAAAATATAGAAAACAACAACAATATATAAATACGATACAACGAAATTTATTCTAATTTTCACTTTAATCAATTAAATCAAATACAGAACCCAATAAAAAAAAAGATTTTTTCTAGAGTTTTTACAAAAACTACTTGCGTAAAAAGGTTTTCGTTTATTTTCTAATAAATTTTAGTTTTAGAACAAAATTTTTTTAAATTTAATTTTTACTGAGATAATTGAGATTTAGTTTGTTGCGCCACTCTAGGTTTAAAAAAGTGAATTTGAGAGAGAATTTTCGATTAATTTGCAAATGAATGGCAGAAAGAGAGTTGAAAACGAGAGAGAATAGTTCACTCACCTTTGATAGCATACGGCAACAACAAGTATAGGGCTATAGCCTTCAAAAGGCCACATACACCCATTTTCATGTCTACGTTTTATGCACATTAGTTCCATTCATATCATCCTGTTGTTCACACCAACATCATGCAACTCAACAATGCATTACAAACGTCGCACTCATTGTGATGTCTGCATTATCGTTTGCTCGTTCATACGCTTGAAAAAATAAAGTGGAAGAGAATGAAAATTTTCTTTTTTTAATGCACTACCAAATTAAGAAATTAATAAAATCTCTGCACAAATGGAGTTATTTTTCATTCATTACATAAATACATACACACGCTTCACGTTTTATGCATAAATTGTTTATATCACAAACTGTCCCTACTTCTTTTTTAAATCCCATATTTATTGCTTGTATTCAAATCAAGAATTCTCTTTTATTTCGAAATTTTTATTGTCAGAACTTTTACTATCACATATAGCACAACATTTGTGCTTTATATACGATATATTCAATCGATTGTGTTGGCTAGCAAAAATTTCATTTGAATATCCGATACCGAGCAATGACGATAAATAATTTTGTTATCGATGCCTTTTAATATAGTAGTATACAACTTTTACATATATGAGAGACACATATAGAGTATTCCATTGACATATGATATGATATATGTGTATACTACACACTACACTACAAAATTCACTCACTTCCACGCCTTTCATACCGTGTGAATGGCAAACTCAATTTTCGCACAACTCTTTTTCACACTGTGAATGAAAATAAAAAAAAAGTTTTTCTAGTCCGTAAACGGAAAAAGAGCAAGAAAGCAAGCAAGCAGTAAGAAATAAAATATTGAGTGGAGTCAGCGATTATTTTCTTCCGTTGACTTTTTCTCAACTCTTTTTCCTTTATCCTGTGCCAAAGATAAGATAAACCGTACAACAAAAGAACTTTTTTCTTCCTTTTTCTTCTGCCGTTTTATTTTTTCTTTATTTTTATGAAGTCAGCAAAGCAAAGAAGGAAACTTTCCAACACGAGATATTTTTCCGGAAATAAAAAACGAGTCTCGGAGGCTACATTTAAGATGAACACACAAAATAACAACGACAATCAGTGAGAGCGAGAATATACACATGAGAGCTTTCAAGTAAAAACTTTTTCTCATGTGATAGCATAAACTCATATACGCACAACATCACATCGTATGTACATAGTAATTTTTTCTCTCTCTTTCTTTCTTTCTTTCTCTCATCTCTCTCAATATTTTGTATGCACTTTTTTTGCGCGCACATGGATGTTGATGCTGTTTTTTTATTTATTCTCGGATGAAAAGGAAGAAAGAAAAAAAATTACTATCAAAATTTTACGATGCGATATGTTGTGGTAGTATATATGAAAGTGGGCACATGCGCAATTGATATATACCGTATTAACATGCATTCGTAAAATATTCCAGCGAGATGATGAAAAATGCTCTCCGTAAGAGCACAAATTGAAATGTATGGAGTAAAATTTGCAATATATTCATGCATGTGAATGTGCCGAAGATTAATGTGTATAAATAAAAATATATATGTATGTGGTATGCAGAAGCATGCTTTTGACTTATAATAAAAATATCAAATCAACATAAATTCGACCAAAAGATTATTTTCTTTCGCATTTCATCATAAGTCAATTGATATTCTTTCCCATAAGCATAAAGCGGCTTAAGTATTTATCTGTGCGCATATTTGGAGAATAGGTGAGTGGAATTCTGAAGTGTGCAAAGAAGCACTTGATGAGCTTGTAACCACCTGGGTTGCTTGCTTGCTTATGATAAAAAGAAAACACGATATCGTCACGTATAAAATATGCACATTTATTTAGCACTAATAAATACATAAATTTTGAGTATCGTACAATGTCATCATAGAAGCTGTCATATCACATTCACATATATTATAAAAATTTATTTATCTTTTCTGCACACAGAGAAATGGAAAGAAACGCGCTAAAATTTATTTTGTTCAAATTCAATTTTTACCGTTTATTTTGAATATTTTTCTTGAAGTTGACCTTAAAATTAAAATTTTTTTAAAAATGCGTTCCAAGTTTATTTTGCAAGTAGGATAAAGAACCTAATTTTGGGACACTTTTGTTAGGTTTAAACACAAAATGTCTGAAATCTATTTTAATGCATGAATTAACTCAATGATTATATTTTTCACATAAAGTTAGAGCTTTTCTTTAATATTTAAAGACATATTTGAAAGCTAGAAGTCTTCAATTACTGAATTATTAGCAAAATAAAATCAAACCTAATTTTGGGACAGAAAACCTATTTTTGGGACACTTTTTAATGTCGACTTTTTACTCCTTTTTATACTTACTTTTGATGATAAATCATTCAATCAATCATTCTTTTATTGCTCTATAATGCATTTCAAGCACTCAAATCTGCTGAATAGATTAAATTATGAATTTGAAAAATCTTGTGTTTGCTTCATATTTTGTTATTTTCTATAGAAAATTTAGTGTCCCAAAATTAGGTCGAAAATTCGAATCGATTTTTAAACTTAATAAAGTAATTTTAGCTCTTTAATTATTCATTAGTGAGTTTATAAAACGTTTTAGTGCTTGTGAAGTATCAAATTTGAGTGCAAAAGTTACTATTAAAAAGATTAATCAACAAAATAGAAAAAGGAAAAAAGTGGCGGAAAAATCAACAAAACATTTTCATTTCCAAAAATAAAAGAAATTTTTATTTTATCATCAAAAAGTGTTGAGTGATCGTGAAAAAAAAAACATATATAGTGTATTCAGCGAACAAAAACGAGTCTAATAAGCTATCATTTAATATGATTCATATATTAGAAGAGATTAAATTAAATATTTTAAAAATGTAAACAAAAAGTGTCCCAAAAATAGGACTGTCCCAAAATTAGGTTCTTTACCCTATAGAATTTTTAAATGAAATGAAATATATACTCTGTTTTATCAGTTTGATTTAAGATGCTAGGCATAGAATAATTTTCCCATCGTACACTTTTCATTTTAAACGATGACAATATACGATCTACTAAATTTTTCTCCTCGTACTTGTTTGCTTTCTACGCGAGTAAACTCATAAAATTTTTATATACATTTTTTCACAAGTTAAAAGGGAGAAAAAAAAATATGGACGTAGCATATATAAAATGAAATTGAGATAGCAGATGGCTCAAATTGTATAAAGTGATCTCATAATTATTATGCAATAGGTATCAGCATCATCCTTCCTTAAATAGAAAGTTAACAGACAAAGTAAAAATATTTCCAGTAAACACATCATTTGGCTAAATTCTGATTTTATTAAAACTCAAAATAAGCTTTTAGCTTTTTACTGGTGTTGAAAAGCTTTTTTAGCTTTTCTCTTCCTCTTAAATTTTTTTTTTAGGTTTAACTGTTGACTTCTTCACTTCTCACATCTTTTTCATTAAGTAAAAAGGTTTTTTTGCCGGAATTCCTGATGACTTCTTAATCTTTCATGAAAGTGTGCGGGGCAATGAAAGAATGAGTGAGAGGAAGAGTAGAATAAGTGCGAGCAAGTGAAAGCGAGTCACGAAGACATGGATAAGATTTCTTTATGTTGAAACTGTCATAAGGTAATGCTAATGAAGACAAATGATACTTTTAGAAAGTGAATGAGTGTGTAAGAGGCAAAAGTATGATTACTTGTTTGTCAACAAGGAGCAAAAAGCTTTCTTTTTCACTTTTCCTACATGACTAAGTGGCTCCTATCAGAAATTCAAGTCATCACGTACCCTTAAACGCTTCATGAAATTCCTCACTTAAATGCTTCTCATTCTCGGTTTCTTTCTGTCGCTTTCCATGCGATCACAATTCGAATTTTTTTACGCATATTTCTTTTTTCTTCAAAAGAAGGCACCATACACATTGAACATTATGATATCGCATTTCGTACTCTGCAAAATAGTACAAAATGGAGCGCAATACATATCATTATATATACATTCAAGGCCTCGTCTTCGTGGTCAAAATAAATTAAATTACATTCAAGTTGAGAGAGAAATGCTCATTTCAAGAATGATGATTAATTTAATTTGGCTTCTAAAATATACAAATTTTCTTCTTTATAGACATGATAAAGTGAACGAGCATGAGAAGTAAAGAAAAAGAGAAAGCATGAGAAGTGCTTTTTATATAATATAAGTAAGAGAAATGTCAAGAGCATACATAAAAGACCACTTTGCTCACTTAATCAATAATAATTTAAATTTAAATTTTCCCTATTAAAAACATGTCTTCTTCTCTTTTTTCTTCTCTTGTTGCCTTTAAAATGATGAGAATTCTATTAGATCATTACGTGAGTACGTGAAAACTTTGAGTGGGGTTTGGGTCTCTTTCTAACTTGTCAGCATCATACACAATGTCCTCATAGAAATGTGTCGACATTCTTTCATAAATCGAATTCCTTTGCAAAGTGGATCCATGATATTTCTCCATCATTCTCATAATTCTTCAATTTCTCTCTCTCTCTATATTACGGATATTGAATATAGCTTTCAGCGTTGAACTTTTTCTTGTTTATATAGCAGCTAAACTTTACAAGGATAAACTTTTTTCTTTCTTCTTTCTTTTCCTTGTTGTTTAATTTCAAAACTATTAACAAAGAAACTGCTATTAGTAACTCTTGCACTGCCTTAAAAACATTCTCATGGCATTAATATGAAGAGCATGAATTTTTGTGTGTGAAGAAGATGAGAAATCTTGAAATAATTATTTCAGTCTATTCGTTTCGTTTTGTATGTGTGCATGTATCGTTGTTTCTATCTTGATAATAAATTAATCTTCTTGCTCACTCTCCCAACACAACCTTTCTTTCTCATTTAAAGAAATTTATATTGCTGATTGAAACAGTTTACCGAGTAAAAGAGAAAGAAAGAAAAACCTAGAAAATAAATCTTCTAAATGTGTGGTAGTTTACACATTTCATTTTGGTTCATTTCGTTGTGTGTACATTCTGCCACATTTTCGTTTTCGTTTATTCTTTTTTTTTTGCTCCATCTCCTTTTACTCTATACAACTTTTTTTTCCTTTATAGAATAGAAAAGAATTCTTCTTTTCCTTTCGTCGAGAGTTGAAGATAAACGTAGGGGGTAAATTGGTTAGATTAAGTTCAGATTATTCGCTCATTTGCCAAAACATTTACAGCGTGCTAGAGTTGCGTTACGTCTTCGATTTGATGAGGGAAACTTAGCATATTTGCTGATTTTGGCTTTTGCTCTCTGCAAGTTTCGTTTTTTTTTTTACCGCGAGAAGAACAGCAGCAATGACGAAGATAATACCTCATCATTTGCTTCTTAAATCCCTAAAGCTCAGTGCCTATCCGCTCTTTCGTCTTATTGTTCAAAGAAAGAGATCATAAAGAGGATGAAAAAATTGGACAAACATCCTAAAAACGTATTTTTTATTCAAATTCATGTCTAACAATAAACATTTAGAATTATCGAAAATAGCAAACTTTATACCTAAAAACACAAAGCTATGAAACTAATCATTTTGTAAATTTTTGACTTTAATCCTCTCGTTTTGAGATTATAGCTCTAAGAGAGAATAGAAAATATGCAACTTGAAAATATATATCGTACTTAGCTTTCTCCAGTTGTTCATAAAAAAAAGGAAATTGCTTTTCATTTCTTAAAAAAAAAGAAAGAAAACGAAAATAGAAAGTATGTTGTATGGTAAGAAAGTAAGGGTGGAAATCGAATTGAATGTGTAATATACAAATATATACAAACACACACATACTTCAGAAAGGCAACAGCAGCAGTAACAGCATCATCTTATGTTTTTTGACATTCACTTTACGTTTTCTGCCAAAATTGAATTTCAAATATTTGAAGAATGAGAATCAGTATTTTCGTTTAGAATAATTTTACTTTTCTTTCTTGTATCAAGTTGAGGCAATTGCAAATATATACATTGTATTATCTTACTTCTTCATATTTATGGAGAAAATACAAAATAAAAGAAAAGTCGAGAGTGGAGATTTATCAACTTTTGTGAACTGAATTGTTGGCGTATAAGCAGACGGAAACAATTTTCTTCCCAGTAAATGTCGCTATTGGTGATAAATAATTAAGAGAAGACTTCACTCGTTCAATGACGTTGGAAAAAATCATAATTCACTCCCGCCTTCACAAGAGACTTCTTAATGCAGAGATATTGCTAGGAAAGGATAGATGGATGAGAGAAGGAGGACGAATAAAAAGGATGATTGGAATTGAGATAAAAGAGCTATAAAAAATCATTCATTCAACGACGTACGCTTCAGAAGAAGAGAAAATTTAATCATACTCTCATGATCTTCATGACTGAATTACTTGGGCGCATTTTTACTGCTATATTCTTAGCAAGTTCTTTACTGCAGAACAGTGAATTGTGGTTGAAATAGTTGGCAGTTAGTCAAAGAAGGATGTGACATTATTATGAAAATATGTGCTAAAGATGAAATGTTTTTTACATTGCACAACGATAAGCTCTTCTTCATCTCATCACATCTATTGCCTCATTCCATAAGATATTCATTATTGAATTCACTTTGCCACTGTGCAGATATATACATAAATTTACGTTTATACACATCCACATTATTTTTTATTCATGCTCACTCTCGCAAAAGATGGATAACGGAATAAAGTTACTTCCTTTTGATTATCAACATCCTCTTTCCATTTCATCAAGCAAAACCATTCAAATAACTACGCCTCACCCACCTTCTTTCGATTTTCATAAATAGCAATTTTTAAAAAAATGCTAAAGAGACTCCCGTCGCTTGTTATTTGTTTTCATTTTTCCATACATTCTATATTTCTATATGGTAAGCTGCTTCTAACGCACTTCAATCTTTTTATTCTCATTCTTTCGAATACATGCATAATGGCTTTATGCAAGAATGAAAACGAAAAATATGTGGGGAAAAACTGACTGAGGCCTGACTTCATTTGTTGATGAACTGATTAGTATAAAGAATAAACAACATTTAACAGTAAACACAGAATGAACAAAAGCGAAATAGAAAAAATAATTTTGAGCTATTCAGATCAAATTACGCTAGTCAGTTAGTGTGCTGTCATGATTGTATAAAAAGTTAGTTATAATCCACTGCCTCTTCACTTTTCGCTCTTTTTCCATTTCTCTATTTTTCGCGTTTGCTCGCTTGCTCGCTGGTTTACATCCGTCTTATAAAATATGGAAGAGGAGAAGGGAAAAAATCATCATCATAAAAAAGAATTTTCAAGTACACTAATAATACATAACAGAAGTCTGTATACTGGTTTTCTTGCTATGGCCGAATGGCTGATAAACAGCAAAGGCAAAAATAAAAGTGCTGAATATTCGAAAAATTAACTTGAAGAGAGACTTTTCAGTGAAGATTTTACATAATGTTAAAGAAGAGCAGAACAGAGGACTAGATGGATGAATGATGATAATAAATAGCGAACAATGAAGACTTTAATGAAAGCCCATGTTAACTGATTATTAATTAAACATGACAGAAAAATGAAGAATGAATGAAAAAAAGAGAGAGTAAGAATAAAAGACAATGAATTGATGAGACATAAGGCTTTGAGGCACCAATTCAATGACAAATCTGAACAAAAGTTTTTTTATACATAATTTAAAAGGGGCAAATTGATGAGAATAGTCAGCAATATAAAAATCTTCTTTAAGAAAAAAAGACTTTATTAAAATGAAAATATTTTTACTTCATATTTAAAAGAAGAGAAGAAAAATACTTGAAGTCATTACATACACTATGAATGCCTTTTCAGGTGCTTTCCAAATGAGATTCTTCGGTATCAAGAGTGATGTAAAATGTAAATGAGAAATAACAATGGAGACAAAAAAAAAATAAAAGAGAACAACATTGTACAAAGGGAGCATTTATACGTACATAAATAATATGGAAAAATTTGCTATGTACTTTCATCATGAAGGAAAAGAGAATGAGAATGGGAAAAACTTTTTCATTGCAACCTTGGGCACTATAGTATGCTTCCATCTATGCTTGCGAGGCACACAAAGATTTTATGTCGGAACAGGTAACATTTATTTATTTTCATGTGCTGTTTACTTTTTTTCTTCTTATGTCCCATTATGTTTCATAAAAAAACAACTTCACCTTCTTGCTCACACCGTCCTCACTGGTAACGTAACCTCATCTGCTGTAGACTCGTTAATGAAAAACTTTTTTCCTTCATACACATACAAATGAAGAAAGAAAAGTTGGAAAATGAATGGTGCGAGAAGCGAAAGTCTATTTCGACTTTATCTGAAGTAAAATACACTAATTGAAAATTTACATTCTGCTATTTTTCTATCTCGCTCCATGTTTAGTGCGTGCCTTCTTAAACCGTACATATATACCTTTTTCAATCAAGCAATTATCATAAAATATTGATGTTGGTTGCCTGAATAATACTTCACTCCAACACGTAGGCCTCGTTGCCTTTACAAATGCTTTCAATCTCATTTCTTTCTAACATACATAAAAATACATTCAGATTCAAGTATGTTTTTTCATCCATTTCACTCAATTGTAGCTCTTTCCTATTATCGTCATTTTTCGTGTAAAAGATTCATTCTAATGCGAAAACATAATAGCATTTTCGGAAGATTATCATTTTCATTTCTTATCTTCAATTCATCTAATTTACCTTCTCCTCTCCTTAAGCGTCGCCCTAGCAAAATAATATCTTTATGAAATGATGTTTACGTAAGACTCAAAAATATAGAAGAAAATCATAAATATTGATAACCTTTTCTCTTTTCTCATTCTTTCATTCTGTCACGGCTTAGATTCATAATTTTCTTTATCTTGTGGTTCTAATTATGAAAATAAAGTAAATAGTAATTTTATATTTAAATGCAGCCACGCTCTCGTCACTATTAAATCATAAATTAAAAGTAAGTTTAGTGAAAGAAAGAGTGGGCTTGATTAAAATTCACAGCAGCGGTATTATTCTTGTGACAGTGTTAGCATTACTCAAGGAATTACTGAAGTCATGGAGTGTTTGTGTGTTTATTTTTCTTGCTAGTTAGCACATATAGCATATATTTATTTATGGGTGGAACCTTTTAGTTGAATTTGCGGCCCTCGAAAAAACTAATCGCCTTCAATTTACTTAATGCCTTCCAACTTTCGTTCTTATTCTCGGCTTATACTTATACACACCCATATATATAAACACGACAAGCTGGCAAGATGAAGAGGGGATTTACAAGTGAAACTTATAGCAAATTTACAACCTCATCGTATTTGGAATGAAAATCATTGAGATCTTCACTATTCGCAACTTCTCATTGCTGGGCATTTTTTTCTGTTCTTAAGTGTGTTGTTATATGTAAGTAAAGGCAGTGATCTTGTAATGGATGAAGTTATATTAAAATTCCACTCAGACATAATTAGAAGTATTCTTTCGATGGCTCCATGATGAGCAACACAGCAGTAAAGTGTTTTTTGGGAGTCACTGATGGAGAAAGAAATTCAGAAAGTATAATTAATTCAGTGATTTTTTCCATGTCATTTGAAGGGATGCTAAACTTTCTCTTTATAATGTTCATTTTGGTATTTACTAATAAATTGGAAAATGTTATTGTTTATCTTTCCAAAAATTACTCTCATCCTACTTCTACGTATTCTGTTTATCTCTAATGAGTGAAAGTACGAAATTGACGTGAATGAGCATGAGTTTATGTGTTGTCAATTGACATAATTATCATTTCTACTTGTTTTCAAAAAAAGGATTATTTTGACAAAAGACTTCGATTGCAGAAAGCTATAGCGCATTTTCTCTTAGAAGAATTTATCCGGAATTTTATATCTATGATAAAAAGTATTTTTAAAAATTATATAAATGAACAAACAATCAAGCAATTTACTAAGAAATTGATTGCTGTGTCAAATGATTGATTGTCAAACAAAGTGGTTGCTTGTTAAGCATAATTTTATCTAAAGATGTAGCAAAATGTCTTCCTGCTTCATTTTTTCATGCTCGTCTTCAGTTCATCGAATTGAATATTTTTTTTCATCAAAGACTTTAGCTCTCGTTCACTTAACTAAAAAATATTTGCTCGTCTTTTTTGTTCATTCTTTATGGTTTCGTTCATCATCAATACTACCGGCGCGCAAAGCACATCATTATACGAATATCCCACGCACAAATGATTCCAATTAAGATTTTTCTATGAAAAGTTATTTTTATTATTATTCTTCATTCACACTGTGAAACATGCAAAACACGAACAACAAAGCTATTGTGACAAGAGACCATAAGAGCATGAAAAAATTGCGTAAAACAATCAAAAGAGGAAAAGAAAAACGAATGATATGACATACATACACTTACAAAAATAATGATGATGATGATGATAATGCGATCATAGAGTCTTCTTTTTTCATTTTTTTAGTAGTAAGTTGAAGAAAATAAGTAGAAGGTAGATGATGATGAATAGACTTTAACATTAAAAATGATTGCGGTATACGAAGAAGTGGCATATATTATATATATAATCGCTTGTTTCCTTTTGATTAAATAATATTTTAAGGAATCAAGTCTTTTTCACTCGCATTCGCTTCTTACGCTACATACTCATCATCATCTTTTCGCATCGTTGTTGTCGTCAACGTTGACGTTAGTGTTAAAGCTTCGAGATTGTTGGAAACATTTCACTTGAGTCTTATATCATTATATGAGTGAAGTGATGAGGAATTTTTGTGTCTTATTTTGTGTGTGCACAACATCATAGAAAATATATATATACATCCCATCTAAATCCATTTTTATCCCATCATACAAAATTTGTTACGACATTAATGTGATGAGACAGCTCAAAAACAAGCGTTAAGCTTCATGATTATTAATAAATTCTCATTATAATGAATATTTTTCATCCTTCATCATTCACAACTCATTCATGTTAAAGTTAATGAGAAATTTAAAATCAATACCTTTAAATTTAAAAGTATAAACACGGAGGGAGAAGAAGAATGAGTAAAAAATTCCTCTGCCGTTTTTAACTTTTTCTTATTTCCTTCTTGCTGTTGCAATAAAGCGTATAGAAGAAGAGAATTCCACAAAAGAGTACTTGACAGGGACTTTAGCATGCAATTTCATTAAACAACTCTTTTCATCCTAGATTTTATACTCTGCACTTATTTTCACTTCAAATGATTTTTTTTCTCTCTTCTCTCACTTTCTTTACATACACATTTTTCTTCTCCTATTTTTTATATTATTTTTCTTGGTCAGAAGAGTAAAAAATTTTTATATCTATTTTTATGTTTATCACATCACATTTTCATCAAAAAACAAGAATTTTAGTTCTATATTTTTATTTAAAAATTCATTAAGATTCAAATTTTTTAATCTTATTTATTGATTGCAATTTTTCACGTTTAAAAATTTTCTCTCATTCCGTTTGCAACTTGCACATAAAACTAACAGAAAAAAATATTTTTTACCACTCTCGATTCACTCGCTAGCACTTGAATAAAAAATGTTGTTGAAAGAACTTTTTTTATTATTTCTTATTTTAAACAGGTTGGTTTTGCCAGACACTTTTTTCTTCTCTCTTTTAAGCTTTGGCTTTCACATACTCTCTGTTAGACTTTTTCTTAACTTTTGACTCACCGGCTCGAAGAGTTTTCTTGAAATGAGACGAAAAACGAGAGAAAGAGCAGAGAAAAGGGAAAATGCAGAATAAAAAAATGTCGAGTACGAGGTTACACAATGATTATCGATTCAAGCATCTTTAGAGCATGCGCTTAAATTTTTCGGGGATGAAATCTGGAATTTTAAAATTTAATTACTGCATTTATAGTTCATTATGTCGCGATAAATGACTTTGATTTTTATTGCTTTTGTAATTTCATAAAATTACCCATAAATTTCTTTATTTTTTTTAATGCTATCGAACAATGATAAAGTTCTGATTCGTCTCTGAACATTCTTCTCAATGAAATTTTGAATTTGTGTGTGAAATTTTTTTCTCTTCCGAAATACTACTATTTTCTAGTATTTTGGCGAGTGTGGCACGATATTTTCTCATTTTTTCTACTACATTTCATAACTCGTTTCTCATTTATACGTGTTGAGTCGCTCATAATACAATGACTTTTACTAGAAACGAGAGAGTAAGTGAAATAAGAGTAATGCAAGTGAATATATTTTATTGTTTTACAACTTTATTATCAATAAAAATAATAATCGCAAAATGATTTATATCATATATTACAGTATTGAAATGTTTTCTATGAAATAAAATTAAATATAATAAATGATGCAGTATAAGTTTGATAGTAAATTTCTTAAATTCTGAGTGATAATGATTCATTAAAATATTAACTGTCACATTCAACTCTAGAATCGTATTTAAGATCTTAAAATTAAATATATCAAGTGAGGATTAAAAATAATTAAGTCCACACCCTGTATAGAAAAAAGAGCTCGATAGTAACGAAAATTGATATATAGCAAGAAACGATAGTAAGATATTTTATGATGCAAATTCAAAATAAAAATTCAATTTAATTAATTCTCAATAAATTAACATCTTTACTCTCCGTATATCTCTCATTCTTCTTTTTTAAATATCGGTATAATTCGCGAAACGCTCAAAAGACCTACTGTTTTCAAAAGCCGCCACATCTAATAAATAATATTAATATTAATTTTAATATCTGAAGTAAAAAATTTATTTTGTATGCTTTTGAACCTCTGGCAGTGATGACTTTTTATAAGCTTTTTTTTCTATGATAGTTGTTTTGCTCAAAGAAATATTACTTCGATATGTATATTTCTGACTTCCGTTTATTTTTTTCCTCATTTTTGCCGAGCGATCCATATATATTTATGTTATTGTGTATCTATCTATCTGTCTCATCTCATAAACTTGCTCACTTATCTCTTTACTACTTATGATGGTGAATTACTGAAAAACGAGTTCAGCTGATAAAAAGCATTAATAAATTGTTTAATTTGCACACATTTGTCATAATTCTTATTTTTCTTCGTATTTTTTTTTCTGCTTAATTTTAAATCCTAACCGAATGTTAATCTACTATCAACTTAAATTTTATATCAAAAATTATTATGTGTGTATGTATGTGCTCGCAAAATAGTCGCTATAGGCATAAGCAAAATAAAAATAAAAAAAAGAACAAAAGCAAATGGCAATAGGTGGATAGACACGAGAGATATAAGAGATGAAAGAAGAAACATATAAAGAAGAGTTATGAGCTTGTAATTTGACAATCATTTAACATAACAAACTAGGCATGAAGCGTGTTTGGCGTGCTGATTTGCTCTCAAAACACTCTTTTGTCATCTGTTTAATAGCCTTGATGTTCACATATGTTCGTGTGCTGATGATATCCTGAACTACTACTTGGTTGCTGATATACATTATTTGTGCTTGATGCAGCTCCATTTCCATCATATGAAAATGAATAACTTTCTTGCTCTCTTGATGGTTGCACATCAGCACTCACCACTCTTGTTTGAGTGCTATCTGGTACTACAAGTCTTTGAATCAATTCTATTAGATGATCGTTATTGTCATGTATATAATTTCTATCTTTCAATAACACTCGCAAAAATTCTTCATTTGATTGACCATTAGATCCACTACCATGCGGTTTTTGATAATAACTTCCCTTGCCCAATGATGATGATGAAGGCACTGATGTTTCAAATTGTCTTCTCTGTGATTGCTGCTGTAATGGAGTGAATGATTGTGGTTGCTGTTGCTGAAAGAATGAGTTTGGACTTGATGATTGTCTTTGTTGTGAAAATGATGAATGTGGTTGTTGATAAAGTCTACTTGGAGTGCTTTGTCCTCTTGAACTTGGAACTGCTGGCTGATAAGATTGTGGAATGCTTTGTTGTTGAGATGATGGTCCACCACGTTGACCTTGTTGTGATGAAGGGAATGGAGAAGATGGCGATGATGCACCTCTAGAAGGACCAAAACTTTGACCTGGGAATGATGTCTGACCTGAAGATGGTCCACGACCTTGACTTGGTATTCCTGAGCTTGGACTAAGAAGAAATTGTCCACGATCTTGACTTCCAGGGAATGATGAAATTTGTCCACTCGGAAATTGGCCACTTGTTCGACTGCCAGCTAAAGCAGATGATGGACCAGTGTATTGACCACGACTACCTGGCAGTGAACTACTAGGGCTTACTGGAAATTGTCCATGTCCTTGACTGCTTGGTAAACTTGAAGAAGGACTAGTAAACTGGCCACGACCCTGAGAGCCTGGTAATGAAGAACTTGGACTTACTGGGAGTTGACCACGTCCTTGACTTCCAGGAAATGATGAACTTTGTCCACTAGGTAATCGACCTTGAGTGCCTGATGATGTTTGAGGTCGAGATTGACTTGATGGATATCCTAGATCAAAAAAATTTTAAGAATCCTGATCTAACTAATAAAAAATTAAGTTTTACCTGCAGAGCTTTGTCCAGGAAATTCTTGTCCTGTAGATTTTCCTTTTTGAATGCCAAACGGCTGAGAACCAGATGAAGGTCCGCTGAAAGCTTGACTACCTGGAAACGATGAACTTGAAGGACTAATACTTTGAGTTGGATATTGTGCAGATGAAGGACTTTGATATGATGGTCCCTGTGGCGTGCTTCCACCAAATGTCTTACTTCCTGGTAAACTTGGTTGACTGCCAAAAGTTTGACCTGATGGGCCTTGGACTGAAAATGGATTTGTTGAACCTCGTTGACCATTTGGACTCAATTGTTGTGTAGCTGCTGGAGGTCCATAAACATGTGAAGAGGGATATTTTGGACTTTGTGCATTTAATTTTGTGTTCAATTGCCCAGTATGTTCAGGTGAAAGTACTGATGGCTGCTGAAATCCATTTTGTGGCTTTGTTCCCAATACATTATCGTTTGGATATGTATAAATCTGCTTGCCACCGCTTAAATTTGGTGGACCACCAAATGTTGAGGGATCAATTGGTTCAGAAAGATCCGCAGAACCTCTCAATGGTACATTATTATTGTTACCACCTGGCAAACCAAAACTATAGCTATTTCCTATTCCTTTAAGTGTATCAAATGAATTACTTGGAATTCTTGTATCTTGATCAAATTGTGAATCTTTATCAGGTTTGAGAATGAAAGATTTTTTGGGATCGAATCCTGAATCTTCGTCTGTTGACAATTGACCTAAACTATTTACATAAACTGTGCCACCATTAGCACCTCTTCCAGGAATGCTTGGAAGATTTGAAGTCGGTTGTGGTCTAAATGAACTTCCACTCCCACCTGAGCTTGGACTTCCATTTTGTAAATTATTTCCACTTCCAGATTTTGATGGTGAAGTTCCCTGTCCACCGCTTGGAAAAGGAGATTTACTACCGCTGCCACTTCCACTTGCACCTGGACTTATTGGTTGAGACAAATCTGCACTTCCTCGAATTGGAGTTTTACTTTGATCGGGACTTCCTCCAGTTATTCCACTCGTTGATGATGATGGTCTCTTTCCATTTCCATTTCTGCTACTGCCGCCTGTACCACTCAAACTGGGAGTGCTTGTCCTGTCTCTACTTCCTGTTCCTCCTCTACCATTTGCACCATCTCTAATTCCAGGAATATTAGAACTAACGCCAGAGCCAGGTTGCTTTTGAGAAGAAGGAAAAGCCATCATTTCTCTTGCTGTTCCCATAATGTCATCTCGAGAAAAGCCTGCCATTCCATTTCCAATAAGATCATTTAAACTATAGTATTTTTCACTGGCTTCACAATCCACATTCATGTACCAATCACAAACAAAATGTTCTATGAATAGGAATATATAAGCAGGAAATGATTGACAAGTCGGAAAAGAAATATTAATTACTTACTCTGATTAAACAGTGTTCCATTAGGACAGAGAAATCCGAATCCTTTAGTGAGAGAAGGAGCTGTGTTTGCACAGACACGAAAAGCCTGACACCGTGCCTCAATGTCAGCATAATATCCTATTTAAAAGAAATATATTTATTTAAGTAATCATATACCAAATGGCGCTGAGAAATTAATCATTTTGTGATCATGACAATGGAAAAATTAGGAAAAATATCCACTTAGAACTTAATCTTTACTTTTCTCAAACTGTTCAATAATCAACTTTTTAAGAAATGTAAAAAAAGTTGGAAAAAAGTATCAGTTTGTCATCCTCTAATGTTTAATAAACTCAAATAAATATAATTTATTGTAAATAAATGCGGTATTTTTCTTTGAAGAAGATAATACGGTATTTATGTTCATCATTGATTTTTGTCTATCTGAGATATATCATGAAAAAAAAAATTAACCGTCAGTAAAGTGTTAATAGCGAATTTTCCTGTATTAGATCAGTCTTTTGTTTTAAAATTGAATTCAACCAAAGTTTCATTGCCATAAATTTCAAAAAAAAAAAATTTTTTCGCATTAAAAAGAAAAAGATTCTTCATTTTCAGAAAATTTTTGCAATAATTCTGAAATGCAAAGGAGTTTCATGAAAAATTTTACAAGAATTTTGTAGAAAATTATTTCTGTTCTCCTAGCTAGAGAAGCAAACAGATGGCCAATGTGCCTTTTTGTACAAATATGGGAGAAAATGCGCTAAAAAATCTTAATCCACTTATCATATTATAACAAAAGAATTAAACAATAAAGCAGACAGATATACAATACAATATATCGAATGTGTGTATATATAAATTTTTTTTACCATAGTTTTTATCTTCGCAACTAAATTCCGTGTCTGGGACTGTTGCAAAAATTGGATAGTCTCGCTCAGGCTCGCCTGGCAATGCATCCGAAAGCGTCCAAACACGATCAGGAGTCAATGAATTGTCTTGTCTAACGGCGCGAAAAAAACAACAATAAAAGCGCATTAATAGCTTATAATTTATTCAAGAAGACCATAACCGGATGGTGATACAATTAAACATACGATTATCTCACCTTTTTGGTCGCATGGAACGAAGCCAAGTCTTAATACTTTGACCATTCTTGGCGTTTGCCTTTGCTGCTGCTTCTGTATAGCTGAGAAAAATCAGCAATAATATTGCCAAACCTAGATAGAGAAAGAGAGACGATAATAAGTAAGCTTTTTTTATAAATATTAAAAATAGATACATATTATGCCAAAAAAAAACAAAAAAGAACGAAAATAATATGTTTAGAATCAGTTTAATCCTACCATATACGCGTATAATGCCGGAGACTTTTTTTACAGTAAATTTTCTCGCGTCGTTTTCATAACATATTAATCTACTTCTTGGGCGGCCTCAGTATGTATCAATAAAACAAGCAAGCGACTTCTTCACGGATGCTGAAATCTTTTTGCTAAAGCGGGTGAGCATTTATAAGTCATGATTGGCGTCTAACTTACGACATTTATTGAAACAATAAATGGAGAAAATATAGAAATACAACTTTATATAAATCAACAATTTTGAAGTGATGAATTTAATAGCCAGTTACTGAAATTGCTTTATTTTACACTTCGCGGCCATATCGTAAAACAAATAACGATGACTTGTTCTCACATTTCAATCAATTATTAATTTATTGCAAGACATCATTTGAAATTTGTTAAACACTTTGAGCCAAATATACAGAATTTATTTAAAAACAATTCCTTTTTTGTGCGTGATGAATTTCTTAATGATATTTAAATAACTTCGTCGTCTTGTCAGCAAATCTTCTTTTTCTTCCTGCTCAATCTACCACGCGCGCATTAAAATATATTTTTCAATATTCTTGTATCAGTGCGAGCAAGCATTATGAAAACATTTTAATGGTTATTGTATTTTCAGCTATAAGAGAAAAAAGCCCAAATTTTATGATAATCAAGCAAAGCTCTTAACCTTTCACTAGCCACCGGTATGAACTTTTAATTTTATGGAAATTATGTGTTTTTTGATAGCTCAACAACAATATCAAATGATATTTATTGAAAAGCCATTAAATTTCGGATGGTAAAGGAATTCTCTCTTATCTCGTGGTTATCGATTATTTTCTTGTTTCACGATGCTCAGAGATTAGTGACTCCAAAAGTCATGAATAATATTCTCTTTTTAAAACAAGAGAGAAAAAAAATATTATTATAAGTGTGAGACATCGTCTGACTGGTCATCATATTCCCCGTCTGTCATAAGAATTAGGAAAACAAAGTAAAGAGAAGCGCCACATAAATTTAACATTTTTATGATGATACTGTCGATAACAAATTAATTAACAAAGTCATCAATAAATGACCAAATAATCATTTTTAAGCGTGGATCTTTTGTTCTTCTCATAAGCATATGTTCGTCTTTGCTATGGACTTTGACAATTTGTTTTTGTTTTCTTATTTGAACCAGTTTTTTGAAACTTTTACTTTGAAGGTCTCTTTTTTTCTTAATCTTATTCTTCTTCTATTTCATTCTTGCTTCTGTTGTTGCTTCTATCAGCGACCGGAATCGATTGAAAAAAATTGGAATTTTAATCGGTTTTTTGTCATTGAAAGGGTTTTTTGCTTTGATAATGTTTGCATTGTTATCTCTAAACAAAAATATATGTATACTCTTCATCACATGCCGACGAATCTCTGTCTGCTAGACACAACAGAAAAAAATTTAAGTTGTAGAGGAAGATGAGGAAGAAGTAAAAAAATTACTCTGGGTCATGGTTTCGATTTATGAAATAAATTAACTATCATTACATAATAAATGCAACAGTCGACCATGAAATCAACTGATAGACGACGGCGAGCCATTGAATTTATGTGGGAATATTTTCATTTTTTTTCTTCTGATTAAAGATATTATATTAAGAGATGTCGCATTTTATATATGTATGAATTTGAATTATGTTTCTCACTGGATTACAAATCTTTTTATTGAATTTTGATGATACAACACTTAAGCGTTGTTTAGACATTTGTTTTTGAGCTTGCATGCTGTTTGTACATTTCAATCAGTGATTTGAGGTAATTTATCTTATAAAAAATGAGTAGCTGCTGCTTATAAAAACAAATATTTTTGAAAAAAGCCTAAATGAACAATAAAAACTAGTTTCAAATAAATATCTTGTCTTTCTTTTATTGATAAAAAAATGTAGCAATCTTTAATGAGAAAAAATACATTTCGTTTTTTATACAATAATAATCTTTAAAAACAAGATTTTATTGATAAGATTCCTTTTTAGTGTTATAATAAATCTTGATTTGTCCACAATAAAATGCACTAAAAAGTTGTCTAAAAGAAAACTTGCCGAAAAGGAAGAAAAATGAGATAATATAATTCACTCTCGCGACTTGCATTAATTTTCTTTTCTCTTGATTTGTGCAAAAATGAGTGAGAACGCTAGGCGTGCGAGAACAAGAAAATATTTAGAATTATATATAGGATGCTCTTCTTCATTTGACGCTATATTTAATAAACGAGCATTAATCGTTCTTTAGAGATGCAAAAGGCAACTAGCAAAAAATAAAAGAACGCGAATTATAATTATTTATCAAATGCGAAGAAGCGGATACAATTTACATAATTTTTTCCATATTAAATACGACAATGTGATGATTGTGTGTCGCTCTTTAGAACTAGTTTTTTCTATTTCGGATTTTTCTTCTTCATCATCACCGACTTTCTGGCGTAATCATTCTTGTGCGGTTACCGGACTTTTAAAGCAAATCCATACACGACGTTCCTTTATATTGAATATAATATGAATTGTTTACATAAAAAAACTCTCTGAACATAAAAAAGAGGAGAGTCAAATATTAATGCGGATTAATGCTATTATTTTATGATCTCGAAGAGCATACATGTGATGAAATTATTTCTATATTATTGCCAATCAAGCACCGAATTGAGCAATTCAATTGATGACATTACAAGGGAATCAACTTAACACCAGACACACACATGTGAGAGAAAAAAACATCAATAAATGATAAATTGGATGCTATTAAGAGTTAGGAGCATCATCACTATGATCTTTGTTTATTTATTTATATTTATATTTTTTCAGTTAAAAGAGAAGAAACGAAGATAAAACAGATGATCGCTCTTTTATCCCAAGACGGAACTCTTCTCTTCTCTCCATCGTATCTTAATTTTTTTTTATAACCAGCCGAAATTCTGCGTTTATCGATATATACGTAAAATAATAAAGTATGAAAATGAAATAAAAATTGAGTTTTTATTCCATTCACATGGGATTCATAAAGCACTAAAATCCTTCGAAAGAGCTTTTATATTTCACGAGCACGATGTGATGCGGGGCATAAAAAGCTGCTACACATTGCTAAAGAAATAAAAATAATAAAAGACGAAGTGTACAGACGACAGGTGAATTCTTCTTTTCATTTTCCGTGTGCAAAGTATCGACTAATAAAAATCTATAGTCTCGAGTCAGCTCATGTGTGATAATTCACACATGAAACAAAGCCAAACACGTTTTCTGCGCGAAGAAATGTAAGGGAGAAAAATATGCCTTATGAAATTTATCTTCACTTATTGTGGTGAATTCAAAATGGTAAAATGTCATTCTATTGAGAATACGAGAATAAAACTCATTTGTCGTTCGTATCTAAAAGATTTATTTGATCAAATTTCTTCAAATCAAACAGTAAATTTTCCATCGAGACAACATTTGTATTGTTTGACAAGATAATTTCAAATAAAAATTTATAAGGTGCCTACACGAGACATTCTTAATTTTTTTTCGGATCTTAGTCTTTTATTTTCTTCTCGATAACATGGCACAAAAAACGGATTTAATCAGATTGGTAATCAATTTTTATATTTTTTCTTGTTTGCAAAAAAGACGCATATTAGCGTCAGTTAGCATACCTATTTATATGGTGTTTGTATTTGAAAACCATAAATGATTTATTAGTATAAAAATTCTAAAAATAACAACTTAAAAGCGCATTTTTTGATATTTTTTATTTTAAAAGTTCGTAAAATGATTTAAGTGAATTAATGAAATTAAGAAAAGTCAGTGTTTGACACGAGACTCGACTATCATTAATTTCACAGCAGTAGAGGTAACAAAAATGAGTAAGAGTTAAAAAAGAGGAAAATTCATTCATACTATGTGCACGCGCGAAAAAAACGGTATAAAACAGATGAGAAAGAAGATTTCTTCGATCACCAGTATTTATCATTTCAATTTAAATGGAAATTGATTCTTTTCTGCTCGCCATTCACTTCTTCTTTTTCTTTTCTATATCGTAGACGACCTGCTGAGAGTGCGACGACTATGTGTGCTTGCTGTCGAATTTATTGAATGTGTCTATAATAAAATTCATTTTTCTTCTCACTAGTTCGCTCGCTTACTGACTACTGATAACATGGATATATATTGAATATAAAGTATGAGCGAAAAGAAAAGTATGCAGAAAAAATATTCTAAAAACTTTTATTGTCGATGTGTTTTTTTTTGCTAGCCTGAGCAGTTTTCACTCCTTTAAGCTTTTTTTTGCCATATCTTTCCATTTGAAGAAAGCGAATTTCCGGACCTGAATAATAGCAAATTGTTAAAATATCGCATATTTTTATTTGGTGAGGATCCAGAGAGTATGCTTGCCATATGGCATATAAATTTTTTTACGGAATGTCTGAATTTAAAAGTGGGAACAGAGAGTGAAAATATCATATAGGCAATAACAAAATTTCAAAGTTACTTTCATTCATGACAAGCATCCACTCTGAAGCGTGCGCGCGAAAGATTAGATTTACGTATCGCGCAGAAATAAAAAGAATGTTTCAAATCATAAACAACATTTTTTCGAAGGCTATAACCTCTCGACTCAGCTGGTTTTTTTCTTCCATAACTGATAAAAACTATCGACTTGTTCTTCTCTATTCATCGCACAGAATCTAATCGATTTCAGGCTTAATTTTTTGCAGAGGCTATCGAGCGATTAAAAAATTCAAGCAGAAAATTTGTTAAGGAATTAATTTTCATAGAGAAAAAAAGCAAGAGCGATAACTAATTAAAGAACCAGTTGCAGAGAAGAACTAGATTTTTCAATACATGAATATTATGTAAAAGGAAGTGTTTTGCTGTCAATTTGGCGTGATTCTTTAATCAATTTTTTTCTTCATCAATATATGGTATTATTAGAACAAGGATTTTTGAATGTTCCCCCTCTCATTTGTGATTTGCCTTCCTCATTTGTTCATAAAACTGTCATAAATCATCGATTGTCATCTTCAACTAATCTTCTTTTTTTTCTCTTTCTCTTGGGAGACAAATATACGATATGAAAAAGGGAAAACTCATAACCGAAGTAAAAAATAAAAAAAATTTAATTTAGCAAAACTATTTTCTGCAAACTCATAGTCAAATGACAAGAGATGTGAAAAGAGCAAAGAGTAGAATGAGTATAAAAATAATCGAGAAAAAAACAAATTAGTAAGAATTTCGAGTATTAGGAAGAGCAACCCGGGAGCTGAGAGATTAAAAGATTATAAAAGCACACACAAATTTCCACAATTCTCTCTTTCTCACCCGAACGGATATTTATTTCTGATCTCAATTTGCGATACAAATTTTCGAAAAATTTCTTCTTATTCTTCTTAATATTGTTTCTCAAATAGTAACATTTTGAGCTGCTAAAACGTGCTTCAAATGTATCTCTTCATAAGTATCATAAATATTATTTATCAATTTTTCGATTGAATTAATTAGAAGCTCTCCGTAATGCGGAAGAGTGGGATAGATGATAATGATATGATAAGCAGAAATAAACTTACCTAAAGGAATTGGATTCTTCATTTTTTGGGAAGAAAGAATATTTTTTTATCTCTATTTAAATGAGCTCGAATTTGACACCACACACACAAAATGTTTTACAAATTTAATAGAGCACCAGAAATAAAATTTAAAATTGATATTTTTCGCCCTCGCAATATTGCAGTTCTTTATATTGTTTGTTTTATTACAATAAATACCATCAAATCAATTTTTCTAATGGTTTTTAGTCAAATCGTTAAAAAAATATTTTTAACTTTCAAAATAGTATTTTTTGCACGTTTTGATTTCACAGCTTTCGTTTTCAATATAACTCGCTTGCTCATTCGTTTATTTGTCGTTAATCTTAGGAATTTATATTGACGAGCTTGAGCATTAACTGCTAATATAATTATTTATGTCTTTAAAAATTTATTATAAAACTAATTTTTAAAGACACTTCTAAGTTAAGCGTCCTATCGATTCGAAGTCTATCAACTGACTAACAGTTTTTAAGATGTCTGATAAAAATTTCTCGTTTCGCGGTTTGTAGAAGATGAGTAGCAGGCAGCACCATTTCGATCTCTAAAAAAATTATAATATATATACAAACAAGACACAGCAACAACAACAAAAAGGTATTGTGTATTGTCATCATCATCACCATCATCATCTCACCAAAACATTTTACTAACAATAACAACTTGCTGAAATTGGAATAAATTAAATATCGCACGAGTGACACGCTGCTGCTGCTCATCTGTTTTTCTTTATAGCTTTTTTTCGCTCTTGCTCTCTCCTCCTCATTTTCCTTATTCTTTTTCTTAGCGTCCGTAAAAGGAATTTGATTTATAATTTCTATCTTCCAAACATGTATCACTAGCCGAATCTCAAAGAAAGAAATCACTGCCTCACATTCACTTTGAAAAATAATATGTATAAAAAGAAAAAGTCTCGTGTTAGAAATAAATAAGATATATTAATATTAAATGTCATTTTTTAGAATGTTTGCTCGAAAAACTCAATTTAATAAAGAGAATCAAAGTTCTCTTTTTTCTCCTCTGTTTGTTCTTTACAAGTTCGCGAAAAAGGAATTAATCGTTATCAATAGGTAAATCAAGTCAATTTCATGTGATTGTTATTAATTCTCTTTTCTCTGTTTTTTCCTCCTAAAAAGTTTTATTGATTTAATTGGGAATTATGCAAATTAATCACATTCCATTTGGATTGTTTTTATTCCGGGAGTAAAAAATTTTTTTTGATGCCATTTGTTGATAATTTTGGATATGATTGCCTGTAATGAATATTATCTCCCTTCTAGAATTTCCCTTTGATTATCTACTACATGTGAGAAAACAGATAAAACTTTTAATAGCTTTTTTTATTTCGTATCTTAATCATATTATTTCATTTCATACAAAATAAATTTAACTTAGTCATGGTTCATGGATCGCTAAAAAAATTTTATACGTATCAGCAGGATACTCATGATAAATTTTTGTTAATAAATGAGACGATGCCTTGCAGTTATATAATGGAAGAGAAGAAATAGAATTAAATGATGCTATAAATAATGACTAATCAATTTGAACCCTGATTTTTCATAATGTGTGTGTGTGTGTGTGCCTAATAATGTTAGCACACTCAAAATCTCCATTATATCTAGTTTTTCGCATTAATTTCTAGTCATATTTTTTTATTTTTTTAGAATCTCACTTAAGAAAGAGAAGATCCTCAAAAAAGAACGTTAATAAATTAAAGGCCAAAAACGAAGAAGACGACGACAACAAAACTGAATTCGATTGGTGACATTTTTCTTTTTTTTAAATCAAATACATTCTAAAACATATCACAAGACACATGTGTCCAATGCATTAATCAAAATCAACTGCTGATGAACTATGTTTAAGTCATAAATCTTAATTTTATTAGTCAGTAATATTAAACTTTATTTCGTCTTTTATTTTTTCTCTCTTTCTATTCATTCATCAAAAAACAAGTGTTAATCATTCTCTACCTATTTTTTTGATTACAACTAAATCATCGAGTGTGAATTTATTTTGTTGTATTGTCTTGTCAAAATATTTAAACGCCACTGCGATATAAATTTATCCTGACGAACTACCTATATATATTTTTCGCATTTAAAAACGACAGCATTATCGAATGTTGAGGAGAGAAATAAATAAAAAAATCTTCGAATTAGATTTTTCTTATGCATATGGATTTTTTTTTGTGATGTGGCTCGCTTCAGTAATATTAATATATCGCTATTTTACGAACATCGCCAATAGCGGTGTATATATTTTCTTTTATTACTCGCGATAAAGATCTGTCTAATAACCCAACCATCAAGATTGTTTATACAGTAGCACTGATGACTCCCCACACACATATAACACATTTTAGACTGTGAATATTTTATCATAGAAAATTTAGCTATTTCGCTCCTACATTAATTTCTTAATTCATGTATCCCTTATTAAAGCCTTAAACTTTTTAACTAAAGGAATTTCATTACATAATAATATTTCTGAAGATTAACTAAATTCAAGAGCATGTGATGCCATTGATAATGATATAAACATTTTTTCTCTCTTGATCATTTTTTATCACAATAAAATTTCTTCAACTTTATTAATAATTCATTTTTGTTAGTCTGATGCGGTTTTGTGATGAATTTATTACTTTTGTAATTTCAAATTCCATCGAGCTATTTTTAGGATCTCTATTAGTTTTTTACTGCTGCAACATCAAAATAACATCGACGATTTTATATGATTAATGTGAGATATTTATTTTAAAAAACTCAGAAAAATGACAAAATAACTTGAAAAATGATTATCTTTTAAAAAAGTATGAAATTACTTCCACAACTTTTTAATCGACATATTCTTCTCGGAATCTTTTTGCATAATTTTGGCAACAGCCATCTCAAAGTCTTCTTGTGTAACATGAACACGACGTTCACGCAAAGCGTACATGCCAGCTTCAGTACAAACACCTTTAACTTCTGCGCCCGAAGCACCTGGCATCAACTCGGCTATCTTTTTTAAATTAATGCCGCGGGTCAAATTCATCTTGCGGGAATGAATCTTTAAAATATCTCCTCGAGCTTCCTCATTAGGTGGAGGAAATTCTAGATTTTTGAAAGGAGAAAAAGATAATAAAAAATTAGATGCAAAGTTATGTAAAATCCAAATTGAATTTATTATTAGGTGACATTACCAATCTTTCTATCAATTCTTCCGGGTCTCAAAAGCGCCTGATCTAAAATGTCAATACGATTCGTTGCCATGATGACCTTAATATTTTTAGTTGCTTCGAAACCATCAAGCTGATTAAGTAATTCCAACATTGTTCGTTGTACTTCAGAATCACCACCGCTGCCAGATTCAATACGAGATGAACCGATAGAATCAATTTCATCCATAAAAATGATGGAAGGTGCATGTTCTCTTGCCATTACGAATAATTCTCGAACCATACGTGAGCCCTCTCCTATAAACTTCTGAACAAGTTCAGATCCAGAAACACGAATGAAAGTACATTCTGTGTGATGAGCAACCGCACGAGCGAGAAGAGTTTTACCAGTACCTGGCGGACTTTGATTTTTATAATTTTAAAAATATTTATAATATTATTTTAATCATACAAAATATTTACCCATATAATAAGACACCTTTTGGTTGAGCAATACCAAGAGCATCAAATAATTCTGGATGTTTTACTGGCAATTCAATGACTTCTTTAATTTCCTTAATTTGTTTATCTAAACCACCAACCATTTCATAAGTTGAGTCCGGAACTTTCTCGACCATCATGAGTGAAACTAATGGATCAACCTTATTTGGTAGAATCTTGTGCAAAGTGTAACTCTCATTTCTTAGAGCAACCCGAGAATTTGGAGTAACATCATTGATGTCAATGTTCTTGTCTAAATCGACAACAAACTTTCCCTCTGGATGAACTTTTACTAATACTTTCTTCTTATCCATTGGTTTCACTACTTCTCCAACATAACTTCCTTGTTCTTGCAGCAATTGCAGTTCTTCACGCAACATTCGAACTGAAATGATAAGAAAAAATAAAATTTAAAAATAAAATTTTAAATTATAATTTTATTACCTTTTGCATTCAACTCATTACGTTGTGCTTGAAGACGACGAAGGTTCTGACTCTTTTCATTAACTATCAACTGTAATTCTTCAATTTTTTGAATGTAATAATTGCGAAAACCTTCGCCTCGCTGTTGATCAATTTCCATCTAAAGTTTTATGTCTTCCATTAATCTTTCGTGTTAAATTTATTTGAATTAATATTCAATAACTTACCTTAGACGAGGCCGTCATTTTTGCAATTATTCAAATCTTTTATCTTTGATATTTCTCTCAATTTTTTTGTTTTGTGAAGAACAATAAGATGAGTTTGCAATTTCAAACTTAACGAAATTCAGCAATGTACATTCAGCACTTTTTAACGAAAGATAAAAAAAAATCATTAATTTTATTATGTTGATCGTTTCTTTATGATTTCAAATTAGAAGTTAAGCTATTCCATAGTTAAAGCATAAAAATTTCCAAATGTTATACTTGAACAGTTCCTAAAGTGAACGACAAACGATTAAAACAAATTCAAGAGTGGGCATTTTTTTTCGAGACGAAACAGTGGTGTAGAACACGAATTCCTTCGATATTTTCTTAATTATCGCTACTGCATCAGTTTTATCGCGAAATTCAGAGTGAAAAGTGTCTTAAAAGAATAATAGAGTTCTTCTCACCATGTGGAAATTGAAGTGTTATTAAATACATGCAATGATGAGCTGAAAATTGATATGAAAAAAATGTGACTTAAGTGGAAAAGAAAATCTATTTAGAAAAAGAAAAAAAATCAGTTTAGTGCTAATTTAAGAAATAAAATAAAAGTATATATTATTAATAATATGCAGTGGGAAGATAATCAAGAAAAGATGTCTTCAGAAAATCCATTTGAAAACCTAAAAAATTCAAAAGCTTTGCGACAAAAGGGTAAAAGAAACACAGCAGCAGCAATTCATCAAGAACTTTCCGCAAATGGCTACTCAGAAACATTAAATATATTGCTAGATGATTTACTTAGTCCCGACAAAGATTTTAATGATTCAGACAATATTGAATGGTGTAAGTGGATAATTGCGAGTGGAAAATCACCAAATGACTTTTCAAGTCAGGGTAAGTTTGCATTAAATTTAATCAATAATAAGAGCTGCTCATAAAAAAAAATCACGGTGCTATTCAAGAAGAAAAGAGTTATTTGGAGTTCACTTGCTATATAGATAAAATGTGTGCAAGTTTATTTAATTTTTGTTGTAACAAATAACATCTTAATTAATGAAAAAGAAAAATGAATTAAACAATCAAAGGATAAAATCAGTTTTATAAAATTTTATGAGATGATGATTTGTGCAGTGATTGCATAAAATTAACAAATATTTATATACTCTTGAATTGATTATGAAGAAGATTAAAGAACAAAGAGGAAGGTGGTTAGTCCAATTTTAATATGTGTGAATCACATGTATATATGTGATACACCTTGCTCAAAGATTGAACGAAAAGAAATGAAGAGGGAGAGAGAACAAGTCTAATTAGAAAGATTCCAGCGAAGCACATGTACACATAAATTTTTTTCTTTAAATATCTTCTTCCATATTCCTCTATCGAATCTATAAAAAAAGTTTCAAAAAATCTTGTTTAGACCAAAAAAGATTCTTAAACAAGACGACGATGATGATGATGATGAGAGCAGAGAAGAAAAAATGCTACTTGTTTATTTTATTTTGGTTAAAACTATGTGTGATTGTATATGATGATGCTTTTTAGCAATTTCTGTTTTTCATTTCGATTTCAATTGAATTTAAATTTGAACACAAAAATAATTCTTATGCATGATATTTCTAGGTATACCTTTTCTCTTTCTTTTTTTTTCTTTTAACATAAAACTTCTTCCCCATTTTATCTTTTCGTTCTATTTCTCTTTTTCTTTTATTTTATCGAAAAAATAAAAGTTCTTTACGTTTTAGTTTGGTATGGTTTATATATCTCGATATCTATATGTTTAAGTTTAATTAACTTCTTGTGAGTTCAACGCTCGGAATTTATTATTTATTTCAATTTTTCTTAAGCATGTTAAGAGATAATAATTTTCATGTTTCATTGATTTCTATCATATTTATTTTTGTACAATGATGCTTTTCTTTTCAATAAGTTTTTTTGTATAAAAATTCTTCCTATTTTATGTGGACACAACAAATTAAAAAAACAATGCTCTCTCATAAAATTGACACGTGCAAATTTATGCAATCATCGTCACACATCGAAAGTGCATTCAAATGACAATGTGTTAGGTGTGCTGATTATATTCAATTAGTTTTATTCGATAAGTGTGTCTTAATACATTTACAATTTTCGGTGTATTAATTTACACATTCCTAAATTTGTTCTTCGTTACTTAGTTCATTGAACTTATTGCGCTGCGATTAAGAAGGTCGCTTCGTTTTCCACATTAAATTCCTTTATTATAATTTTTCCATCACATTTGCCAATTAATTAATAATAAATAATCACATTATTTCTTTCTGCTAATTTTAGATACTGATTGATTCCAACGATATGAAAATTTATTTTGAATCTGCAAATACAAAATTTTAAAATGAAAATTTCATTTGACTATAAAACAATATCAAACAATATAGTCATCAAGATTCAATAAATTTCAAGTTTGTTAAACTCTATACAATCGAAATTGTAAATCGAGCCGCTTTTGTTTATTGTGAAGTTTTTGCTTATCACAGAAATTATAATAACATATCTATCGAATGAAATTTCTTTTTTTTTGAACAAAAAAGTCGAATCATTTTAATTTCCGATCTGTTCACGAACATTAAAGAAATATTCAATTCTTCATACACTACAAGAAAGAAGATGTTCATACTGAAAGCATTTTTTTCTACATTTCATAGTTCTAACTATTCTTGACCGCATTTTTCGTTCTTATTTTTCTCAAAGCAAAAAAATGTGTATATACGAAAGAGAAAAAAATAGGTATTTGAGCAGAATCTTTCTTCATGTTTCTATGCTATTCTTAGAAGTTTTTAAAAATGAAAAAGGAAATTAAAAAACAGCCGATACACAAATCTTCTCCTCCTCAATATTACCGATTCTTCATATGTGGTGTAATGTTCTATATGATAAATAATATAGATGTTGTGTAGCTAGCAAATTAATAATGTAAAGAAAACAGCACAAGAATCACATGATAATAATTATGTTTTTCACTATTTCATATATGCATTGTAATTTGCAAATGTATTATGAATCTTTCGATATACTTACTTAATTTCTTACCTAGCACAACATAAGTGTTCCTTCTTATTGCAGTTTTAAATTCATTACGACTTGCGGAATAGATATATTATCAGTATATAAAGGAAATTTAACTAGAGGCTTCGTTTTTAAGAAATAGAGAGAACGATAATTCTTCATAGGCCTATGAGTTTCATGAGTGAAAAAAAATGAGAATGCTTAAGCACTAGATGGAAAGAAAAGTTCTTGTTCCGGTAATTCACACAGTTTAATTGCTAAGACATAGCAAAACTCTACTCTTTACCTTCTTCATGATTATTATTTTTTTTTCTAAAGAAGGAAAAATTCTTTATGTATGATGAACTACGTAACAAAGATAAAAATAATTATGAATATTGAAATGAATTTCTCAAACACAAACGTAAGAGTTCTTCTGCTCTTTTCTTTTTCTTTTCATAAATTATTTAAATTTGATGATTTTCAGATACTATTAGAGCCCTAATATTTATTATTATTCGTTTAAAAATATTTTTACAGTTCGTAGCTATGATAATCACGCTAAATGCGGCTTGGTCTGGGTTCCTCATGTTGTTGCCTATCGCTGTCGTACTTGTGGTACATCACCATGCATGTCAATCTGTCGAGATTGTTTTAAGCGTGGAAATCACAAGAATCATGATTTTAATATGTTCCTATCGCAAGCCGGCGGCGCATGTGATTGTGGTGATACGTCTGTCATGAAAGCGGAAGGGTTTTGTAGCGATCATGGAATAGATAATCGAGCTAACAAAGGTCCGGTGCCAGCTGATTTAATGTGTGTTGCACAAGCAACGATGCCAAGACTACTTTTGAGATTATTACTTCATTTTCGTGATCATCACAGCAGTAGAACACACTCATACAATTATGAACGAGCAGCTAAAGACTGTGACGAATACTGCAGTATGTTGATGGATTTTAATAATATGGGTGAACTAATGAGACGAATTATGACTAAAACACTTATTGATCCTGAGGTATTTAATTTATATTTAATCCAGTTCATTTAATAATCATTAAATGTTTTTTTTATTTAAGATGTATAAAAGTTTAGTACATCCACCATTTCCGAAAAATAAATTTGGATTATACATGTCACAGAGCAATAGAAAATATGAAGACGCCATTAAACAGTTCCCATCACCTGAACTTATACCAGAAGAGTATGAAAAATTGCCGGCATTGGGAAAAGAACTTGTTCATAAAACTCTCCTAGAAGAATTTATTTTTTGGACATTCAAATATGAATTTCCACAAAATGTCGTATGTTTGCTGCTTAATATGTTGCCTGATCAAGAATATAAAGAACATTTAACTAGAACTTTTGTTATGCACTATAGTCGAATACCAAGCGTTTTGGAGTTATCTGAAGATCCCGATACCATGAGCAATCGCGTGGTTCATGTCAGTGTTCAATTATTTTCTAATGAAGCGCTTGCGTTGAAGATGGTAGAAGAGCTAAATTTACTACATGTCATGATCATTAGTTTAAAATCAATGGTTTCAAACATACTAATTCCTAATACTTTGAATGGTGAGTATGGTGAGTGAATTGAATGTTTTATTCTCTCTCCCCTTCTTGTGTTCTCTTTTTTGATTACTATAAATAATAATTACACGCTCCTTTCTTTTTTATTATCGTTTAGATCCCGACAAGAATATGCATTATGTAGTAAATTGTGCGAAAAAAGTGATGAAAGAGCACTGCTATTGGCCATTAGTGTCTGACTTTAACAACGTGCTATCTCATGAACGAGTTGCTCAGGTGTTTTTGAAAGATGACAATTTAATTGACATGTGGTTTCAATTTCTATCAATGCTACAAGGTTAATAATTAAAAGTTTATTTATCTGTAAATAGCAATTAAATATTTCAAATTTTCTTATTATTATAACTTTAGGTATGAACGTAAACACTCGAGAGACTTCAAGTCATGTTGAATTTGAGCCAAGCACGTATTATGCGGCATTCAGTTGCGAATTAGAAGCAAGTGCTTATCCAATGTGGTCGATTATATCACATCTCAAGGACAATAGCTATGCCGAAATATCGAAGAAGATCATGAATTATTTGATCAATTACTTGCAAGAGTGGCTTGAAGCTCTCAATTTTTACACGCCACGTATTGAGAAAAATGAAATGATGCACGCCTCGTTTCATTTTCCACTACATCGTTATCTGGCTGCATTCATATATCAAGCTGTTAAAACTATGAATATTTCATTAAATGACATTCTACCAGAACCAGATACGATAAAATTACTCATGATGCATCCATTGCGTGTTCAGGTGAGCTATTTTCATTTTTATTTTAATAACAATGATTATCTCATTCAGTTCCACTTCTTGTCTCGTTCATCTTTATTTTCTTTATGTATTAATTTTTCAAACTCTACAAGTTAAAAAGTGTTCTTTTTATAAAAGCACAGAACTTAAATATCTAGAGATCATGGATTTGAGGGATAAATAGATTTTATGTAGATATGTATATTAGAAAATTTAGGTGTCTTGCGGTGCTTGAATCGATTGCACATATGGTCCATAATCGAAAGTCTTAATTCTCGGAGTGATAAAACCACCAAATCCATCTTGACCTTTTAAAAAAATTCCAACACCTTCAAGTGGAACTGGAGGATTGTTGACAGCATCTTGTGCATCTAAAAATGGCACTGTTGTTTGAGCCGCATCTTTTCCCATATCAGAATAAGTGAATTTTACAAATGTATTAGGATTTGATATAGGTAGTGATTTGACTTTGCTTCTTGTTGGAACGTCTGGAACTTTAAGAGAAATTTCTGAACGTCTATTTCCATTTGATCCTGTTTGATCAGTGTTATCATTAGATACCCAGAAACTCTTTTCGGCTTCCACTATTTTTCCATTGCTTTAAAAAATTTTTAAATAATACATAGTACAATTTTCAAAAAAATTATTGTATTTACCTAAAGTTGATTTCTGATACACGCATTTCAAGATTAAGATGTCGACCAACAACACGAAATTTCACTCCCGTCTAAAAAGTATTAGATTGTAATTGATATTATTGATTCGCTAATTAATTTTACATACAACAACGTGTCCAGATGGTGCAGTTAAGTCATCTAAATCAACTTCACGACGATCCCATGCTAGAGTATGATAATCAAGACCATCTCGTATTCCTTTATCTAAAATAGTATAATCTTCAACTGGCACCCAATGAATTGAAGAAGAATTGATTTTTCCACGTTCCATCAATTGACCTTCTTGAATTTGCAAATGAATAATTCGATTCTGTTTGTAGAAACGTATGCCAGTTACTACCCTATAAGATTAAATTTTTATTATAAATAAATCAGAAATCGTATTAAATATTCTTACATATTATTAGTGAGATTTGATAATGCTGGTCTCAAATTAAAATATCTATCAGATTTTTTTCCTTGTTCGTCACAAATACAAAAGCAATAACTGCAGTGCCAAAAGAGATAGCTAAAAATAAATTCATTTTATTTGTTATTCTTATGTGAATTGTTTTTTTTTTTAAATTACTCACCGCCACCAAGAATCGACTTTAGTTGTTCCTCTTGAACAATATCCTTTTTGACCCAAAACTCTTCCGTTTTCATATTCAATATATTCATATCTACGAGAACTTGTAGGAGCTGCTGGACAAATCCACATGTCTGCATCCTTTAGAATTACATACATAAATTAATATTTTTCATAATTTGACATGAGAATTTCTTATTTACCACAAATGTGCAAAACAAAAGTTTTCCGGAGCATTTTGGTTGACGTGAACAATAAAGATCTTTGAAACAGCCATAACTTTCTGTTAATTGATAATGTGAACAAGTTTCCCAACAACCAGCATCGCGATTCAAATCTACTTCATTCTCAATGTAGCCTTGAAGTAGTTTTGTAATTTGCAAATATGTTGATCCCTCACTATGTGTATTTGGATCGCATCTCCATAGAATTCTATCAGAACGCTCCATTACTTTTTGCATCAACTCTTGTGATTTTGCTGCTCTTTTCTCGAAATTCTTTCTCATTAGTAATGATTCTTGAGTGTAATTTCCTAGAAGATAGAATGAATCATAAAATAAATATTAACAACTCGATAAAAATCAAATGAAGGTCATGTACGGAAGTAAGAAACTTGTTCGGTCATTGATGTCTTTTGTGTATGTGTGAGGAATAAATTAATAAAATCTTACCGCGTCCGTATGTCTTAAGTAGCATATAGGAAAACTGCATCATTGCATATCCCTTTAGTTCCGTCATTGTAATGGCATTGTAAAGTTGATAGAGCACTTGTTGAGGTGATCTTTGAGATGTACATATTGTCGTTGTTGCTTCCTATGTGATAGAATGAAAATATATAGTAATTCATATTTAATTAAAAATTACATTCGACTTAAATAAGAATGTTTAACAAAAGAATTCATAACGAACCGAAATAGCTTTGTAATACAATCCTTGATTGTAAATATTATTCTGAATTTTTTCTAAAGTCGCATTAATTGGCCATAGAGGATCATTTGTTATAGTTTCAGCTAAATCAACATTTGCATGCTCATCAAAACCAGTCGTACGGAAATCATTTGTTTGTAAATCAATCTCTAAACGACGCATGAAATTGTCTTTAAATAAATTATGAATGCTTTTTACATCTGGTTCAAGATTATTCCACTCATAATATCGTGTCAATACATTAAAATCATCCCCATTGTATGTTTCGTTTATAAATTGCTTAATAAACATATAGTGCTGATTGAAAATTTTATATAAACGTTCGTTAGTTGTTAGCGATGAAGTTTTATCAACATATTTTTCCCACAAAGTTTTTTCTAACTGTATATATGAACCGCGTGTGAAATCGGGATCAGTAGAACCTTCATAACGTATCGATTGAACAAAACTGATGCCATTGTACATAAATGCAAATGAAAATAATAGTAGAACATTCTTCATTCTGTAAAAAAATTACGTGTGTTTATTTAAATTAATTTAATTTAATAGACACATTCAAATAAATGCTTATTGCTTGCTTCCATTTGTTTAAAAATATTGTTCTCTGTGTATAATATAATTGGTTAATCAGTTCGTTTTGCGCAAAATAACAGAACTGTTTATATATATAAATATTATTTTATTTGAAAGTATTGTCGAGAACTGATGATTATGCGAGAGAATAAACTATGATTAAATATGTATACAGTTATAGAATTACGCGAGTGAGTATAATTGTTTGCTTATTATTTATTATTTAAAAAATGTAATCAACCATACACTATCGCGTTGTACTGCTCTGACATGTTATATGATTAAATCGGACTTGATTGAATTTTTCCTGAGTAATCACATATTTTTTTCCATAGAATTTTGAACAAAAAATCATACACGAAATTTTTTGTTGCAAATTTTTTTAAACAAATAGAAGAGCACAGAAACAAGCACACATTTGCTTTGATTTAAAATCTCTTGACAATTTACTAACATTGAAATGTATTCTCTCGTTCTTTTCACTTTTTCACATTTATTTTTTAGTCTTTTCTCCTTTTCACAAAACTTTCTGGATTGAAAGACTTGAAATCGTCTCTTTTTCGAAACCAATCCCGTTTTATTTTGACAAAAGTATTAAGCAATTGACATTTAATATATAAATATTCTGTTATTGTTGTTGTTGGCTTTCAAAAACAAACAAAGGAAAAATTATACGGAACGCAACTTCGACGACAACCTAAAGCGACAATGGACGTTGAATGACTGGAAATATCACAATATTTTTTCTCCCCTATGTTGTGTACATTTCAATTTCTCTCTTCTCTCTGTTTCTCTCAATCTATTTCTCTTTTAGGTTTTTTTCTCAAATTTTACCTCTCTCATATTCTCACAATCAATGCGACATAAATGTGATATTTGTAACTTTTTGTATTAGCAAAGTGTTTAATTTCTCTTGTAAAATTCTTTCCAAAGAAAATTTATCTCTAATAAAATAATTTAGTTTTCAACTTACTTCCATATCAAGTGCAATCAACTCTAATAAACCGCGATTTCCTAACACTCTGAACTCACTACCTGCTGGCCCTGCTACTAATCTTTGAATTCTCGGCAACATACCCTTAATAGAAAGTGAACTATCATCAATTACTCTAGTTGCAAAATTTTCAAGCGTTGATCTTTCAAGTTTATCATAATTTGCAACATATTGTTCATACTGGTCATGTATATTTTCAACTCGATTAACAAGATCAATCATTTCGTGTACAACAAGCTGTAATTTGGTGTTCCGTTGTATATAGTTTTCAATTCCTTGCATTGTCACATGTGATGCTTCCTCGATCTAAATTAGTCAAAACGTTTAAATATAGAATAGAATTATTATGCAGACTGAGTGTGAAAATTGAGCAAAATTATTTACCGTCATTTCGGCGTTCTTAAATTCTTGCGAGAGTTCTGCCATTCGTGACAAAATTTTCTTTTCTTTACGCTTCATGAATGGTAAATCAATATCGTTTGTTACACCCACTTGATCAGCTAATTCCCATGTGCTAGAAATCGTTTTAATAACCTCTCTTCCTAAATACAATACGTCAATCACATCCTCAACTAGAGCATTAACATTCGTCGCTTGCCAGACAATGATGAGCACTAGGAATTTTGTGAGCCACATATCTATGTAAAGTAGAATTAAAACCTTGTAATGACTCTAAGTAAGTCAATCAACTTTTCAGCATATAGCGATAATCTTTTAAACTTTCTTTACTATTTTAAAAGCATCCACATTTGAAGTTTAAAAAATGTTTGCTTATTATTTGTAAATTCATTTTTGGGGAATTTTTGAATTTTTAGTGAGATAAATGAAAGCAGAAAACACAATGAGCTCATAGTTCTCAATAGTCGTTATTGTTGATGAGAGAGAATGTATGATTATGATAAAAGGCAAGTACGCAGTCGTGAAGTTGTTTTTTTCGATAGGGAAGAAATATAATAAAAGATATGTTTTGATGACTCATTCAGTATTTCCTCTTTAACGGTTTTCTTTCTCATTCAATCTTTTGGTTTAGTATGACACATCAAAAATTTCCAAGAAAACATTTTCTTTTATACTCTCTGTCGCAGAATTATCAAATCTTATTAACACTCTCCTTTCATATTCGCGTAATGACATGTTTAAATGTGATTCATCAATTTAAATAAATTGCTTAATGTTCATTCACTTTGAACTATTACTGTTCTGCGATTTATAAAAACATCTTGGAAATTTACATTCTTTATATTTTTGACACCATAATATTAATTTTTTGAAATGTTCATTATAAAAGAATTAAAATATTTACTTTGTTCTGTACTATTGATGTAGAAATAAGAATATTTAAAAGAACTAATTATTTTTATATTTGAAAAAATCTCTTTGTTACAACTTCCATTCACACTGAGTTTCACTGATCGACTGAGCAGTCTCTGTGTGTATAAAGAATATATGCTTTAATCTCTCATACATAATAAACTAATAAACGAACGAATGGAAGTAGAAGTGAATGAGCTGATGGGAAGAGAATATTTTTTTTTCATTGGAAGAGAGAGATATTCTTTTTTTAAATTGAACATTTTATTTATCTTTTGATTTTTACATTCCATTTTAGAGCTTATTTTATGAAGTTTTATCTGGAATTTGGGTACGAAATGGACTGCAAATTAAAGGACAAGCGATGACTTATATTCAAGCAAATTTTTGTAATTCTATGGTTGATATGGATTTGTTTTTCTTGCAAGTCTGTGCAACTCAACTCCCAGCGAGCTTCTTTCTTACATCGTGCATTGATAATTTTAGTGTAAATGAATGGTTCTTCCAAAATTTATCATCAAATCAAGAAATGGAACATGATTTAATGATGGAAGGAATGTTAACATTTTTAGCAACGCTTGTGACATCGAGAACAAATTTAGGAAATGATGAAGACATGAAGTGTATCGTGGAAATTAGTGCTTTGCTTACAACAAGTGATAAAACCCACAGTCAACTTTTAGAATTAATGCCTGAACGCTCGGGAAATCCTTATGCAAAGAATTTTGAAAAATATTTGAAACTTTTGTCAAATTATCGTCCTCCTCCAGTTGGTTCAGAAAATTTAGAACAAGGCTTGTTTATTCCATTGCCTATAGTATGGAAAATTTATTATGATCCATTACATGTTCTTCTTAGAGCCGTTCATCGTCGTGATTTTCAAAATTCGATGGATCGCTTCAGCGCTTTTGTTCGTCAACAAAACCTCATGCCAAAGAGTGGAAATCTCTGGCCACCTTTCCGACTACCAAATAAAGTTGGTGCAGGTTTTTCAGACCCAGCATGCATCCTTAACACCAAGGTTTTCCACTCAATGATCTTAGGGATATTATATCGTGCTGTGCATATTCGTAATGTTAGTGAAAATTTAATGGCTTTAGCAATATTTTTACTCGAGCTTGCTGTTTCAACATCGTCGTCAAAAGAAAATGAGAGTTCAGTTCTAGAATGTACACCCAAAAATACGACATCGTCAACTAGTTGCGCATCAACCAGTAATCAACAACAAACAGATATCCCAGAATTACTTAATTGCTATCCAAGCAATAATTTATTTGAAAATTTCTGCTTGCACGTAAACACATTAACTTTACACTCAAATGAGACACAAAATTCGCCTGCAAATTACCAAACACAATTTGACAGCGACATAGAGTGGGAATTATCAGAGAGTGATGCCATGCCAATGCTAATTGGAAGTGTTGATCATGATTATGCTTTCAATGGCGCTCTTGATGTTGCAGTTCCTCAAGACTTGTCAATTGTACGTGAAAACAGTGAAGACTTATCGCCACCTCGTGTTGGTCCACTTTTACCTTTAATGGCATCTGAAACGTCTATTGTTGAATACAATTCAGAACAACAGCAAGAGACACAATCAATGAGTCCAAATCCTCGTCAATTAGCTATCAATTCATCCCCAAATATTGGAAGTAGTAGTGGCAGTAACATGGAACTTGTAGTTGTAAGACGTGAATTGCAACCAACACCATCTCAAAATGAAAGAACTACTCGTTCACCTCAGGAATTATTTTACAGTAACACAAACAATATGTCTGGTGCAATACTGCCATTTAATCGTGTTCAACCGGTTGCCGTGTCACATTCTCAAGCAGCAGCAAGCGGAAGCTTGGATGTAGTTCCTTCGAGTGCGAATCCAAATAATAGACGTCGTATTAGAAATCTTGAATCCCAAGACTCGATAGATTCAGCAATTAAAATTGATGATAGTATTTTATCATTACTTTTAAAACTTCATTCACAATTGAGTGGAACATTAGATAGTTTTTCACTTGATGATACTGAAGGAAACGAAGATGCTTCAATGTCTGGTGAGGAAGATACGGCCACTGATTCAAGCACATCTAGTCAACATTATCCAAATTCTGCTGAACCACGTATTGGTGATGGTCCATATTTTATTGGAAATTTATTGAGAAAAATAGCGCTTGCAGATGAAAGAAGTGCAAAATGTATCAATGAAATCAGACAGAAATTATGGCCAAACCAACGTGAAAGACAAGCAGAACAGAAGGCTCGAGAGGCTAAAGAAAAAGAGGAAAGAACAAAACGTGCTCGTGAACGACAACAGAAACTTATGGAAGAATTTGCCAATAAACAGAAACAATTTATGGCTAATGAAGGAAAAATGATGGAGGGTATTGATGATGAAGATATTGATATAGAAGAAGCACGTGAAAAAGAATATGATTGCATTATTTGCAATTGTACTGGACCTAGTACCGAATCTAATCCTGTGGGTTTAGTGGTTTTAGTAGAATCGAGCAGCATTGTTGGCCATCGTAGAAAAACTCCAAATCGTTTTCCTCTTCCTGTTTCTGATGAAGATAAAGAAATTCCTGGACGCAACGTTCGTCTAAGCAGTGAATTTAGAAAACGTGCTGAAATTTTAAATCGAAAATATGGAACACAATGGTTTTTGACGCATAACATCTGTTGGGAAGGTGGCGTCCATGTTCAATCTTGTGGTCATCACGTGCATTTAAGTTGTCATGAATCATATCTCAAGTCATTGGCACCGACCCGTCCTCAAAATTTGAATATTGAGCATGGAGAATTCTCATGTCCTCGATGTCGTCAATTAGCAAATTCAGTTCTCCCTTTGAGTCCACAACTTGATCGGCCTACAAACGTCATTCGAAATCCTACACCAGAATTTGATAAATTATGTATCGAGTTAATGGAATTAATAAAAGATAATAAGAGAACGAGTGTAAGTTATTAAATTTCTTTTTATTTGATAAAATGATTAATTCATACGTTTTCTTTTAGGCAACATCAAAGCTCGAGGAAGCAATGATTCTAGCGATGGAAAACATGACGAATAGCACTAGAAATATAAAAAAATATCATGCTGAGGCATTATATCAAAATCCACCTACGACTGAGAGTTTATTTGCGTTTGTAACATCTGTAGCAAGAACTAATCTTGAATCGGAAGTTATTCAGCGTGGAGGTTCACTATGTACATACAACGACATACGTTATCGTCCAAAACGTGAATGCATTGTTCCATTGTTACATGTCCTGTCATTTCATGTAAGATTAATGATAAACAATAAGAATTATACGTTCGGAAATTATGAATGGTCAATGGATCGAACATGGGCATCTTTATGCGGAATTACTGATGTAGACTTCACTGCACCTGTGCCTTCATATTCGAGCAACGATAGAGTACCGAGTCTTATAACAGATCCAAATGCTCAATTATTGAAATATATCCTTTTGGCACCGCTTCAATTGGATCAAGGTAAATTTGATTGCTCTCTAATTTATTTAATGTACTTTTAATGAGAATATATTGTTTTTATTTGTAGCATATTTTACATGTATTGTAAAAGTACTATATAATTTATTATACTATCAAATTGTTCTACAATTTTGTACGCGCTTGAATGATGAGGAATGCGACGAAGTGCTTAAGAAATTTTCAGATTCACCAAAAATTCTTGAAAATGGCGTTTCTAATCTTGGTGCTGCAATGGCACTTGTATTGAATAATTTGGATAAATGCAAAAACTTTAGAACTGATCCTTATGAGAGCGAATTTGAATATGATGATGACGACATTGATATGAGTGAATTAGAAGCGAGCACATCAAAAGACAAAAATGCGACTACTGAGGAAATTAAAGATTTAGATACAAAATTAAAGGAATTTGAGACAGAAATGCAATCATTATGTTTACCTTATTTGCGTAATGCTGCGCTCTTGCGTCATCATATTTACCATCAAGAATTGCCTGAAATTAGAGGAGCAGAATGGGAATTTCCACGACTCGTATACTTTTTAGAACTAGTTACGAAAAGCATGGATTTGAAAAAGTTTAATGCAGCAAAGGCTCTATGTTTCGCAAAAAATACTGAACTTTTTCTTCCAATACATTGGTGTCAAGAATTGAAAGAATCGAGACCACCGCATGATACAACGAGAGAATTAATTGTCAATCAACATTTAGCTTGGCACCAACCTCAACTTCTTGCATTACCTCGAGAATATGAGAGACTTTTCACTGTAAGATTTAAATTATTCTATTTTCTTTTAAATATATGTTTTAATTACTTTTAAATTATAGTATTATTACGAGCAAGCATGTTTAAAATGCTCGACAATACCAAAAGAGAGCTCAATTTGTTTAATTTGTGGAAAGATAGTTTGTTTAAAACAACTTTGCTGTAAAGAACAAGATTGTTGTGAAGCTGTTCGAGTAAGTATAATTCTTTTTTCCAGTTTTATTGAACAAATTTCATTTTCCTACATATTTTAAAGCATGCAATAACTTGTGGACGTGGAACTGGTGTTTTCTTGGTTGTTACATCAACATTCATCATAATAGTTCGTGGATCGAGAGCATGTTTGTGGGGATCTTTATATCTCGATGGATACGACGAAGAAGACAGAGATTTAAAGTAAATTAGTTTAAAAGAAAAACATTTTTTCAACTTTCTTTTATTAAAATTTTTCCTTTAATTGTTTTGTAGACGTGGAAAGCCGTTATATTTGTCAAATGATCGCTTCAATTTACTTGAATCTCAATGGTTGTCACATCGCTTTGGACATATTAATCGCTCTTGGGTTTTTCATCGTGATTCTTTGTAAATCGACGACATATTAATAAATAAAACGACAAATTAAAGTCTTACTATCAGAATTTTTTTAAAATTTGTTGAAACAGAAAAAGTTTAACGATAATTTGATAATAAAAAAGATTGCAACAGAATTTAAATGTGATAAACCGCTCAACTAAAAAAGATTATGAACACAAAAAAAGATTTTCTTCCTATGTTTCTTTACATATATGATACTTATTGAATTAAACTTTAATCAATAATTTATATCAAACTACGAATTTTAGTTGATCTTTCTTTTCATCATTGTATATTATGCACGTTTTTTGTTGGAAGTCTAATAAAAATATTATCTCGATATTTCACAATATCAAAATTTAAGTAACAACTTGTTATTTTATATTTTCGTATTACAGAAAAACACCTGACAGTTTACTATTTATCATGATATTATTTTGTTGTTGCCAAGTTAGCGCTTTATTGTCAACTGAATAAATTTACGAACCCATTTATAACTTGCACAACACAAAGAATATAAAAGTCCACGTTTCTTGCTTTAAAACTGCAATATAATTGATTAACTTCATTGTTGACTGAAAGAAAAGTAGTGATGAAGAAAAAAGTCAAAATGTTTATTTTACAAAATAATTTCTTTTAATTTGATGTCTTTATTGTTTGTAAAATTGTCTTATCTTTTTTATTTTAATTCTGACAGATTATTTTTTTCAAGCTTTATTTTTAATGATTTTACAAAAAGAGCATTTTAATTGAAATAAAAAATATTTTTATTTTTCCATACTCTTATGAATAAATTTTGCTAATTTTTTGAATTTAAATTTGAACATCAAAGCTAAAAACAATATTTTTTTCTTTTAACGTTTTTTAATGCTTGATAGCCAAAAACCATTAATTATAATCATAGTAAAGCCTTTAGTCTCACATATTAACTAAAAATATTGATAATTAAAGAAAATTAAAAAATATGACAAAAACAATATAAGAATCCGCGGCTGATACTTAAAGCAAAAATATCCACTTTTATATCATAAATATATATTCATAGGCGTAAGTATGAATGAGAAACTTTTTTATCCAGTGATGCATATTTCATAAATATTTGAACGTGTATCATTTAAAAAAGGAAATTATAAAGGAAGCCATAAAGCCCAAGCAATTATCAATAGTTAACAATATGACTCATAAGTATACAAGTTAACATATTTAATAAATCTCTTCGGAAAGAGGCGATGCATCGCGATGCGAATATTGATATTTTGAGAGGGGAAATATAAGAAATTATTTTTATAGATAACAAAAAATTAATCAATTTTTAATTTGCTATTTACATAAATAATAGATTTTTCCCGCTTATCAGTTCAACTTAATAACTATTTTCTTGGCATCAATATTACAATATATAATATATATATATAAATTATTCATATGATTCAATTACTTTAAAAAGTAAAATCAGTCACTTTGCATCTTGCTGAACCATCGACAGCAACCAGACTACTCTTCTTTCATTTTTTTCAAAAACGTGAAAGATTTCTCAGTATCTGTGGGTGTATTGGAAGGAATCTAATTTATGGCTCCTTCTTCGTTGGTTCTAAAACAGCTACCATTTTCAGCAAGCTATCTTCACAACTGCATAATCAATTTCTTGTATAATATATAAATTACGGCACTGCGAACAATTTCCATAACACTTTTTTTAAGCAACTCACTTCCCAAAAATTTGAAGTAAAAAAATTATTTTTCATCCTCCCACATCCAACGGTCATTATAATACAATATATGTTTACTTTTTTGATAATGTACATGCAAGGAACATGAATTCTTCTTTCTCTATATTCTCATCTTCTTATAAAGTAGACCTGAATTTCTATTTAATTTACTTCTTCTCTTCGGTCTATTGGAAGTCTTTTTAGCTGTTATTGTGATTCTCTGATTCACATAGCGATGTTATTAAACCGTCAAATTCATTTAATGAGGTTTCAAATTGCTCTAGTTGCTTCGTTAAGTCATTTACTGCTTCATCATCTTCGACTTCTTCAAACACTGGCTCAGCATTCTCTAACGCAAATGACTCGAGTGCAGGTGCATTGAAGCATTCACGATAGAATTTTGCGAGATCGCCGATGGGTGATTGATTTGCAAATGGAAATTGCTGTTAAAGAAAAAACATTACGTGATTAGTAAAATATAGAAATGAAATTAAAAAGACAACAGGAACTTACCAATTCTTTTAACAGTTTATCATCCTCTTTATTCTCTCTCATTGACCACCTTGACTTAAATGAACTTGGTGATGTTCCGCTGTTCTCTTTTGGTGATTGTGACATTTTAGCTGCTTCAGCTATTCTGCTATTAAGATTATTATTATTGGTGGGTGATGAATTTTCATCATTTTGAGAATTAGAGAGTTTCTCCTCTTCAATTTTACTCTCTAAATTTTCATCGCGTGGCTTCCTTAGTAACCAATTGAAGGGCGGATTTTCTGGCAGAATGAAATCTTCCTCAGTATACTGTCTAATTCTACTTACATCAACAAATGCTCCACATCTCATTGGCTTGTCTAAGTCAATGACTTTTTTATCGCTAAATTAAATGAATAAATAATGAGAATAAACATTAATTCGGAATTTCTTTTCTAAATATTTGCACACATATATATATACTATATGTGTATAAAATGATCTGATAATGAAATCAATATTGAAAATTTTTAATCGCTATTATTGTTATTTGTTGATAAAGCTTTTGATTTACGCCTTAAATTTTCATTACAAAAGAAGCAATTCTCAAGTATGATACAAAATTTCATAAGAATATTTTTTCTCGATATACATAATTAAATTTTAATGACTAGCAAAAATTGAAAACCACTCGAAAATTACAATATTTAAGCTCTGACCTCTCTTTCTATTTATGACGCACAACTTTGCGGGAGAGCGAGAGAGAGATAGCGTCAAAATATTTTCGCCATAATACTTTTTTTTGTTCACGTTTCTTCATTATCAATCATTTATCGGTCTACACAAACTGTGTGGAAATCAAATAATCTTTAAAAGGCGCCTTTAAAGAGATAAACAACAACCGCATGTAAGTACAAAAGTACTTGCATACAAATGCGGTATATATTCGGCATGTATGATGTAAAAATAAAATTCCTTCAAATCATATTTGTATTATGTTCTCATTATTATGTCTTAATTCTTATCACTTTCACTTCATAAATGATTTCACACAGTAAAAAAATTATTTAATGATGTTTATACTCACTTCTTTTTATTGTAATTTGTATATCGTAAATGTTTAGGACTGAGGTCTTTTAAGAAATGATCACTCTTTAACATGATTGTATTATCGCGACCGGTTTGTGTTGGTGAAATTGTCATTTTTGTTCTATATGCGACTGCCATGGTGATTGTGCCGATCTGTGTTGTCAACGATCCGATTCTTATTTGCTTATATGATTCTCCTGCAAGCGACAAAAGGCAAATGATGAGAATTGTATGAATTGAATAAAGTTTAATAATTACAAATACTACTGTGTGTACTGCATATGACATCACAATTCCGACGAAGTATCGTACGAGTGAGCTTGTGTGTAAGAAACGAAGCTCTTGTCGTATAGTGAAATTATTATTTATTTATTTTTTTCTACTCCTCAATGTGAGTGTTCGCTCTTTCACTCTCGCGAGAACTGATAAGACTAAAGAAGAAGAGTTTCTGTCAATATTTAATCACACAGATGTGCGAGAATTTAGGATTTACTGCTGATTTTTATTATTTTGTTTGAACTCTATTGGAGTTGCGATAACGGTTCTATTTTTATTTATGTTCAATTTCAATTTTATGGACTTTGATAGAAATTATGTGCATATTTTTCCTTTCTTCCTGAGCCCCGCAAATATGTTATATGCAAATTTTCAACTATTTGTGTCATTGACAGACCTCATTTGACTTATACATTCCGTATTTTGATTAGTTTTGCAAATTTTACTCAGAAATTTTAATGAGTGGAGAAAATTTATTGTGAAAACTTGTTTTGTTCAAGCACGTTTTAAATGAAGCAGCAATTTCCAAGAAAACATAAGATATATTGTTGATATAAATTCAATAAAACTTCTGCAATGATGAAATCTACATTACGCAGTAGATTTATGAGATTTTAATTGCTGGGACATGTTTTTCATGTTCTCATATTTTTATTTGAATATAATTGAATATGATTCTACGATAATCATTGATAATTCATGTCTCATTAATTATTAACAGACTTCTTGTTGATGACAAATGCAAAAAAAAACGACACAACCACGCCTCAAGTCACAACAACTAAATCTGTAATGTGAAATAATCCTTAATAAATTAACAATTGAATTCGACACCATCACCATCACATCATCATTCCATCCCGGAGGCAAAAAGAAATTGACGTCATTAGCGTCGCTAATGATAAATTCATACACATTTAACCTAAAGGAGAATTGGTTAAAGAAAAAGAAGAAGAAATTATGGTATTTAGAGAAGAAGTGTGTCATGAGCTGTCCACATGGGTGAAAACTAGTTCGACATCTAATTTAAATGTGGAACATCTTAACACTTAGCGAAAAATATACAAGGAAGTCATAGTCGAAAAAATCTGCCGATCTCGTGATTTATATGTTACTCTTGTGACTCTCTAATATTCATACGTAAACAAGTCTCCATGATTTATATCCATTTATATTTCACTCGTTCTCCATTCTCTATTCCGTCAAAACAAAGTAATATACCAAAAATAGTGCTTAAATATACATGTACATATAATTTTGAGTTAATATCTACAACGTCGTCTACGACCTTCAGGTTATGTTCAAAAGCAGAAATTTGTTGTGCAGGTTAGTATAAAAGGTTTTTTCTCTCTCTATTACTTCCATATATTTCCATAACATTTTCTCATTAGATTCGAGAGCAACTGAAATAGGATATAGTATACTTAAAAAGTAGGTAACCAATAATAGTGGGGTATTTATATTTTGCTATTTATAGAATTTTTGACTTTTATGACACCAAATATTATTGAATGTTATTTAAAATTTTTTATCACAAAAAAATGTGAACAGACATGAAAATGACATAAAAAAATTCAAAGCCATAGTAAATAAAGTTTTATCGATTACGAAACTGACAACGCAATAAAAAAGATTGACCGTCCCAAGGGGGATTTCTTCAATATACACTCAATAATGCGGTTTTTTTACTTCAATCCACTGAAGCTCTCAAAGAAACAAATATAAATTTTATTTCTATGTAATGTTTTCTTTAATTACAAGCTTGAAGAAGGAAAAAATTAAATTAATGCTCATATATTTTTTTAGAAAAGTAATGCTTAAGTATTAAATTGCATTTTTTCACGTCTATTACTCTACACGATACATGTACACTTACATATATAAAGTTAATAAGCGAATCGAGTCTGATTAAAATGCCATCAAAACATGTTTACGGATGAAAAAAACAACAAGCGAAGATATAATACATTAAAATTTATTTTATAGCAATTAATTATAATTTTAAGGAAATAGAAAGTCCTTTATGGGTGCAAAAGTTATTTACTCATCAGCAATTTGTTCTATTTATAAAATTATAATTTTTTTTCGCACGTTAAAAAAACATGAAATGAATTGTGAATTTGATAAATATTTAATGCACAACTGTGTAAGTTTAAATTTAATACATAAATGAAAGTGATCAACAGCTACTGCAGTAGTATTGCTGTTTGTAATTGAGAATTTACTGGCGCCAGCCGCTGAGTGATTTACCATAGCAAAAATGCAAAAAACTAAATAATTTGTTTACGCCAAGTCTTAAAGGTCGTTTAATATTTATCTACAGTCATTTTTAGTGCTTCTCTCTTTTTCTTAGCTATTTAATTATAGACATTTACCTACACTAATGCAAGAAGCATGCAATAATAGATACAACGTGATCGTCAGTCAGTATTGTTGTTATTCAAATTATTTGTTGAAGACAACAACACGAATGAATAATTTTTCTTTAAATCTTTACTCAAGGTGAGATTCTTGATCATTATGATATACCTAGGAAGCTCCAAGATATGTATGATTACAATTCCTTTTTCCTGTTTACAATCTTTGTGTGTGTCTCTCTTTTAGTCTTTATATGGAATTTTTTTCTAGACGTTTCGTTTCTGTTTATTTATCAGACTCCCTTCTTCATCGCTTCATTTGTTTATTCTCTTTTCTAAAGAATTTAAATGTATGTATACCTTTATATTATATTGCATCGTTGTTAGCTTTTTGTTTGCAAATTCAAATGAAAAACAAGTTAAGTAAACACATATACACACAAACACAACTGGAGCTCACTTTTATTATTTTTTATCAGCTCGAGAGAGTGCATACAAATATTTATAATTCTACTAAGTTGCTTGTATATATATATATATATATATTTTTACTGCCATTAAAACAACGCCTTATCATAAATTTTCACGTGACGTTATCTACGTCAAACTAGTGAGAAATCTGTGTTGATTGCCCTTATTGTGACATTTAAATGTCTTTTTATTTATGACGAAATTGCACTTATTAAACTGTACTAACAGCTTATTAAAAATTCTTCTTTGATTCAAACAAAGTTTGTATGAATTGTGAGTAATTAGGCAAGCATATAGAATAATAGATAACATAAAGAAAAGCTGTTGTTTTTTTGACATTTGACTTTTAGTTCAATCCATATCATTAAAATTCATTATTCTTTTTGTTTTATTGTATATTTCTTTAATCACAGCATTACTGTCATTGTCAGTATTACAGTCTAAAGGCAGTTCCAAAATTGTTTAATTGGCAATAATTTTACTTTTAAGAAAAAAATTCCATTCATTCACACTACAGTTGTTTGTTAATTAACAATCAGTTTCAGTCCACAAATCATTGAATATTTCAGATAACTAAATAAAAATAAAACTATGCAATTAACCTCAACTCACATAATTAATTTCAATTTACTAATTATGTAATTACATTCTCTCTTTCCCAAGTAGATTTGAAACATTTAGTATTGGCGCCATCGATATAATGGCTATAGAAGTTCAAAATTTTCTTCATGAGTTTAGACTTTGGCAGTTGACACTCGTTAAGTCAACGTGACAATTATATAGAGCAAGAAGAGAGAGGGGAAAAATGTTTACTTGAGTTTACTCATTTGTTTCTTACGTGAGTCAATTATGTCACTTTCAAAATAATAAACACATTTCCTTATAAAATATATCTAAGACGAAATTACTCTTTCCTCTCAAATGCATTTGACCCAAAACATTTTCGGTAAAACAAAAAATAACAAATTATTATTGTCGATGACAAAGCTATACACAACATTGTAAGTAGCGCCATTGAAGAAGAAAAAATCCCCATAACAACCAGTAATAACTATTTCGTGTCCATGTTGAATATTGACTTCCTCAAAACTACAATTTGTTTTGATTTTCATATATTGTATTTTACTTATCATTGCAATGTGTGAAAAGGAGGAAAAAAGTGTATTCGTGACAAATATCATGTGAATATGCGAGAGTGAGTGAAATGCATATATTTAAATGTAAGTAATTTCTTTATTTTCATAGCATGAAGGTTTGTTTACGACATTTTTAATAAAATATAATTTAAATTTAGCTGCTAAAAACGTTGTTTTTCATTCGATTCGTATATAAGTTCCTACAATAAAAGCTACACAGTGTGTGTTTTCCCCAACAACAGCTAAATTATTAAGTTTTATTAATAGAAATACTCTATCCCATAATTAGTTAGAAATACAAAAGTCAGCAGCAATAACAGCAAATTTATTTCTGTGATAACAATGGCCTACACAGAAGATTTATGAATGTGTGTAAAACTTGAGCACTCTAACAGAGATTTGATAAGAAGAAAGTCAATGACATTGTAATTAGAGCCACATGTCTTTAATATTTTTAAGTACATTCCACAAGCCACAGTAGTAAATTACAAAAAAAAACCACACATGCTCGGCAACAGAATAAAAATGAAGCATTTTATGAGCATGTAAGAAAATCGCAATATAGTAGATGAAAAAAGACGGTCAAGGTTGTGAGGCAAGTGCACATAGTTGATTCAACATACAAGCATACTCTCGACGATACCTTTAAGCTTTTTAATCCCGCGTGAACGAAATATTGTGATTGTACGAAAACAAAAAATTCTGTCCTTTGAGAGAAAAACTTAAAATCGATATTATGAATTGAAAATGTGGGTTAAATGTTAAACCCTGTTATATAATTTATTATAACCTTGAGAAAGAAACTTCTCTGTGTCCTTGTTACTTTGAAGGATTGGAAAATATGTGTCATATGCCTACAGTCAACAGAGGAATGTTAATTGCATAAAATTACTCACCTAAATTATGTTGTTGCTGTTCAATTACTCCACTATAAATTCTATAGTAGATACTGAATGAATCTGGATTCTGCCTTCTGCTTAATTTATATGCTGGTGTGATTCTTGTTATCGATAATAACGATTTCAATAGTATGCTCATACGATTATAAATATTGTAGTTTGCTTTTAGCGTCGGATCACTCAATTTCTCATCGATATTTAGTGACCAAACCTCTAATATCATTTTATCACCTTCAGACGTTTGAAGGCTGATTTCCACACATAATGGTAGACGATTTGTTATGGTTTCACTTTGACTTAATTGTAGCGCTTTCTTTGTTTCTATTAACACATCAGGATGATCCTGAATTGCGATATTAAACTGAAATAACAAAAAAAAAAAATAATAGGAGAAAATGAAATAAATATAATACGGGATTAAAAATAATGTGGTTATAAGGGTCATTAGTATGACATTGTTGTTAACTATTTTTGCGTCTAGGAAAATAGAAACATTTGGAAACATGACAATGAAAGAAATTTCAAAAAAACAACTTCTCTTATTCTAAAGGTTGATCTTGAACAACGCAAAAAGAAATTGAAGCTTGATCTTTGACTCTTTACTTTTATTTTTAGTGTACGAGAGGAGAGGCTGAAAGTATTTATTCGAGAACTAATTTAGAATGACCATCAAATGACATTGAGTTTTTAATGCTAAGGATCAGTTCTCAATTGAGAGAAAAGTAAAAAGATTTTTAAATTTATACACTCTTAGTTTTAAATTCTTACTGAATATTTGCTGACTCAGACAGATAGCAAATTTATGCTGACTTTATTCAATTATTGTGCAATAATGCATACCTAACAGACTATGAAGTTTGCTTGCACCAGTAGTTTGTACTTTATACAAACTCAGAGAAAAAGAAAACTTTCAATTACAATCACAAGTGAGCGTGCTTATCCAGAAATGAGGATATAATAAATGCAATTTACCACTTTTGTGCTTATTAAATTAAGAAACTCTCAGCAGAAAATGGAACGTAAACGTTTTTCCTGGTCACGTTTTATTTTGCAGCAACACTGAGACTTTAATTTCTTCCTTGTATATGTAGTTTTTTTTTCGAGAGAGTCTCGTCTGACCTTGCCAACCGGAATTTCAAAAAAGATTTCATTTGACTTTCGTAATATAAAGCGCCTTTGGAATGCTACTTGAAAAAATATAGAAAATGTTTTATTTAAAAAAATTTGCATCGGACACTTCTCTTTCTTGCGAGTAAATAAGCGAAGCTATGTGTTGCGGAATTCTTTACATTCTTTTATTGTTCGTGAGCACAGCACTGCTTGCATAATCAATCGTTAATTGCAGAAATAATCAAGGTTGAATGTTTCATTTAACTTTTCTAAGATGCATATTGAAGCTATATTTAGCTCTCTCAACAAAATTAGACAATAAGCTTAATTTAGTGAAATCTTTAATATGTTAAGTACATTATTATCATATAATAAACTTATTTAAACATTAAATAGCTAATGCTTAGTAAATATAAATAATACAAATTTAAAAATGTTGAAATTCAAATAAAATGATTCACACATTAATGCAGTTATGCAATTAATCTTTATATTATTATTAGTCGAGTCATGTCTCTTTACTACATATCGAGCAATTGTGAAAGCAATCGAATTCAATTGTGTTAAATAAAAAACAAAACAAATTTGAGAAATTTGATATCGCATATATGTGATAAGCAACAATATTTATCTCGATTATGGGTCTCTATTTACTTTTTCAATTTCATTATGGTTGTGTGTCTATCGCTGCATTTTGTATCTTTCCAAACACATTTTATTTCATTTTTTGAGTGGTTACCCACAAAAGAAAAAGAAGATTACTCAATAACATCAACTTTTGAATTAAAGAAAGAGAAAAGTAAAGAGGAATGAAAAAGAAATACTATTGTAAAATCTATTTTTAGCTTCACTCAAAGCGAATAAATTCCTTTCTTGAATGTCTGTTGTAATGTACGAAAATAACTTTTAAAAAATAAAACAAGTCAATCATGGTATGACAATTTTTGTAGTTTTTGTTGCAATAATTTTTTACTGCTGCCAACGCGGCAATTTTTTTCTCACTTTTAAAGTGTTTTTCCTTAAACTTACTTGATTTTAAAAAAAATGGTCCCGAGGTGTGTATAAAAAGAACACGTTTTTTTCCTTCGTTTCTCTCCTCTTATTTTATTCGTTTAATCAACAGCGAACAAAAATTTTATTTCTATAGAAAATTATGATAATTTTTTCATTAGACAAACAGGTTCATCAAACTTCTTTTTTTCTGTGATTTCTTCACTCTAAAAATGTCACTAGAGCTAGGCTGAATTTTAATTTCGTTTCAATTTTTTCTCTACACTCTTCTTTGCTTTTACTCGCAAATATTTCTCCAAAATTCGCGTGGGTTTTCACAAAGAGAAAATTTTTTCTTTCTTTCAAACTCAGACTTCACTTTCAATAATATAAATCCAAATGTTTTTTTCACTTTCCAGATGGCTGAATATTGTTCAATAAATAGTTCCAAAAATTTCTCAATTATTCAATTATTCTTTGAATTTTACTATTTTTTTATCACTTTATACATCAGTGTGACGACCGGATGAAACTATATTCACTCAAGTCTGCTTCAATAATGAATTCTCTTTGAGTACAAAACTCTACGAAACGTTCAAAGTCTACACATACTTTCAAACGCTTCACACACCCATCTAAATAATTTTCTTTCTTTCAGAGTAGCAGATGTGTACAAATGTCTATTTTATCCAACGTGAAACTCATGCCGTAACTGTTTTCAATCGATTTTTTCATGTCTGGGTTGCGCACACCAGTAAATAAATATAATTGTGTTAGTATCATACTACTAGAAAATCATTTTCTGCATCTCTTTCTCAGTATAATATTTTGTCGCATTCATTTGGCGCATGGTATTGTGTTTGTATGCTATGACTTTATTTGTATATTTCGCTATGAATGAATGGAAAAAAGACACGTAATTCGTTTGGAATTGCATTCTTTTTTCTCTTTACGATGGAATATTTTTGTTCAAGAATGTTTCAACGAGCATCAAAATAAATAAATTAGTTGATGTCTAAAAATGGGCGCGAACTTTAAATAAAATCATACCATATCACTACTACAAATAAAAAGTTGTAAAGTATTCATTCTTGAACCCGTCTCATCCAGACTTTTTTTTATTTCTTTACTATGTGTGTACATCTTCTTAATCACGTATACACAAAATTCCCTGTTCAAAAGTTATAAAATATTTTTGTAGAGAAAAACAAGACTGCTCGTTTTTCTTTCTTTTTCTATCATATTATTCGTAAACAGACAGAGAGAGTGAATGCAAGCACTTTGTGTATAAAAATGTGTTTGTTTATAAACAAGAATTATTACATTAAAATGTATATTTATTTCCATCTAATGACCTCTTCTTTCATCAATTAATGATAATCACAAGTGTGATATATTTTTCTCTGTTTCACACATGCCATTGAGATTGTAGTGAAAAGAAAAAAAATACACATGTGACAATTGTTGACTCGTGAAAAAAGTCATGTAGACAATACTGTTCACAGTGATTTGCATATCTCTCTTTTTAAACAAAATACAAAAATCTGCTGATTATTTATCTCTTGACATTCATCGATTAAAAAGTATAAAAGACACACGTGTCAATTACACGATATCGAAGGGTATTGATTTGAAAATAAATACAATCTTATAGACTTAGAATCGTAAATAATAACATCATGGGGTGAAATGCCTTTAATATTTGCTAATTCAAAAAATTTCCTTGACATGTGCCGTTTTTCTATTCCGTCGTAGTCTTTTTTTTTCAAAATGTGTAAAGACAGAAGGAAAACCAACAAGCAATTGGATTTTATTTATGGAAAATTACTGAGACGGAATCATGAAATATAAATCTCAAGAGAGATCTCGTGATGAACACTTGTTATGATTTCTTATCAATTTTGAAACAAAAATATATTTGTTATCAAAAAACAACGTGCAATAAACAGAAAATTTGGATGGCATTGGCGCCATGTGGGATTTAATTGCTCTGTAAAAACAATTCAATATATTCTGAAAGCTTATTTTGAATTTAATTAAGGAAATGCTTTTATAGAATCAAGGGATGAGAATTTTTAATACAAATAAATCAACTGTAAACTATTAACTATAAAAAATTAATTGAAAATACGTATAGCTTCTATAACATTTCTTTGTTAAAATTTTAAATACAGTCTGCACCTCTTGAAATTTAATCGTGTTATAGGTCTCAGAATAATTTTATATAGAGGAAAGTTCTGAGTTAGAATTTCATAATCATATGGAAATTTACTAACGATAATTCAATTAAATAAAATAAACGTTGGTTAACCTTTTTTTTCTTTTCGTAATAACCAGTGACATAGCAGATATTAGAAATCCCGAAAAATAGGTGAACGCAAATACAAAACACATTTTCCCATACAGATAGTTTGTTTCGACAAAATATCATATTACATAACCAAAATTATTATCAAACATTCTACAAAATAAGTAAGTCATTAGGTTGATTTATTTTTCAGTGATGTGAACTACTACATTTGTAAAGAATTACATAAGTCAGACACTTAAGGTTAATTAAATTACATCTTCTGTGAGGTGTTACAAAACAACTGCAAAAGTAGAGTTGTGATTTGTAATTTCCAAATAACAATTTCAAGTTTTAGTTCATTTCATCACTTAATTTAATTTGATGTTCATGATGAATTTCAATTACAAGCGTGAAAATACATTGATATTTTATGAACTCAACTGGGAATAAAAATCCAGCTCATTCTTCAGTGAAAAACTATGATATTATAATTTCAATGTATTTTTTATCTTTTATCATTCCTAAAAGATGCAGTTGATAAACGTGAGTTTTCAAAGGAAAATATGTACACAACTTTAACCTTGTTACCAATAGCTATCTTTGCCAGTTTATTATTTATCATACGCATTTATCTGAGATAAATAAATTTTAATTTTGCATACTGTTTATTCCAGTTCTCTCATACGTCTCGTCATGTAAATTTTAAATTGTTTATCGAGTGATGAGTGATTGAAAATTGATTTTCATTTTGATTGAATTCAAATGAAAAGGAAAAAAGTCGCAAAATATTTTGAGCCACAAAATTGATTATGCTATATTGACCTATATTCTCACATTTGTCTCTGCAGTTGAGATTGAAAAATTTAATATTTAACAACATCACATCACTCACATGATTCATGTTTGTCAGATGACATATCTCGGACATAGCTCATCCGACGTATGTGGGTTTTATTTATTCTAATCAGACATTGCTCGTTTTCTTCAATTAAGATATTTTTCTGCTTTTGATGTCCGATAATGTATAGCTTCTTTTTATTCTATCTTGCTCTCGCAAGTGTAGGATGTCATGTACTGACGTCTTTTTTTAGACACCATGACACTGAACAGTTATTGTGTATGTACAATAAATAAGTTGTTTACGGAAAAATCTGCAGTTTCATTCTCTCATTTTATGGTTCAAAAACAAACTTCTATTTCAATGTGAGTGAAGAATTTGAGTTTCTTTGTCTCATATTA
>CM031380.1:26801375-27150320 GCA_018290095.1 Polypedilum vanderplanki | reverse complement strand
AAATATTGGTATAAAAGTTTCACGTTTTAAATATGGATCTTATTCATTCTGTCAATTAGCTCTCAATAGTAAGTATTAAATTATTGAGAGATAGAAAATACTAAATGAAATGAGCCCATTTAAAAATTCTGATGAATAATAAATATTTGCATTTTAGGTTGAATGAATTCTATTCTCTCCTCTTTTCAATCATTGCCTACCTACTCATCAAAATATAATTACATCAAAACAGTAGGGTAAACGTTCCTAATTTCGGTCTATTTTCGTCTTTTCGAATTCAATCACAAATATTTCAGTAACTATTCACTCAATTTTTATTCTGACTTTAGTTTTTAATGTAGACTTTGGCAGCTTTAATTTAATTCATGTTTTAAGAGTCAGCACTAAATAGTTTTTTCACAATTAAACAAGTTTATCCGTCCTAATTTTCGGTCTATCAAACCTAATTTTCGGTCTATTTACATTCCTATTTTTCGGTTCATTTGTTTACATTTGAATCAATTTGAATTTAATCACAAAATCTTTTAAAACTCTTTAAAATTACAATATTACTTCTTTTTATTGTTACTTAATCAATTTCCTCGCGATTTCCGACTCCTAAAATGCTTTAGAAAATAAAAAATTGCATTTTTAATTTTTTGAAGTGTTTTGAGCGCGATTCACACTTTTTGACTGAACGCGATTTATATTTTTCTGTCAAAATTTTGTAAACAAATAGACCGAAAATTAGGAACAAAAATAGACCGAAAATTAGGTTCGAGATTTTCAGCTAAAACTAGCTGTTTACAACTTGTGAAAATAGTGATAAAAAGTATTTTAAAGTGTTCTTAGAGAATGTTTTCAAATATTTAAGTTATAACTTGTGAGGAATTTGCAATAATTAGTGCTAAATATTGAACTAAAAATTTTTAAAAATTTTCAATCTTGTAAAAAATAATGAAAATGGATATTTCTCATCAAGTACTGTTCTATAAATGCATAATTGAGTGTCCATTAGTGTTTAAATGTCATTATTGATATGATATAATCATTTATATTGTGATTTTTTAATGTTTTAATAGAAAATTTGTAAAAAATCAATTAGACCGAAAATTAGGATAGACCGAAAATTAGGAACGTTTACCCTAAACAACAAAAAAATAATAAAATATAGAATTTATTTAAATAAATTGTCATATTTTTATACGCATTCCTTTTACAGCGATTATGAAGAGAATTTTTCTTCTTTTTCTTAGTCATAACTGTTTATGTTTTCTTTTTATGACATACCAAAAAATCTATAGTCATAATCTTAAGGAAACAAGGTCGTCAAGTTAAAAATGAAAAAAATCAAGGGTCTCAAAAATCAGATGTGTTCTTTTATTTAAATGGATGCTCATCATAAACAGCTGATCACATACTGTTTCGTCATCAGATATAAACAACGATTATAAAAAGAATTTCAGCTTCCTGCGAGTATGTTAATAAACACTAGCTTTGAAAGCATGGGAAGGTCATTATTATTCTCAAGGTAGCATGATTTTAAGAAAATTTTGAGCGAGATACAGAAAGAATTTTTATACTTTATAATTTGACCTTTGTTTATCATAACAAAATCGATTTTCTCAATTTTCTGCACTCACCCAGCTACTATCAGTGCCTGAATTATTGCATTTCGTATGTATCAATCCTCCCAATCTACTTTGCACAACAGCTTGCGAGAATTTGAGGGTTAAAAACTTTAAATACTTATTAATCTCGTCCATTTCGCGATTTTAATTCATTCGAAAAACTTTTCTCAAATAAAATGAGCACGAGCATATGTGTCTATTATGGAATAGTCTTTTTTTATTCAGCTATATATTCAGTAAAAAATGTTCCCGAGACACAAACGTATAGTCAAGACACGTTTTTAAAGATAACGATTTTTATACGAGATTTTTTAACTTGACCACTGTGTCTATCTCAATTTAATTATCTTATTAGCAATATGTGATTAATTTATCAAATATGTCACACTTATTGAAAAAAAAATTATTTTTTTATACGAATGTCTTGATGAATTTATATCAATAGGCAAGCATTGAGGTGCTATGCTAACAACTATAAAAAATCATGCAAACAAACTTGTTCTTTAAATAATTGTTTCGTCATTGTTTCTCTCAACGCCTTTTCATCAATGAGAGAAGATCGTTCTCTGTTTTAGTTCTTTTCTAACGCTCGACCGATCAAATACTCTTAATTTCCTCAGAGATGCGATCGACAATAATAATTTTTATTTCGATCGCTGTCATGTGCAATCTTAATTTAGCGCAAGTGGCTCCAAAAGTTTCAAGTCGAACACATGTGCGAACAAAATTTCTTTTTTATGATCTCAAAAAATGTGCGAAAAGAAATAACACTTTATTTCTCTGTTTTCTTACAGATGCAGACACGATCCAATCACGAATATAATGAAATACTAATTAATACAGATCGCTTTGTTTCATCGTTGGAGCACAAACTAAGTAGTTTGATCAAAAGTGAATTAAATGGTCTACGTCATGAGCTGCAAAAAAGTGATTATGTTAACAGTTTAACTGAAACAATTCTCAAGTCATATGAGACTCTCAAACACTCGATCGACAATTTACAAGGTATTTTTTTGTTCTTGCTTACTCAAGTTTATTCATATTTATTCTTACTCTTGTTCATTCTTGCTCAATTATATGTATGCTTAGCCGAGTGCCTACAGAATCAAATATTTGATAGCCAACCACAATCAACTAAAGACAACAACACGACACTTAACAAATTAGACAACTTACACCATTTGCTTGTTTCTCTTCGTGGATCAACGAACAGAATTGAAAAGGATTTGGCATTTATCAAGAAATCTATGAGAACAATAAATGTTAAAAGTCAACAGCACCATCCTATAATTCTTCCAAGAACTGATTTATATCATGATCATGAAAATGCTTGCACAGCTACCGAAATTAACACAGAACCGGGTGTCAAGAGAATAAGAAAAGATTTTTTTGCATACTGTGAGGTGACACCGGATGATGGAAATTGGATTGTTATACAAAGTCGCATTAATGGTGGTGGAGTGAATTTCTTTAGAAATTGGAATGATTATAAAGTGGGATTCGGGAATGTAGCTAGTAATGAATACTGGTTAGGTTTAGAGAAAATTTATGAACTGACATCGACTAAACTTCACGAACTTTTGATCGTGATGGAAGATCTAACTGACGTCAAAAAAACTGCACGTTACTCAGCATTTGCTATTTCATCCGAAACTAATTGGTATGCTCTGAGTGTGCTTGGTCAATACTCGGGAGATGCTGGTGATGCTTTGAGTTATCATGCGGGAATGAAATTTTCTACTTTTGAGTAAGTCTTTAAAATGAAAAAAAATCATTGATTATAAAATTTCTTTTTAATAGTGTTGACAATGACGAATGGAGTGATGGATCGTGCGCTAAATCTCATCTTGCTGGTTGGTGGTTCAATAAATGTGATATGAGCAATCTGAATGGAATTTTAAACAATGAAAACTCTAATGAATTACAGTTGGTTCATTGGAAACCAGATAAGCATTCGACAACAATTATTAAAAGCGTGAAAATGATGATTCGTCCCATCGATTAGAGAGCAAGGAAAATCTTGTAAAACTAAAACTAATTTACTACCAATAATCATGCATATTTATGAGAGCAATTATTCAATCATCAACAACTCATTCTCTCGATAGCTCTCAATTTTTGTTTTTATGCATTGCACTAACTTACCACTAACACACCTTCACTTACCGTGAGCGAACGAAAAGAAAGAAAGAAAAAAAGTTAGAGAACAAAAGAATTGAGTGAGAAAGAGGCACACTGGTAAGATTCTGAGAATCTCTGAGACTTTCTAAAGTAATATTGGTGCTCAAGTGAAGAACTTCATTTCAGCTTACCACAGTCTTCAATTACCTTTCGTTGTGTTATGTTGTGCTTCTCAACTCGGTATATAAAATTTTTCATTCGAAGAGAGTGTATATAGATTTGCAATATGAAGAATTAAATGTTTAGTAAAAAAAAGTAAAGAAAATTATACTTAATATATTAACAAGTAGATTGATCATAAAAGTAATAAATAGAGAAAAAAGTGAAGAAAAGATTTCTAGTGTGAATAAAATTAAATTTTTCTCGTCTAGTTGAATAGAGCAAATAAGCAGAAGCAGCAAAGTAATCAATAAAGAAAAACAGATTAACAATTGAAGAAATGGAATTTAATTTAACAAATGTAAGTGGAAGAAAGAATCAAGTTCAGGTTCAAGTAGTATGTATGAGAGAGCGACGAATGAATTGAGTTCAAACATGTTTGCTGCTCGGAATGAAATGATGAAAAATTAACGGTTCAATGGGAAAGTTCATTGGATTACATTTTATTTTTTGCCTGTGTCTGGATTTTTTCACACAATTTGCCCGTGCGCCTTAATAACTAATTTCTCTAGAGATTTTCGCGGCCTCAAAAGAATCTGGAAATTAAAAAGAAAGAATTCAAATAAAGAATCATTAAAAGCAAATCGACCACGCGTTTAGAATACATAATTGTGGTTATTGAGGACTGACTGAGTCGACTTGAAGGCCTTCATTATTGCTTGCTTCCTTCTTCATCCGATATTATTTATAAACTCACAATATGTACAGACAATGAATACAGCCACATACATTAAATATTTTTCCAACCTTTTCTTACCTACTTTTTTCTTTCTCTTTATCCCATTTTAAGCTGATCGTCTATTGCTTGGACTCTCTTCGGCTGTTGTCCTAATTTCACTTCACTGTATATATGTGTAAATATTTCAATTCGTTTTCGATTTTCATTTTATAAAAAACACTTACTCATTCAATGCATCGTATGTGGCGTATCAAAATTGATTGATTAATAGCTTTTTATTATCTTGCTGTTACTTAGGCGCTTTAATGCTATGAGAAAAAGAATAAAAAAGAAAAAAAATAGTTGAGTTGGTGGTGAAATTTATGTTTTTAGAACAACTGGATTATTACATACTTCTTAATACATACGATCATTTAAGACGAAAGATGGAGCGAAAAAAAAATTGAAAACTCATCGGGTCATCATCATCATGGCTCTTTGTGCTAACAACTCTGTGGTGAATTCAATTTCAAGTCAGTTAGGTAGGGCTTGTAGACGATAGAAAAAAATAACTCAGCATGCTATAAATGCTAAATGACTTTCTATACCGATTACTTTAAATTGTATGTAGTACAAATTTTTGTACTCGATTTAAATAATGGCACCTTTGTGGGATTTTCTTCACTTATTTTAAATTCAATTGTGATCTCATTAGCTACTACTACTCGCTCGCCTTTTTTTGTTCTGCACTCAAGAATTTTTATTCGTTCATTTACCTTGTATGTAGAATGTTGTTAGGATTGTTGTTTAGAAGAAGAGCAACAACGACATAATATCTGCATTAATACTTGTATGTGTGGTATTAGCAGAAATTGAAAGCAATTAATTTATTCACTTTGTCAAATTTATTTCTAATTATTATCCGTTATTCTAAGCTCATTAGAAAAATTCTAATTAAATAAAATCGGACATATATGAGAGAATAATTTCATTTTAAAAATAAGAGTGACATTTCTTTTCATTTCATGAATGCGCAAAAATCATGAATCACAGGAAGATTGTTAGATTGTGTTGTTTTATCTCTGGCATTGATGAAAATCCAGGTCTTTGTACTCATTTCTTTATTTTATATTTCATTTGTTATTAGCACCCGAATGAAAGAATACTAGTTTACTACTGTGTGGTAATTAAATTGTGTAAATGAACAAAGAGAAGCTTACATTTGCTTGTTTTTGTGTCTTTTTTTGTTAATCGTCTTCTAAAAGCTACGATAATTTTTCTTTATCCATTCATCTAAGATGTAAACAGAAGAATAGATAGTGAGAAAAAAAGTTTAAACCGAATCTATCTCACTTAATAAAAGCCGCTAAAATAAATTTAATTAAAAACTCTTCATTCCGAATTTTGAACTCATTAAATTGAAATATTCATCAATTAATGGTAATGATAAGCTTTTTTTTCGTTTTTTTTTTGCATGAAATGTTTTTTTACAGTTTATAGCAACGATAGGTCTAATATTAATTAGTATTTGTACCACAACTGCCGACTCACTATGGCCAGACTTCACAACAGAACGATGCAGTGGAGGTGGAAAATTAAAATATTTATCAGGTGATGCATTAACGGACAATGTTGGTTGTATTGGTCCAAATGGTTTGCCATATCCAAGTTCAACAATAAGCAGGGCATTTGGTGGATCAGCACGTAAAGGACGACAAAGTAACTTTCCTTCGACACTTGATCCAATGGTGATGCAATCAACTTTATTGAGTGCGTATAGAGAAGCAAACGATGAGCCGTCAATGTCAAGAGCCGGTAGGTGAACTTGTTAATGATGATGAATCATCACAATTCGAGTGACATTCCGTTAGAGAAAGAAATGTGCAGAAAAAAATCACTTTCAAATGTCCAAAGATTCTTCTTTGCCCATTCGTTTCATCTTAAATGTGTGTAAATAAATGAAAACAGAAATGTGGTAGAGAGAAGTCATCATCCGGCAAAGAACAGTTATCACGAGATGTGTGTTTTTTATAAATATATATTCTCATTTTAATAATATTCCGAGACAGCTCAAAAAGAAGAGTCAAGCGAGAAGTGTGTCAGATTTTTTGGCCATAGCGAAACATATTGAGAATGGATTATAATTATACTTTTAGTTGAAGTGAAACTTCTTTCTTCAATCTGATGTGAACTTCCATGTCATATTACCGCTTCCGTTATACTAAATTGCGTTCTCCCAATTTTTTCGGTATATTCTTTCGTTACGAGTAAATATTTACGCAATTTTCAACACACATTGATCATTGATAACTGTTTTAAATCAATTCTTGAGCAATTTTTCCTTTTTCATATATACACACAACATAAACACATCATCTGAGTTTCTTTCATTCCATTTCACGCATGATTCTGCATTGATGAAAACCAGATTTTTCCCCTCTTATTCTTCTCTTAATGAAGACTCCACTTTTCTGGAGCATTGTGCATACTTATACACACACGAAAGCAAAATATATTTCAAAATTTGCATTTTTTGTCTCTCATTGATTTTTGCTCAATAATTTTATTTTTCAGGTCGTTCATTAAACTCTGCACAGACACCGCAATGTGGCTCATCTCCTTCACGATTATGCAAGACAAGGTATTAAAACTTAAATTTTAAGAACCGTTTGAAAATTCCTCAACTTGATTCTTTTTCTTACCCCAACAGATATAACACGACAGCACCAATGTATGGTGTTAGTCTCACGTCTGGTCAACCTGTTACGATCGTCCAGAAATTTCCCGATCTTCTTCAACAAGTTGTTTTTGAAGTTTGCGAGTAAGTTTGCCTAACAATTTTAATTTATGCTTTTATTTAATGTAAAATTGTATAGGTCATCAGAATGTGATGTAGTTCGAGGTGATTGTGTTCAAACATATGTTCCATATTTATTTTTGGTTATACCACTTGGCCCTGTGACTTTAACTGGTCAAGATTATATTCTTGTTGAAAGTGGTAAGTTTTAACACTAGGTAGAAAAATATATTTTTGATAAAATTTCATTGTTTTATTATTAGGATGTGTGTGTAAACCAAGAGCAGCAAAACATAGTTCATCATCAAGTCCGCATGTTATTGATATTCTTCCATAATGATAAGCTGCACTTTAGAGTAAATCAAAATGTTCCCAGTGATGATGATATGCATGGATATTTTATATTAAAGCAATTATATTAAAGATAATTTAATTACTCCTTAGTTAAACGACATTTAAGAGATGCATTTTTTAAAAAAAAATAAATTTAATTGATGAGACATTCCCGTGTAAATAAGATGAGATTGTGTGTATCATACCTCAAGTGGCTATTGAAAAAGAATATTATTTTTGTCATTTAATATTTTGACTTTTTTATTTTTTAATACAACAGTAATTTATTTAAATTAAAGATTCTGAATATCTTCTATAAATTCCATTACAGTTTGTTGCTGATAGCTTTGCTGTTGATTTTGCATTTGCTGTTGTTGTTGCTTAATCATCAATTTTGCTTTTCTCTTTTCTGCTTTTATTTTGCCATTTTTTCGCCATCTATCACGTTTCATACATTGTGGATTTGTTTCGAGGTGATATTTATAGTTGAATTCCATGGAAATTTTATCATAATCACTCGCCTGATTGTACTGATCGCACACTTCACATTTGAACTTAGTGCTTTGTCTTAAAAATTCACATTCATTGTTGTCTGTAAAGAGTTTTCGATAGGTTCCATCTTTGACAGGTTCCACATTTTTCTCAAAGCATTCTTGCACATAGACTTTATACATTTGTGTCAACGGCATTGGTTTTTCAATATGAAAGTATGGAAATTGCTTAATATGTTCCAATGCTATCACGTGTCCAGGTGAAAGTTTTCTACGCTGTTGACCTCTAAGATCCTCTACTTTCCCTATAAAGAGAATTATATAAAATTGTTAGCAAATGATTAAGGTAATTTTCAATGACAATTCACTTACCCATTTCAACTTTCTTTTGTAAAGTTCTAATTGTATTTTTACAAATATCAAGTGTATTTGTGAACATTGCTTCACATACTTTTATCATTTCTTTAAATGAACCATCTTCATTAAATGTATCGAGAAAATATTTTGTTGAATATGATCGAATTCTTGGATTTTCTTGTCTCGCTCTTCGTCTAGCTACTGGCTCAACAATACGGTGTTCAAAAAGAAATTTCTTTTGTAAAATAAAATCAGCGAGATTCCAGTAATTTTGAAAATTCTTAAGCCTTTCTGCTTCAGTAATTTTCTCACAACATTTATATCGACATTTATTACAAGCAGCTTTCATTTCTCGCGCTCTTATGAACTTTCCACTTCTGGTTGTATATGCTTTTCCTTTTGCTCGTGCTGTACGTTGTTTAATTCTTATCCAATTTTCAGGATTTTTATATTTCGATTTTCCTTCTTTTTTCTTTTTCATTAAATCAACTAAACATTCAGGTGTGCGACTAATAAATTCAATATTATTCAATATTGTTTTACTCACTCCTTCTTCAGTGGTAATCGTTTCTACTGTTGATTGTTTCTCTTCTTCTTCCTCATCACTTGAAATATCATCATCATTAGACATTTCATTACTATCCATTCGATAATCTTCATCATCGTTTTCTATATCCTCAAGACGTTCTTCAGTTTCATCAATTTCAGTCTTTACGATTAATTCTGTATTTTGGAAATCAACAAAATTCATATCAATATAGCTTTCATACTCATTTTTGATTTTAGACTTATGTGGACTGATAATTAACTGATTTTCTTCATCCACAGTAACTGCTGAGTGTGGAAATTGTTTAATGAATTTCAATAATTTTTCATAATGAGTTGATTCCATTAAATCTTTTACTTGATCTTTGTTTTCTTTCTTTTTTGTTGATATTCTATGACTATTTTGTTGATTCTTACACATCACCTTAAAGTTATAAAAGTCAACGACAATTTTTCTACATGACTCACATATCAATTCATTTTCTTTGCTTGTTATCTGCAAAATACAAATTAAATACTCTTATTAAAAATGTACCAGAAATTGAAGCTCATGCTCACCTCATAATTTATTAAATTTAAATCTATAATAATGTCATATATTGTTTGTGTTTGTGTCTTAGAAACTTTTTTAGTTATAGTGTGTGTCTTCTGATTATTAGCTTTTCGAATACACACACAACATTCTGCATATAACTCTTTTTTTCGTGTAATTCGACTCATTTTTATTCATTAAATTTAGAAAACTAAAGATTCAATTTTTTATTCACAATACTATGAGTTTTGTTTTTATCAATTTTATTGAAAAAAATGAGACACTTTGTCCACATGTGAATTATATTTCATTATATTTTTATCTATACAAAATCTTTCTAAAATTTTATGTTTTTTTATGTAAAGAGATTTTCTAAAATGTTTAAATTTTAAATTCTCTGTTTGCCTCATTAAAATATGCGCCTCACTTCGATTCTCATGACTGGAATGAATTTCAAAATATTTCTCTCTCTCAGCTAAATTCAGCTGTTGGTTATAGTTTAAATTTTAACGTTGAATGACTCAATACGAGATAAGGAGATTTTTGCATGGTGTTCACATGTCTGCTTTTTTACAAACTAAGAGGCTCGTTCATATAAATTTGTAGACAATTCTTATCAGAGCAATTCTTTGTTTACTTCTCATTTTTATACAAGCATGTGCGTTTTCCGTGAGAAGATGTTGTTGCCGAGAAGTTGTAATCGGGTCGTAGAAGTTTATCGAGACTTATATTTTTAGTATAATGTCAGACGTTGAATAATGAAAATCGATTTTAGAGAGAAATAAAATAATGTGGAATTTTGAGAGAAAATATAGTATCAGTAGTGTCAGTTTTGTGCAACCAAGAGCAATCGATGGAACACATGGTTGGCTCGTAGTGTTTGGTGTTTGTTTAGTTTTTGTAAGAGATAAAAAAAATCCTAAGAAAATTCATTATTTTATAAAAATCTGTAAACTTATTTTATAGTTTTTCAACATATCTTTGCTTCCGACATTCAATTTACTGTTTCAGCCAATTTTTGATTTAACAGACAATGTGTCAGTAACTTTTGCGTCGTATATATTCGAAATTCTCACAAATCTGACTATTCTCACAACGGGATTTTTATTAAAGGATTTATCAGCAAAACATTTCGTCACTATAGGCAGCTCATTTGTATTTTTTGGAATGTTATGGACATCGCAAATCACAAATTTAAGTGAACTAATTTTTTCATATAGCTTTTTCATTGGCATTGGATTAGGACTTCTCAACCCTGCTTGCTTTATAGCTATCTTATCATGTTTTCAAAAATCTAGAAATCTTGCGATTGGCGTGGCTTTTGCATCTATGGGTCTAGGACAGCTTATTATGCCGCACATTGCGAATATTCTTCTAGAACAACTAAATTATCGTTTAACAATTATCTGTATGGCAGCTCTTTCTTTCATTGGCCTTATTGGATCCATTTTTGTTGCACCCATCAAATGGCGCAGTCATTGCGAAATTACTGATGTTATTGATGAAGAACAAAGGCCACTTTTACAAGAGAATAATCAACAGAAAAAATTTGTAGTAATTCGTGATGTGATTCAAGCAGCAGATTTAGACCTTTTATCAGATTTCAATTATTTGATAATAAGTGTTGGTCTTTCGTTGATCTTTGCTATATCTACTGATTTTACAAAAATTCTACCAAGTTTTTTGATGGTAATATATTAATTTTACCCAATGAGAAAATTAAAAAATTATTTATTTTTAGGCAAATTTAACTTTTAATGTCAATCAATCACGGATTTGTTTGCACGTTATTAATTTATCTGACATCATTGCAAGAGCTACAATTTCCTTTGGTGCTGATGCATTAAAATTTTCATCGAAAACTATTTTTCTAATCGGTCTGACAGGCATGTCCATTTTTCGGCTTCTTATAATGCACATTTATTTTCGATTTGAAACAATTTTAATATTTTGCATTCTTTTTGGAATTTTTCGAGCAATGACAGTAGTAAATCAAGTGTTAATAATAGCAGATTTCTGTAGAAAGAGATGCCCGAGAAAACTACCGGGCACATTAGGACTTAGTTTTGTTATCAAATCAATATTCTTAACAATTTTTAATTTTATATATCAAGATATAGGAGAAAATTACCCATTTCATATTTATTCACATGTAATTTTACAAAGTGTCATTATTTTCGTATGGTGCTGTTGTTCAATTTAATAAAAATAAACTCTTAATTAAGAAAAGAACATTTTATATTTTTCTTTGACTTTGTTAAACTCTCTTCGTGTTTCAGAATATTCATCAGTGTATTATCTAAAGTTTTTGCAGTCGAAATAGCTAGATCAATACAGTTTTCGATTGTGTCAGGGTGAAATGACCCTCCACTTATCGTTTTCAAAGAAACGATTTTGTTCCTACTGACCCCCACAACAATGTTTGATGAACTGCAGATTTCTTCATCAATAGACGGATCAATGACACAATGTTCACCAATTTTGCAAATTGTAAGCAGAATTGGGATCGATTGAACATCTAACCGGTCACAGTCTGATGGATCATCAGAAAGAACAAGATCTACATTTCCTCCGTCTAATAAAGCACTATTCACACGTGGTATTCTAAGATTATAAAATGCACTTTTTACAGCAAATGAAATTGCATCGTATAGGTTGCCGGCACATTGAAGGATTAAAATATCAACATAAAGTTTCCAACATTGATGTTTTGGTAAAATGCATAAGGATTTTAGATCAAATGCAAAGGGCGATGCGTAGGTAATTCGGAGGCAATTAGATATTTCTAATGCTAGTTCCTCACCTCCTCTACCTTCAAAATCTAACAAAGCATTTGCAGAACAATCGACATGAAATTCAATTTTTCCCTCCTCTGGTTTATCAGGAAATGGAGCATCAATTTCTGGCTTTATTCCTACAAGAATATCTGAGTTTGCTATACAGAATCTTGCACTGCCACAAGCACTTGCTATCACATTAGTCTAAAAGTAGAAAATAAAAATTTGTCCTTTCAGTTCTATTGACTTTTATGTTTTTACAAATAAAATTGCCTGTAATTCCATAGGACGAAAATCTCTTCTCGATCTGCCATCATTTCTAAAGTCGTCTTGAATTCCATGAAGAATAAATACCTTTTCTGCTTCGCTTAGGGCATTATAAGCCATGATATTTTTAATTATTTTTCACGTTTTGTTTTGAAATTTTTCGGAAATTACCACTTGATGCGCTGCATTCGTTTTTTTAAAAAAATTCGTTAATTTAAACATTTTGAAAAAGCTCATTTTAGCTACTCACATGCCTCATGACTTTTATTGTATTATACTTTCATTGCATAAAAGTGATTGTAATTAGAAATGCTAATAGCTACTCTATTATAATTTAAGGAAATAGAACACAATTCCTGATTTTTCATTACACATTTCCCCTTATAAACTTAAGCAACTCACATTGCCACAATGAGAGACTGCATCATCAACACAAACTCAATCTTTTCTCCCCACTTTTTATATTAAAAAAACAATCGCTTTTAAGTCTTCAATATTAACAACAGCATTTTAGTTTACTTTTGTTCGTTCGATAGACAAGAAGCAAATTAAGAAACTGGTAGAAGAAAGAGAAGAGCAAACGTCGAAGAATAATTGTTAAAACTCCTTAAAAGTGAAGAAAAGAAAAGTATAAATTGTCAAGACTGTTGCGTGTGCGTTACTATATCTGTTAATTTTTAAATTTAATAATCAAATGCTCAAGTACGTGTTACTTGCATTAGCTTTGTCAAGTGGTAAGTGCATCAAATTCATTTCTTTATAGTTTAGATGAGTCATTATAAGAGCTCTTATATCTAATAAAATAGTAAATATATTCAATCAAGTGGAAAGTGATGAAAAATGTCTCAGGAAAAAATAAACAGATCGAAAAAAAATTAATTCCTAATTTAAATTGATTATCAATAATTTATTAAATTTTTTACTCTCTTGGCTATGCCATACCACACAATAAACACACATTCGGACTAAGTCGAGCCATCGATCGAGAAAAAAAGTATTTAGAAATTCAAAAATATTGAAAGAAAGTTTCCTGCACTATAGTGAATTGATGATGTAAAAAAGCTTTTAAGATGCTTTCGTCGCAGAAAAAATGTTAATTTCTCTGACATGATGGACATTTTACATTAAAGTAATCCGATTAAATGTCCTTAAGGCTGCAACAGCAGCTACTCGAATTTTTTCTTTACCACTCATATTTTTCATAATAAATAAATTTATTTAAATTATTTCTCAAAAGGCACACATGCCGACGATCGATAGTCGTTTATCGTCGTTTAATGTATTCCAGAAGAAAAATAAAACACACATTACTAAGACTAAATATGAGATCGATTCTCCATAAAAATGTAAATAAAAAAGATCAAATCCGATCAAATGAAAGTGAAAATAATATTACGGAATCATCATCTCATCTCATTTCTTTTTTTTTTGTTATCGACATCGATAACTGAACGATTAGGATTATAGTCGAATCGTGTATATTTGCAGTTATCGTCAACTTGTGTTATGCAAATTAAATGACTTACAAATGCTAATTTTATTGTCTCACTCAGAACCAATTTTTTTATAAATTATGTTCTCGAGTGAGACAGAGGCAACGGTGATATGACGATACATTTAATATGATAGGTATCTGATCCGTATTAAGATATTTAAAAGACGATCATACCAAAAATAGCAAAACTACTTTTTTTAAACAAGCTTAATATCAAATACAAACTTGTTAATAAGAGGCGCATTTTGTTTTACATTATGTACTCTACTATTTTTTAAATAATGAATACTTGAAAATAAAGAGAAAATTCTAGATATAAAGTTTAAAATTATAATAAAGATCAAATCTAAAACATGATAGTCAACAAAATATAATTATTATCTAGATAAATCAGGTGATAGCAAAACGGTAAATTTTAGTGAATAAAGGTCAAACATTCATATAGCAAACATTTTCTTAAAATTAAGCTAATGTTTCGATTAAAAGAACTCAATTTCAATGCAAATTAGCTTCGGATTATTTTTTTACCCAAAGAATCAACATTTTTAATAGAATCAGAAAGTGTGAGTTCATCGCTGAAGAATGCAAGTAAACATGATGAAGAAAGAAATAAAATAAAAGGCTGAGTCGAATATATTGTTTTTTTCTCACAACGAGCAGGCAAGTGAGCGCACGCGAAAGAGAGGTTGTCGCTATACAACCTTTACAATGTTAATATTGTTACTCTTTGCAGCCCATCACACATACTTAATTTATTTACTTTTCGATCCATAACCTTGGTCAAGGATTCTTGAGAAATATTAATATCGAAATTTAATCATCTAGTATAAGAGAGAGAGAGAAAAAGAAACTCCTATATTTATGTGCAAGTTAAGATATATATTTTTTTTCGAAAGGTTTACATTGCATAGTGAGACACACTCCACAGTAGGTGGGCCCATGTGGTTTTTACCGCGCACGAGAGGCAAATAGATTGCAAAATTGTTGTCTGTTTAGCATAATTTAACTACAAGATGAAGACACAAAAGTAAGTAGTGATCATCGTGATAGTGCATTTTTTACTCGCGAAAAGAAAAGTTCATCAATCACTTACTTACAAGAGTTGCATACAAAAGGCATTCTTAAGAAGTCACGTTGTATAATTGATTATTATTAAATATTTTTTATTGTGGATGAAGATGATGATATTCGTCGCATTGCAATAAAATCGAAAAATATTACGACATTTTGGCATGGCTTTAAGAGTGTTAAATAAACTTTTTCATACCACCATCGCTGTTGCTTCTTTATGATTGCAAATTTTTATTTATATAATAAAATTATTTTACTCTCTCATATGTACGAACGAAATATATTTTATTCAAGGAAACTGCAACATCCTTGATTGTGTATCGCATATTTTTTGAAGAAGAAGTTCTTAACCATGAAATCAAACAAAGCAAACAAAAGCAGCTTAGAGCTGTCAATTACATTTTGAATTTACATTTAGCGGCTTTATATGTGTTGCATAATACATAAAATATGTCTTAATTCAAATAAGCTTCATCATCTCTTTTTTTCTATGAAATCAATTAATAGCAATTAACAATCTGATTATACAAAATCAATATTAAAAGTTTGATGACAGATTAATTGGAGATTATTTTATTTGGCGCCACTGAAAGTCTTTTAAAATCTTTTTTGGATCAGAGTGAGATCAGCTTTAAAAAGAAATTGCATTCGTAATTTTCTTTCTCTTTTTTTGACTTACTAAAACCAGATCATTAATTTAATACCAAAAGATCTTTTTTCCCATAAAATTGTTCCTCATATCTACCTATCTTTCATCATCATTGTTTATTTGTTTTTGATGGAAAAGGTAAAAATGTGACAATAGTGCGGAACACTATGCGTTGAAACGATAAGAAAGCATGAAAGCCATTTCATTTTATTTTTGGATACATTGTTTAAAATTTTTATTTCATTTGACATATAGCATTAAAAACCAAGAAGAAAAATTACACACGAAAAAATGTTGCAATCAAGCATCGTTGTGTGAGAGGAGAAGCAAGCAAAAGAGCGAAAGAAAGAAGAGAAAAAAGGAAAGTGAAATGTCAATTGAGAAAAGAGTAAAGATTTGCATGCAAATTGCACATTTTTATAAGACTCTGTAGTTTTTTGTGAACACAATTTTTTGCTATTTCACACAATATACCGCTCAACCTTCAACGACTGAAATGCACTTCTTAGAAATCGATTATAATAACGCATTTCTGAAATGTTACGCTATAAAGCATTTAGCAAAATAGAGGTGAATAAAAAAGAAAGAAATAGGCAGTCATATTTTTTATGAAATTGATCGGAATGGTGCGATGAAATTTATTATTTGCTAGAAGAATTAGCAAATAAATGGTAAATGCCGTTTTGGGTTTGAATTTGTGAAGGCAACAATCATCAACTTCATCGCAAGACTTTCTTGTCTTGTGTCGTTATTTTTCTTTCTTGCCTGCATGAAAAAAAGAGAGCGAAAGAAGACACATCCACTTAGTATTGTACCTTTGCTTTAGGCAAGCGAAATTTCTCTCTACAAGACATAGCATTGTCAACAAGCAAACAAGCAAAGAAAGACGATAACGACGATAACTTTGATGGAACGTGAAATGTTTAATTAATTATGGATAAATTTTGTCGATCGAAAGAAACACATATACAGCTTTAGAAGAGAGGAAATGTGAATGAACTTGCAATTTGTTGAATATTTACTTTGTGATTTATGTAGATAACATACATCAGGCAGCGTTGCCAAAATTTGTTTCTTTTTTCTCTGGACATTCTTTTTTCTCTTTTTTTATTTCAATGGATATTAAATATCAAATAATAACAATGACTTACACGACATATGCCATGCCTTTACATACAATGACAACTTTAAATTAATTTCTCTCGTGAATCAAAAAAGAAATTTTTCACATTATTATGGTGGGCGTTCGAAAATGATCATAAATAGCATGCACATTAGCATTGTTTCGAAATTAGCGAAATGTGATAAATCAAACGAGAAAAGAAAACAAATTGTGTATGACAAAGTTGAGCTTAAAAGCCATTTAATAAAAGCCTTGCATAACTCACCTCTGTTAGCAAGTAATAACTGATTTTTCGAGGATATTCGAGTTAATACTGCTCACCTATTGAAACTTTTTATATATAAATTATCAGAATACATGTCTTCACCTACTTAGCATGTTTTTAGTAATAAAATAAGAGCTCAATTATTTCCAGTACTTGCTTTAAATAAAAATTCATCAGAAAATCATGAGTAAAAGAAGAAAAAACTGCACACGCATACATTGACAAACAAAGTGGTGGCAAAACCCGAAATTATTACATAATGGCCTCAAAAAGAGAAGACCTGTTTTGTGGTTGCTTGGAATTTTATTTTTTGCATTGATAAGTAAAGCGCGAATGAGAATTATTAGATGTGTCATGCATGTGACATTAATTACGATCAATTGCAATGAAAAAAGCATTTTTCGTGAATTTTTTGCATGCTTCAGACATGAGACCTTTCAAAGATATTCGCGAGCATATAAGAGTGTTATTTCGTGTAATGTAAAGTGCAGTTGTTGTCTATGAGGTGATGACTATGATTAACCTACTTAACACAAGCTACACAATTCTCTTTCACACTCATCGCAAATTCACGAATTCAGTTTTTCTTCGTTTTTTTTTGTTTTGAGATTCACCTTCAATTCAATTCAATAAATAACAACAAAAAATATATCTACTTATTTAAATGCATCATGATTACATATTATTTGGGATTGCCTTGCAATGGCATTTGATCTTGAAATGAGGCGTTACTACTCGTTGCATCATCATAAAATACTTGAAATTTCACTCTCAATGGCTTTGAAATGATAATTTTTGTCATCTTCTCTCTTTTAAGGGATTATTAATGAGTGCATTTCTCTTATATTTTTCATCTTTACCCGATCTGTCAACGTTATTAAATAACTTTCTGTTTCATTCACAAAATACTGAGATATTAATATCACATGTACACATGAGTCTGTGTATGAATTATACAATCTTTTTTGAACATTTTTGCAAAAATTAATGACAATAATTTCTTTTCCTATAGCTAATGCATCATTGCGTGTTAAACGTCAAGATTCAACGACACAAAAGAACGAGGAATCATTCGAAAAAGAGTTGTGTAAGGACAAGGATGCAGGTGAATGGTTTCGTTTAGTGGCTGGTGATGGTGATGGCTGTCGCGATGTCATTCAATGCACATCATCGGTAAGTGATACTTAATTTTCATAATTTACCGTTAAATGCATTATGCAAATGAGCTTGCGAGCGTGAGCTTTTTTTTCAAATCACTTCCTATTGCATATTTGAATGTGTGATTAAATCATTTTGACAGGGCTTACAAGCTATTCGTTGTCCAGCCGGCTTATATTTTGATATTGAAAAGCAGACATGTGACTGGAAAGAGGCAGTGAAAAATTGTAAATCAAAAAATAAGGAGCGCAAGGTAAAGCCATTGCTCGTAACAGACGAACCACTCTGTCAGGACGGATTTTTAGCATGTGGTGATGGCAATTGCATTGAGAGAGGACTCTTCTGTAACGGCGAAAAGGATTGTAGCGACGGTTCAGATGAAAACTCTTGCGGTAAGTAGATACTTTTGAAAAGTTCAAACTGTCTCGTGAGGCGTGGCACACTTTCAAGTTTATAATTATCAAATTTCACACCTCATCGCATGCTCACATCGAGCAATTGATCGAACAACAATGGGAAGTATGATTGACATTTAATGACATTCAAATGCCAATAGTTTGTTGAGTGAACATTTTTTTTTGAAGACTTGCCTCCCCGGAAGCAGAGTCAAGTTAAAAGATTTCAATTTTTAGATGGGTAGATTATCGGATAATCGATTTATTAAACGATAAATCTATACTTAAAATGAACAATGTGAAAATTTTGCAACAAAACTACATGCAATGAAATAGAGAAGAAGAAAAAGATAAAACACGAATGAATGTCTCAATTATTGTCCATTTAAAATATCACTTGACTCTCGTATGCGCTATGAACATGAGTTAAAGCATGCACTTACATAGATGAATGTGTGCCGTCATGGAAAATACGGAGAAAAGTAAACATTTCTTGTTATGTTAAAATATAATAGTTACAATATTCTTAACAAATCGCAATGTAGTTCTCCTTGAGGGGTCGCTTGAAAATACCAGAAATCTCGAATGACATGTTTTTCTCCATAATGTGACACACTACCTACATACATACTTACCGTTTTACGTCATTAAATGAATGAATTCAATCGTGTGAAGAAATCGAATAAATAAAGTAACTTGAGGAAGGGGAAGGCAAAGACGCGAAAGCTTTCTATTTCATTACCGGTAAAAAATGATGCTCGCTTTTTTTTCAATTTCTTCATTTTGGAATCGAACTTGACACGAAATTCTTTTACAAAAGTGCACTGATTGACGTGAAAAATTAATAAAAACCCATAGTTAATAATGTTTTTTTTTAATTACGAAAGGAAATAAGTTATTGAAGGTCTTATTCACACACTCGTTCCTTTCATCACAAATGTTCATCATTTGACTTTCACATTTTGTATTTTTTTCCATATACAAAGTTTATTCGATTTCTTCTTTTCCCTTTGAACATTTATAGATGCTGAGAGCGATCCCAATCGGGCACCACCTTGTGATCCAGCTGTCTGTGTTTTGCCTGATTGCTTCTGTTCAGAGGATGGTACAACAATCCCAGGTGATATTCCAGCAAAAGACGTTCCTCAAATGATTACAATTACATTCGATGATGCCATCAATAACAATAACATTGATCTTTACAAAGAAATGTTTAATGGAAAGAGAAAGAATCCAAATGGATGCAACATTAAAGCGACTGTAAGCGAATTTTACAATTTTTATTGCCAAATATGAAACGAGTTTCACTAAAAAAAACTTCTTTTTATATTTCTCTTTTAAGTATTTTGTTTCACATAAATATACAAATTATTCAGCCGTGCAAGAAACTCATCGACGAGGACATGAAATTGCTGTGCATTCAATTACGTAAGTTTAAAATGCTTTTTGCTTGAAGAGATCTTTTTACTAAATAAAATGTCCTTCTATTTTAGGCACAATGATGAAGAGCGATTCTGGTCAAATGCTTCAGTTGATGACTGGGCCAAAGAAATGGCTGGTATGAGGATCATTATTGAAAAGTTTGCAAACCTTACTGATAACTCAGTTGTTGGCGTTCGTGCACCATACCTTCGTGTCGGTGGCAACAATCAATTTACCATGATGGAGGAACAAGCTTTCTTGTATGATTCAACAATTACCGCTCCTCTTCATAATCCACCACTTTGGCCATATACTATGTACTTCCGTATGCCACATCGTTGCCATGGTAATTTGCAAAACTGCCCAACACGTTCACATGCAGTATGGGAAATGGTCATGAATGAACTCGATAGAAGAGAAGATCCGAATATTGATGAAGATATTCCTGGTTGCGCTATGGTAAATTTGCATAAATTCTTGATTCATTTTCAAGGTTACTTAATTTTATTCTATGATTAACATAACAGGTTGACTCGTGCTCGAATATATTGACAGGTGATCAATTTTATGCTTTTCTCAATCATAACTTTGAACGGCATTACGATTCTAATCGTGCACCTCTCGGTTTATACTTCCACGCTGCTTGGTTGAAGGTAAGATAAAAAAATTTTGATTAAAATTTCAAAATAATATTTTTATTATTTATAGAACAATCCAGAATTTCTCGATGCATTTTTGTACTGGGTTGATGAAATTTTATCTAATCATAATGATGTCTATTTTGTTACAATGACTCAAGTAATTCAATGGATGCAAAATCCAAAAACATTAAATGAAATTAAAAATTTCGACCCATGGAAGGAAAAGTGCGCCGTAGATAATAACTCAAAACCTGCATGTTGGGTTCCAAATACCTGCCGTTTAACATCTAAGGAAGTTCCCGGCGAACTCATTAACCTTCAGACCTGCGTTAGATGTCCAAATAATTTGCCATGGTTAAACGATCCAACTGTGAGTGCATTGATGTTAATATCAAGTTAATTTTTTCTAAAATGTATTTTGATTCGTTTTTTAGGGCGATGGATTCTTCTAAATATCAACTCAAATAGACATGACATACATATAACTTGTTCTTCTTTTTATTATTTACCTTTATACCCATTTTATATTAAATAGCCATTATTTTTTACCTTCCATTTTATATTCTTTTTTTGCAAATTTATTATGAACTTGAAAATGTTTAATGTGCCAGTTACATACTAATTATACTTGATACAATTGTAGTTCTTCTTTTTAAGACGTTTGGCATAATTTCATCTATGCAGTAGTAACTTTTGTTATTTATTAATTCTCTCATACTTTTTTATTGCATTCGCATCATTTAAAAGCGAATTATTTTTTTTCACTTTCAATTTTTTGCATATTTTTATATTTTTTTGAGAGATTGTAGGTAGTCAATTATGCTGAACTGAAAAACATGTATTTAGATAAGAGTGTGCAACAATAGGATTTTTTTGTCAATAAAAACTGATTTTTTTAAGAACATCATGTCGTTTGAAAAATGAATGAGGAAAAAATTTCTTTATTTGCGCAGTCAATCAAGTTAGTAAATGTGTGATTACAGTTGCTGGGATAATTATGTGACACGTTTGAGCGTGTGGCCTGATAAATGAAAACCAGGTGATTTTCTACAATTACATCGCAAATATTAGGTAAAAATGATAGTAGATTTGTTTGATTGCTTTTTGATAATATTTTTGGCGGCTACATTCGAGACAAGAATTAACATGATTCTTTGCGTTAAATAATTTTACAATTTCACAAGTCAAGTGTGAAAAAAAACTACAATACATGAATATAAAATGATAGTAAATGGCACATGAATGAAAAATGTTAATTCATTCTAAAGAGACACACTTTTTGCGTCTTTGTATAAAATTATTGAATCTAAATGCTTATAAAAATAGAAAAAGCAATGAACTGTCATGTTGAATTAACACTGTATCGATGGTTCGTTATTATCTATGCTGGTAAAATTTAAAAAATATTTCATCAGCCAAAATTTGTTTAATCATATGTGCAGAAAAAGTTAGATTTGGCAGAAAATAACAAATTTGTTATCTTGATTGTTGTCTGAAAGTGCACTTCAGTTTATTATTATTATCATTATCTTCCTTTCCTCATGTAAGTGTGTTTTTAAAATGCACAATTGTTAACATAGCGTGACTAGGGAACCACCTACTTCTCTTTTCCTTTTACGGTTCTTTTTCTACTCTACATTCCATATTTGAAATTTTTTTCTTCTCCAAAATTTTTTTCTTATCAGTTAATTCCCATTTACTTACTTACAAGCCATTACTCTTAAAGTCACGAGTCGTTGATAAGATTATTTGTGTCTATAGCTTTTTCACATTAAAATTCTCTTTCTATTTCAATGTGTTCAAATTCTCTTATTGAATTACAAGCAATGAGTGAGTAGTGCTTTGAAAATTCAAAACAATTATTGCAAACTTCTCATTTTACAGCAACGAGTGAAGGTGAAATTGTGTCAATAACTCAGGAATTAATCAATGTTATAAATCGTGGCGACTATGAAAATTATCAAAAGATTTGTGATGCGGAATTAACAGCTTTTGAACCTGAATCATTGGGCAATATTGTGATTGGTATGGATTTTCACAAATTTTATTTTGATAATGGTAAAAAATCATTTGAACTAAATTAAAATTGGTAATATATTACGTAAAACTCTGTCTCACTATTTAGTTATTAGCTACCAGTCGATTAACAATACAATGGTAAATCCCATAGTGCATATTCTATCAGATAATGCTGCATGCATTGCTTATATTCGATTGACGCAGTTTATTGACAAGTAATTAATTACTCATTAAATATTCTAATTTCATCTTATCCTTATTTTATTTGATAGACAAGGTCAATCGCATACTCATCAGAGTGAAGAAACACGCGTCTGGCATAAAAAGAACAATGAATGGCGATGTATTCACTTGCATCGCAGTTATACAGGAAATTTGAGTTCGATGACACCCTATAATGGTAAATGAAAAGAAAACATTTTTTGTTTATTAAATTACTCATATTTGAGTGTTTATTATAAAATTGTTGGCGATCGGATATCACAGGTGAAAAATAAAACAGTGCACACACGCTGGAAATGCCGATACATGCTAGCCATAATGTCTCTTCGTGATTATTTGAATCATTCTTTTTTCATGCTCACTTTAAAAAATGAGTTCTTTTGCGCACAAGATTTTCATTTGAAAGATCTCGAGAGTCGGTCAATCTTCATTTTATAATTTTTCAGTGGAAATGATTTTTTTAGCTATCGAGATTGATGACACTTTTCTTTTTCACAAGGAAAAACTAAAAATATATATTTCATTTTAAATTTGAGAGCGACTTGGCTGTCTTTATTTTATATATTTTAATTTTCATGAGTATTCAGAGAGGAAAAAGAGAGCGATAGCGGTATAAAGTGTTGGGGTATTTGAATATGAGCGATTATTCAAAAGTAAGCAAGCAAATTGAAAACATCAAACATAAAAAAAATATCAAGTTTAATTAAGCATAAGTAGAAAGAAAAAAATGGTTGTTAAAAATAGTGACATTAATCAGATGGGAAATTTAGTTAAGAAGGCGTTAGTACAAGCGAAAATTGAAGACCGGTTGATTTTGGGACTATCACAGATTGTAAAATGTTTAATGGAAGGTTTTATGGATATTCCGACTATTTGTCTTATGGCACCACCTAAACAAGGCGATGTAGCAACTCACATGCAAGAAGTGCTGCTGCAAGCCTTCTGCCTGGAAAATGGAATCTATATCTTGCATCTTGATAGCGCTGAGAAAATTAGCAGAATTTTGAGAGCATCAACAGTCGAATCTTGTGCACTCATCTTTGCAAATCCATCTGGAAATAGTGAAAGTGAAGGTAGCTTTCTTGATGAAGACTATCAATTAACAAAAATCGAAAAACAAATTGTCAATTTTTGTGAAGATAATTGGGACGACCTTGAAGATTCAACAATCCACTTGCCAGATAAATGAACTCGTTGAATTGAATGATAGCAAATAAAAAGCATGGAAATTATCAAACAAAAGAAAGACACCGATAATGGAAACCAGTTGAAAGGAATTTACTGGAATTAAATGTTGATGTGTAAGATGTGACTCATTCGGAACGAGACCGAAAACTATGATAATCACTGATAAATAAAAATATTATTTAATACATTTTAGACAGAAGTACAAAAGTTGATAAGATTTGAGACTCCAATAAAAGTACGATTTCTGATGAATCAATTATTTGTAGGCTCTTATTTCAAATGAACTTTCCTTTATTATAGCAGCTCCACTTTAAAGTATATCGCGTTCATGTATGTGTATCTTTCTTATTATATGATAGAAGAGTTGCCAAGAGTGGTTGATGATTCATTCAATTTTCAGTTGAATTATCTTCTTTTTAACTTTTTTTTCATCAACTTATAGATGTGTGGTTTTTTGACTTCTCTCCCGCTCAACGATCTTTAATTTTTTTGTTCACTCTCTCAGCACGCTAATGGATTGAAAATTTTCACGTGAATCATGAAATGCTGTTGAGGCTCGAGTATGTTTGTGTGTTATCTCGTTTTGGGGGCAAATACTTTTTACTTTATTTGCTTTTGACGCGACAGACGATAGTTGCAGGTATTAAGAACTAATTTTGACATTATTATGAAATTAGCCTCGTATATATGCAAGGCAAGTAATCAATTCACTTATTACTTCACTTGATCTTAATCTTGAACATTATTGTTAATAAATTTTCTTCATTGGTTGAAAACTAATGTTTTATGCGTTACTTATCACATGTATGCAGCACATGACATGACCATTACTGTGTATGTAATGCAATAAAGTTATATAGTTATGAGGCAAATATTTCATCATGCATACACAAATGTTTAAAGGTCAAAAAAGCTAAATAGGTGTTTAATTTAAACAGAAAGTTAAAAGCTATTGATAGCTAAAAATAGTTTTATCATAAACTGATAGCGTGTTCGTATGTTATGTGGAATTTTTTGTGTCACAAGAAATTTAGTCACATTCGCTCTCTTTAACGGTCGCTCTCTCATTTTTTTCCGATACGCAACACATTCACATGATTTTACACGTCAATCGTGAGAAATAAAGATAAAATGAGAGAGAAACTTATAAATATCACTGCGCAATTGAGAGAGTAAGTCATTTGTAAAGTAAAATTCAAAGGGAAAAGCTATACGTTCTCTCAGCGAGTGAAAAGAATTTCATAATAATTTCATCAATTAAATTAATTAGTGAACAAAGTCAAACAAACGTTATCAAGCTGGCTATTGAATCTGATAGTTATTCTAAAATATTACAAAGCAATACAATTAAAGAGGAAAAGGAAAACAATATGACGAAGGGATTCACAAAATCGCTATCAAATACTTCAACTACCTCAATTGATTCTGGCATTTTTGATATGGACATTTCCTCAGCTGATAAAGAGCCGCCAAAGAAGAAAATGAATATCGGTGAAGCAGTGAAAAAGATATTAGCTGATGCGAGCAAAGAGAAACGCGTCATTTCGGGTGTCAAAAATGCAATCAAATACCTAAATGACACGGAAAATCCCGAACACACATTATTTTTCTTCATGGCGCCAACAGTCGATCACACAACACATATGAGCACAATTTTGTTGAAGGCTTTCTGCTTCGAAAATGATATTTATATTGTTCAATTGGACAGCATGGAAAAATTGAGCAGAATTTTAAATATTGATAATACGAGTTGTGCTTTAGTTCAACGTTCAGGCATTGAAAATGACATTTATACCAATGATGAAATGATGCTTATTGACCATTGTGAAGATTTTTGGGAAGAAGTTGTACAACCTATTATTCGATTACCCGAGAAGTGAAGAGATGCTTATAAATGTTTTTGCTGGAACAAATGAAAAGTTTAAAAAATAAGCCACTTGAAAAGTAATAAGTGGAAGAGAAGAAGAAGAAGTCACATAAAAGTGAACATCGTCTCACATGTGTGTTACTAAGCAAAAGAAAATGTTTTTGTGTAAAGAGCAGTGAATAACAATAGAGAGATGTTCAAAATATTTATGCAGATAAATTTAATCCAGTTATATTTTAATACAGTATTTATATGAATAGATTAGATAAGAGCTCATATAATAATTTTATTGTGTTATGGAAATAAGGGAATAAATCAATAAAAGAAAATTATTGGATAACATAAAAAATAATAAATGATTTCTTAATATGTAATTCACCTTAGTGACGTTTAAACGTTTAATTTCAGGATCAAAACAACTGTGTGTGTCACATAGATTAATTAGGGGAAGTTATTTTAATTAATGAAACAATATGGAAATGTACTAATGTACTACCGAATCATGACTTGATAATTTTTGTTGATGTTGTTTTTGCTTTATTACACAAATATAACGTGTCTTTTTTTTCGCGTACGTAAGTAAACAGTAGAACGCAAAGATGTCAATGACGCAGAGTGTATGTGTTTCTTATTAGCTGGACATTAATGAATGAGTTTCTCTCAATAACGCGCTCTCGGAAAGTCCAAAAATCAAGTTTGCTCACGTAAAACTCTCTCGCATATTAATATAATCAACACAACAACATGAGGATTTATCAGAAGAGAAGAAATTGCAAATTAGTTTGAGAAAAAATTTTGTTGAATCATGCTTACCAATTAAAAAAACATTGTTGTTTTTCTATAGTTTTACCAAATTCTTGAAAATAAGAACATTAATTAAAATGTAAAAAAATATTTTTATTGACGATGAGAATCAAAAAATTAAAGTGTAAACTGCTATACGATATCATTGAAGATGATGAAGAAAAAATTTTTTTGGAAGCAGTTAAACTGGAGGAAACTAGAGAAATGGATGAGTCTATTTTGTTTACACTCCCTCTCAATAAAATAAACAGATCTGTTTGTGATTTGGCAGTACGGAAAAATGTAACAAAAAACTTCAAAAACAATTGTTTGTTTTTAAAATCTGATTTCCTCATATATACCAAAGCATGACGGAAAAATCACTTGACCACCTTATCAGATTTCACTCAAAATTTCCTTTCCAGATAAGAAAACTAATTGAAATTTTTACCATATATATCCGCATTAAACTTGTTATCTCTAGATTTATAGATAAATTTCAATAAGTTCAATTGATTGAGAAAATCTATTTTTGGTAAAAAAATACCCGTAGTATGATAAAATAAATAAAAATTTTGAGATAAATATTAAAAAACATATCATTTGTTTTTATTCCTCTATTTGTTAACAATATAGATCAATTTTGACGTTTTTAGTACGAACTGTTTATTTGCATTCAACAAGTATTTGAAAAATATTTTCGTAAATTTGAGAAATTCAAACAACAAAGTGTCAAAAAATAAAATAGTTTCATTTTTTAATGCATCTATCAAAACATTGGAAATTACCGTTTGTTTGAAACGAAAATGTTTTTGACACTGACCTTGTCTAATAATCTCGAATTGAGTCTCTCACCAGCTGACTATTGTGTAATTTATATTTACATTCTTTAGGGGCTTCTCTGCTTAGTTCGAGTGCGTTGTTTTCCCTAACTAAATCTTTCCGAAATACGAAATATGCAGCTGTAAAAAAACCCGAAGTAGAATCTACGCCGTTTTTCCCCCAAATTTGTTCTCTCTCTTTCTAGTTCTTTCTTTTTCGCTCTCATTCATTCTATAGGGGAAAAACACAACAAGTTTTTTTATACGTAAACATTTCCATTTAGTATTTAGTGTCTGCGTTTTAGACGAAAATCTTTCCATTCATAAAAGTCCTTCATGCGTAAATGTTTTCTACGAGCGGTAATTTTTCCATCGGCAAAAAAGACCGCTTGAATCGATTCTTTTTTTTTTTTTGAACCTTTCATCCTTTCGGATAAAAAGAAATTTTCCATTTCGTTTGGAAAATTTTTTGAGCATCAATAAATTTTTTGGCATTTATAAAACATTTAAAAGATAATTTGGAGGCGTAAATTTTCAAAATTCATGAGTCGTAATTATAAGAAAAGAGAATCTGAAATGAAGTTATGAGTGATAAGGAAAATGAAGAAAATATAATAAGTATAAAGACACAACAAAGAATTTCATTAGAAAAAATTTCTTCTTTATTTCATCATGACAAAATATACGCAACATAATTTTATTTTATGTCTAAGTATCAATAGCGATGATTATTTACTTTTTTAGCGTCTGCACCGGAGCGATATCCATCTGAGCATATTAACAGCCAAAGGCGATAAGCTCATGCACTTTGAATTTTTAAATTCCAAAATATTTTTTGAAGCAAGTTGTTCAATCTGCTGGCAATCGAACAATTGGTTGAATTGGTTCACACCAGAATTCTTCACAATAATCAATAATGTCATTCTCGAGTTCAGTGTATTCATCGAGATCAAGTTCATCATCTGGGTTTTGAATTTTCATTGTAGCTGATCGTTGAAGAAGAGCACAAGGATGTGATGATTTAGGTGTTTTCATGATTTTGTTTAATTTTTCAATGCTATCCAATTGAACAACATAAATATCGTTAGCCAAACAAAAGGCACGAGTCATTACCTCTTGCATGTGTGATAACGTATCAACAGTTGCGGATGGAACAAGGAAGAAGAAGAAGTGAATGTTCGGGGAATTCTGTTTCATTCAAATGGTTAATTACTGCCTTCCATCCACAAATTAAACGGTTTTCTTCAACTGCTTCTGTTAAAATTTCATTCACTTTCTCCCCAATGTTTATTTCTGACACACCTCCGAGATCTTGATCCTCAGTGATTTCATCATCAGAATATCCTGAATCAACTGAGTTTGTTGAAATATTTGAGAGTGATTTGAAATATTCTTTCACCATCTTTATTTTTGTTTACTTTTCACTGTTTTCTTTTTTATTTTTTTATCAAAATATGTTTTGTTATGTTCCTTTTGGTTTTTGTTTTATTTCACTTTTTTAAGAGTCTCTGTCTAGACTTCTTTTCACGTTTGAAGGTTGTATTTGAATGAGTAAAATGAGCATTTTCGCAGTGATATTTATAAGCTTCACTCTCTCGTCTCTCTCATATTCTCTCAATTTCAAATCAAAACAGAGAATTTTCCTGTACAATATGGTGAAATAATCTGTAAAAAACCCAAGGTCGTGGAGGAATTCCTTTGAATTTGTTTTTTTCCTCTCTCTCGCAATTTCTGTTCTCTCTCTTTCTCTGTTTTGGTGAAGCCCAAAGTCCGTTGACTGGCTTTTACATTTCGCAAACAAACAAACAATGTTGACAATTCTTAACATTAAAACAGCAATACAGATGTGGAAGTTTTTTTTTTGTTTCATCGTGATTTGGCAGTTTCCATTGCTTAATTTTTTAAAATATCCATGCAAATATTATCTCGTCACATGGTTTGTATTCTATGGTATTTGACCTGTTTGAGTATTGATCAGTAGCTATAGACTTTGTATCGTAAAAAGCCGGTATATTTGCACTTCATTTGTTTGAAAAAAAAACACGAGACGATGATTGAATAAATTGAGTCATTAGTTCTTTTGAACATTGAACTATTATAACAAATAATTGCTTTCACACTAAATGCACGCATTTGCAGTCAATATAGTATTACGTTGAATTACATGATAGATAATAAAAAAAGAAATGTAAGTCGGAATATTTTATTAAAGCGCATGAGAAAAAGAGAGAGAGAGTGAGAGTGAGAATAAGAAGTCTGAAGGACGTCGCAATTTCTTTTCTTTATACTAGTAGGAATTTTTGCTACTTAGTACGGTTTTTGATTACTGATTATTATTTGTCTCTTGTGGCTTTATCTCGTAAATATTTTTGATGTCAATTTGTTTTCGTCATCATACAATATTTACCAAAATTTGTTGTTTTGTTTATTTTCAAATATTAATTACGTAGAAGTGGAGGTGTGTCGTTTCACAGAAATTGATCTCAATTGATGTAATACTATAACAGATTAAGGATACATTTTACTGGGTATTTACGCACACATAACGTCCCAATTTCTTTTTATTCTTGTACTTCTTAGTAGTTCTGGTTTTCTCAAAATCTGACTCATATAATACAGAGCCTGGCATCGATTCAATAAATTTTCTCCCGCGTAGTATGAAAAATCTTATTTCCAAGAAAAATCAGTTTTCTCAAAAAGATGTAAATATCGAGAAAAATTCAAAATGAGCCAAATTTTTTCCGATAAATACTATTCCGATGAAAAGCAGATAATATAATTTTTTGGGGGAATCCTATAAACAATCGTGTGTTATCGCGTTCATGCATGTTTTTCTCACACAAAAATTCACTTGGTTGCGCTTCATATTTGGCAATTTTTTTCTTGTTTTGTTTTGATAGTCCAATTACTGCGAAATGCCACAATTTTTGGTGAAATACAATTCTAACATGCTTCATTATCATGAACATTTAATGCACATCCGATAAATATTTTCTTTTTAATTTCAAAGAAAATATTTAAAAACAAAAAACAACGAAAGTGTAATTCAATACAAGAAGTCATTGCCATAGTATGAGTAAGTCCGTTGAATTTAACTTGATCAAATAACATATTTTTCCACAATTGTTTATTATAAAAGTAAGTGTGCAAAATAATTATCACATGGAAAATGAATGAACGTCGCAATGCTTTGAAAGAAATTTCATTTTCTTTCCATCAGTATGCCATTAATCTGTTTTATTTATTTATTTCAATCGACACGTGAGAATTACTTTTGTGCGAGGTGATTTTTATGTGAGCAAAATTATGCAATGTCGAAAATTTAATTTTATTAGTTTCATGATTAGGCGAAATAATTCGATCTAATAAGCATTTTTTGGATTTTATTGTAGCAAGAATTCCCTTTAATAGTGATATTTTTGCGTTTTTAATACAAAAATTTTTTTATAATCTTTCCACAGAAATTTTGTGTGAGAAATGAGAGAGTCTGAGTTTGAGAGAATTCAAATTTGCTTGCAATCAACTCGAAAAACAAAAAATGAGAGCGATAAATTGAAATACGGGGAATTCATTATCATGAAGTATAACATTCATAATAAAAACCACATGATGAAATTATTTTTGATCTCTCTCACTCTAGTTCAGACTTGTTCTCATGATAATTGTTTGTTTTTGTTTTGAATTAGGGTGAAATTGTTCTTCCTACTAATTTAATTAAATGTTGACTCGACTTATTATCATTTAATCTACCTGCGTATGAAATCAATTATATGTGAATTATCAAAGTGCACATGAGGTGATTTACTCAATTTTTGTATATTATTCTGTCTGCGAATCTCACAGTGAGATGAATCATGTAGGAAAAAAGAACTTTAAACGGATCCACTAGACAATGTTCATTTGACCGTCTTAATCCGGCATTCATTTATCACTCACACTATGTATGTAAGCGTTTCATTAAAAACTGCAAGATCATCATGAATGAAGAAACATTTTGAGCGTATAAGAAAAATAAGAAAGAGAGAGAGAAAAATGTAAATTATGGATATTCAAGTGTGTCACACAATTTTTGTTTGCATAAAAAAATCCGTTGGACTTTAGGCTTTCCATTAGAGAACAGTAGAAAAAACGAGAGATGCATTGACGAGAGTAAAATAACAAACATAGGAGAATTCCTTTATTCAGTTTAAGTTCATTGGGTTTTTTTATTTTACATTTTTTTCTGTATTTCACCGTATTAATCGTTATAATTCTCTGTTTTGATTTGAAATTGAGAGAATATGAGAGAGACGAGAGAGTGAAGCTTATAAATATCACTGCGAAAATGCTCATTTTACTCATTCAAATACAAACTACAAACGTGAAAAGAAGTCTAGACAGAGACTCTTAAAAAAGTGAAATAAACAAAAAACAAAGGAAACATAACAAAACATATTTTTGATAAAAAATAAAAAAGAAAACCAAGTGAAAAGTACAAAAAAAAATAAAGATGGTGAAAGAATATTTCAAATCACTCTCAAATATTTCAACAAACTCAGTTGATTCAGGATATTCTGATGATGAAATCACTGAGGATCAAGATCTCGGAGGTGTGTCAGAAATAAACATTGGGGGAGAAAGTGAATGAAATTTTAACAGAAGCAATTGAAGAAAACCGTTTAATTTGTGGATGGAAGCAGTAATTAACCATTTGAATGAAACAGAATTCCCCGAACATTCACTCTTCTTCTTCCTTGTTCCATCCGCAACTGTTGATACGTTATCACACATGCAAGAGGTAATGACTCGCGCCTTTTGTTTGGCTAACGATATTTATGTTGTTCAATTGGATAGCATTAAAAATTAAACAAAATCATGAAAACACCTAAATCATCACATCCTTGTGCTCTTCTTCAACGATCAGCTACAATGAAAATTCAAAACCCAGATGATGAACTTGATCTCGATGAATACACTGAACTCGAGAATGACATTATTGATTATTGTGAAGAATTCTGGTGTGAACCAATTCAACCAATTGTTCGATTACCTCAAGATTGAACAAAAGTGAAATTATATCATTGGATTAGAAATTAAATGAGCGAAGATATTGCAACATGTCTTTTGAAAAGGAAAATTTTTGCCTTGCTTGTACACAAACAGAAAAATAAGCTGTACAAATGAACAGAGAAATATTCATACGATAATAATAATGCGAATATAAAGGCAGAAGAAAAAGAAACCTCATTCACAATCTATCAGAGAAAGAAAATATTTTTTTCTATAACTCGCTAGAAAATAAGAGAGCTGAGTAAATGAGAGCTAAAAAATAATAAAATAAATTTATTGAAAATAAAAATATGTTTTTCACTAGTTTTCAATATTTCTTCCAGTTACTTCATGAATGAAATCTAAATATGATGAGATTCTTGTAAAAACTTTTGGTTTTCCTAAACACCCTGGATTCCCAAAAGAAACAATACCCAATGCAACTGATCCATTATCACTTTGCTCTACTATTGAATTTCCTGAGTCTCCTATTTAAAATGAAATTAAGATTATCTTAAATTACTTCCGTGTGCATGAAAAATTATAATATTATACACCTTTGCACGTGGTGTGATTTATATTTTCAACTCCAACTGCGCATAAATGTGAATCCTTCATTTTCCAGCCCCAATCAAAAGAACATTCTTCTTCACTTATTTCTCTCATACGCGCATATCTTAAATGAAGTATAGACTGTGAGGCGTTTTTTGTTTCACCAAAACCAGGAACTAAAAGAGTGTTTTCCGAACGACTTTGAGACTTTGACGGCAAACTGACTGGCTGAATTGTGTCAGTAAAATTTATTTTTTTCTCCAATTTCACTAGTGCAATATCATAACCGTTAATGTTAACATAAGAGGGATGGGTTACAATTTCAATGACTTTTGTTTTTACAGGCATTTTTCGCCAATAAACTGATCCTAAATATGCTTTCGCTGATATCATTTCAAAACCTTTGAAACAATGAGCGGCCTTGAAAATTTATTCAATTTAAATATTTCCGTTATTTTTTTTAATTTCTAAATAGATTTTTTACCGTTAGAACCCACTGATCAGTTATTAAGCTTCCACCACAATATTTAGGTAAATTATGAGTTTTTATTGAAAATTGTACCATGTGTGGAAACTGACCATCGACTGCTAGTTGTCCATTTATAATTTTGTTACTAAAAAATGCAAATGAATTTTTCACAACACACAATGAAAATAAGAAAAGAAATGATTTCATTTTGACTTGAACACAATGACTGAAAGATTAAATGAACAAATACCATGCTTTTATATCAATGCCCTCATATTTCAAATAAGCACAGAAATAATATTTTCATAATTTTTATTGCATAATTAATTTTAACGTTGCACTTCCCAAACGTATCCAAATTCGAAGCCATTATTCTCATTTTTAACATTTTCAGGAAGCAAATACTGCTGGAGCTGAGTTAAATTCAAGTTCCTACAGACTTTAAATCCATGACGACCTGGATCGCCTATAAATACTCGCTTCTTCTTTTCTAGTAGATTTTCTATCCATGGCAAAAGTGTACTCGCAAACTCTTCATCATAGAACACATCACCGAAAAATACAATATCATAACTGAAAGAATCTGGATGATCAATTAAATTTCTAATTTCAGTGTCAATTATCACATTATTCAGTCGAGCATTCATTTGTGCTGCAATAATCGAAACTTCATCAATGTCATTTGCAACAGCTATCTTTGCGCCACACATTTTCGCAGCTATTGATAAACTTCCACAACCGCTTCCAAAATCAAGAATAGTTTTACTTTTTACAATTCCTGGATTATCAAGCACAAAGCGTGTAAGAGCAATGCCACCAATCCAAAAAATAAGGAAAAATGGATCATTTTTGAATGGAATGCTCTCATCAATTTTAGAATAATATAGTTTGCAATTTGGTGTGATCAAATGTAGTTTGATCTCAGGTACAAGCTCATTGTTTACAATTTCTGTTTCGTGCGCAATTATTCTTTCGTATTTAACAAACTTTTCACAATAACATCTAAATTGATTTAAATTTATCACAATATTTTTCAACTTTATCAATTTCCTCAATAACATCTTGTTATGGTTTTGCTTTTCACCTACTTTTATTTAATCACGTTAGTGAATTCGATCACGATGAATTTTGTTCATTTTTAGCACATTTTTGGAACAACAATGCAGCTTATAGTTTCACTTTGTTCGGGTGAGGGATGAGATCTCGAAAACTATAATAGCTAGAGTCTTCCAGTTTGTTATGTTTAATTTGTGCTATCGAGTTATTGGGAACAATTATAATTAAGAAGTTGCCACTGATTGAATTAATTAGGAAATTATGAATTTTAATTTTCATATTGAAAATTGTAAACAACGCGAAGTTGGCTGCGAAAACGATTGCAGCGCCACCAACGGCAAATTGAAACTTCAAATAATTTGAATATTACTCAACCGTTATTTTCCATTTAAAAGAAATTCTATAAATTTAATATCAATTAAAAACGCTTATCGCACTTTCATACATCAAATTTTTATAAACACGATTTGCACTGTATTTTTTTAAGTTTATTTCGATCAAATTCTAAAGTGTAAATCTATTATTCAAACGAATCTAATAATTCTGTAATTTGCTAACATACACTGATCTGGGTACCAAAAATGCGCTTAAGTCCTCTGATCTACGCACGGACACTTTCCATATCATTTTGTGTCTGATTGATGATGAAGAATACCCGAAAAGAATATTCTTATCAATATAAATGTGTGTTTTAAAAAAGTTTCTAAATCATCTGATTTAATCAAAACACCCCCATGCAATACACTTTGTAGATTGAAAATTACTTATAATTTAAACTGAAAGTAAAATATAATCAAAATCAATGACGATACAAAATACTCAATACATTTCAAACTTCAATTCAAAAACAATAAATTGTTTAATTCAGTGCCTTAAAATCTAAATACAGTTCATATAAAGAAATAAGTTTGCATCTCATAGAAAATATTAGAAGTGAATTTTGCCATTTCTAAATTGACTTCTTTTTGTAATTTTCTGCTTTCGTCTTTCTTTTTTCTTTAATTTACGAATATTCATCCACGGTGGATAGCTTCCATGCTGATCTTTCATTGTGTTTGTATCATAAACGTGCACTTTTCCTGTATTATCATTAACAACTGTGATCTTTTTCTTCTTTTTTGGGGGGCCTTCAATAATCGATTTCTGTTCTTCAATAAATTCTTCTTTTATTGTTTGTTCCAATTGTTTCTACAAAATGATTTAATTTGTTATATTCATTCAAATTAAATATATTATGAAATACTCACTTGCTTGATTTCTTCTAAATTTTTTTTCTCAATAACGTCTGAACAAATATCCATTAATTCACCTCCATCAGCTGCAAGTTTTTGTAATCTTTTAAGCTCCTTGCGTTTAGCATTTTTCTCTGCTTTAAGTTTTCTATTTCGTTCACGTTGATTCTTCGATCTAGCTGTCATTTTTACTTAAAACTGAAGTTCACGATCAAAAAATGAAATGCAACGAGGTTATTTATTTACTTTTCTTGTACGAACTCTAATTCGACTCAATAATTCGATCAAAAGACTGCGTAGTTTTCTCCCTGTTTTCTTTTTGAAAACAAAATAATATTCAACAAAGCGGCAGAAAAATTGCAAAATATTAAATATGGTAAGAACTGATATTTTAATCAAGATTTTTATCATCAAATTTTCCTCCTTTTAGTTATTTTATTCATTTTTTAAATCACTTGTCGGAAAAGATGTCATTGTAGAGCTAAAAAATGATTTGTGGTAAATTTCGATAAACGTTTTAAAAATTTGCAAAAGTTTAATAAAATTCTTCTTTTAGTATATCAGGAACTCTTCATAGTGTCGACCAGTATCTTAATATTAAACTAACAGACATCAGTGTAACAGATCCAGAAAAATATCCACATATGCTCAGTGTTAAAAATTGCTTCATTCGTGGTTCAGTCGTAAGGTAAATAAATGACCACTTTTAATTTGATGAAATCAATTTAATAATTTATTTTAGGTATGTTCAGTTACCTGCTGATGAGATTGATACTCAGATTCTTCAAGATGCATCAAGAAAGGAGAGTACAACAAACTCAAATACGCGGTAAATAAACATTCGACATCATCTATTCCCTTATTTACGATAATTGATGTGTTTAAGCTACTCTTATAATTATAAGATTATATAAAGTAAAAGAATGTGAGCTGAAAATGTTTTCTTTGTTTCATTGCTAAATAAATTTTCATTCAATTTTATTAAGGTATCATCGACTAGAATTGAATTACATGACTGCATTGAAACACATTAATCACATAGTACATTGTCGCCAATTTAAGAAGTTAAACGAAACGAATAAATTTTGCATCGCAATTCTTATTTTTTTGAACATTTCATAAAATTACATACATACTTATTAAAAAAGGTTCTTTTTGGTATTTATTTCATATAATATATATATTGCATGGCACTAATTTTCTTATAAATTTCTCTTTATAATTATTTTCCTACTCCTAAAACGTTGAAGGATTTCTCTTGCTTTTAAATTTATTGTTCCACGATCGCACCAGTAAAATAATTACTTTGCATTTGATATAATTTATCGATGTGTGTCATGAGATTTGCTGTCGAACTAAGATTATTATTATGATGTAGTTGATCTAATTGGAGATGTGTGTGAAGATCTAAATTTTGTAATGATACAGAATCAGATGCATCATCTAAATTGTCGAAATTACTGCCATCAAGTGAAATATCTGAACTGCAAATTGAATCTCCTGAATGACCTGGATAATCTAAATAAGTTTTTATAAAATAAAATCATTAAAATCTTTTTACCGAAATTAAATTTTTAATTATTATAAAACATACCATCAGGAGAGAAAGGCAGATTTGGATTAAGTGGTTGACCATACGAGCTGTCCATAATATAATCACTGTCTGGAGACTCTTGCTTAATTTTCTCATCTTTATCTTTGTCGCTCTTCTCACCATCGCCTTTCGATTTTCTTTGAATCTTTTTAAATTTTGCTCTCTAAATTATTTAAGAATAAGTTATTACTTGTGTTATTATTTAAATATTTTTCATACGCACTTGATTTTGAAACCAAACTTGCACAACTCGAACACTCAATCCAGTGTCTTTTGCCAAAGCTTCTCGAACTTTTCTACATGGTTTTGGTGATACATCAAATGATGCTTTAAATTGTCTTCGTTGTGATGATGTTAGAATTGTTCTTGGACGCTTTGGGCCTCTACGCCCATCTCTCGTTCTCACATGCTCTTCAATCACATAATCATCATCATAGTTTTGTGAATGAAACGCTTCTTTTTCAAGATCATTGCGACAAATTATTTGACCGCCACGAAATGCAAATTGTTCACCCTTTTGCAAAGGTTGATTACAGCTGCAGCAAATGAAACAATTGACATGGTAGACATAAGAATTTTGAATTTTCATCACCATATCATCGGGTGTGATTTTCTCACAACAACGAGCACATTTTGTACCATAGATTCTGTGAATGACATCACGTTATGTCAAGAATTATTTTAACAAAATTTTAATTTTACTTACCGATAATAGTCATCTTTACAATAAAGCTTTGAATTTCGTACATAGCATTTATAGTTCAAGAGCAAATGGCAAATATTGCATGTTAAACAGCTCTCATGCCAACTTTTATTAGCAACATTCAGATAATAACGATCGTAGATTTTTTGTGAACATCCTTCACATATTTCATAAGTTTTTTCGCACTTTATCGTTGTTGCACTAATATCTATATATTGATTGATAAAGAGAAAAAATTTCATAAATTAATTTTCTGAGTTCATCAATGAAATTTTTTTATCGATTAAATTTTTCATTGTACAAACATACTGCAACTAAAGTGAGAGTAAACAATTAGTGTTTATGAATGATTGCTCATGATTTATTTATGATTGTTTTCCACCTCATTTCACCCTCTCATGTAACATCATTTTTATCATCAACTCTTTCATGTTGCGTATATCTATATAGTTATCACAATGCAAACAGAAAACGAGACTGAAAAGTGTCCGCCTTAAGTCGGATTACTTTAGCGCATTTTTGGTGCCTAGATCAGTGTATGTTGACAAATTACAGAATTATTAGATTCGTTTGAAAAATAGATTTACAGTTTAAAATAATTTGATCGAAATGAATTAAGAATATAGGAAAAATCATGTTTATAAAATTTTGATGTATGAAAGTACGGCGAGCTTTTTAAATTGAAATTCAATTTACCAGAGTCCGAAACGGTTTTACAAATAACTTAAAATCAACTAAACCTTATTCGATTAAAAAATAAAGCCTAATCGATTAAATTTTAGTTGGTTTTCCGTTGAAAATTTCAATTGAATAAGTTTTAGTTGATTTCTAATTATTTTCAAATAAAATATCAAACGATTTCGTACTCTGCAATTTCCAGAATCTTACAATAAATTTTGTTAACTTGAAAATAACGGTTGAGTAAGATTCAAAATATTTGAAGTTCCAAGCTAATTTGCCGTTGGTGGCGCTGCAATCGTTTTTTGCGCGACAAAAAATTTTTGTTTACAAATTTCAATTTGGAAATTTAAATTCGTAATTTCCCAAATTATGTTACTAGTAACAGGAATATAACTAAGCGTCGCCGGAATTAAAACATTAGCAACAAACCGGAAGTCGCTAGCTATTGTAGTTTTCGAGATCTCGCGCCTCAGCTAGCCAGCCAGCCAGCCAGCCAAAGTGAAGATATAAGCGGCATTGTTGTTCCAAAAATGCGCTAAAAATTATACAAACAGGTATTTTGAGTACACATACACAAAATTATTCCGATATATCATTACATATAGCAGAAAACCCTTAAGGGTAAAAATCAATTTTATTCGACAAATTATTTATGTAAACTTAGCACACAGACTGAAAGAAGAATTTCTTCTTCATATTTGAGAGTAAAGTTTAGAAGTTTAATGACTTCTTGAAATTTTTTTATGAGAATTTTTCATGGTCAAAGTTGTTTACGATAAAGTTTAGACTTTTATTTTCTTTGAAACTATAAGTTAAGAGGAGAATTTTTCAATTTAAATTTTTGTAAATTAAATCAATATGAATCCAAATTCCTTATGAGTCCAAATTCCTGATATCATCGAAATTCTTACAATTTCTCAGCAAATTTAACAATAAAACCATATTGAGATGAAAACTAGAACAAAAATCATCTTAAAAACAAACTGCTGACATTATCAAAAATTCTTAAAAACTTTTTTATGATGACTTTTCAAACTCGCAGAAATTTCTCAATGAATCATCACAAAATCATTCACATACATAAAAATATTTTCTTCTAAAGCAGTTGACATACAATGTGACACATTTTAATCTTGATTTGTTTAATAAAAGAATTCAAAAATCATCAAAAGTCTTTGTTTGTCATAAGTTACTGCATAAACACTCAATTTAATTTTTTCAACTGCAGATGCACATAATTTTATGTAAACACTGCAACAAATTAGTTTTGTTGTGTCTCAAGTTGGTTACGATTACTACATTGTTGAGTTACAGACAGTTGAAAATTTACCTGTAGTTCCACAACTTGTTAATGAATTTTTTTCCGATTCGATGTCATTCAGCATTCCTGAGTTTATATTTAAATTTTGATAAAAATCCAACATTTTTTTCCACTTTAAAATTCACTAAAAATCCTTTATTTTTATTTAGTAAATTTTATTGAGGTATTTTCACTCTTTATCTTTCTTTTTGTTTGAATTTTCAACTTTCCATACGTAAAATTTTTTCCTATTCAACTTCAAACACGCTTTTGACAAGTTTATATTGCGGATTGAAAATCTCGCGTCGTTTCACGACCAGTTTCAGTAATTGAATGAAATTGAAGTGTAAGTAAAAAGACAGAGGGTTCTTACTCTCTCAACATAAAATGCACATTTATCCCCTCCATATTTTAATATCGGGGTTGTGAATATATTTTAGAAATAAATGTTCATGCGTCAATACTCATTCATGCGAGGCAAATATGGTAAAAAGAAAGTTCACGCCCCAAAATGAAAATTTTTCTCCTCTAGCTACCACCACCATCGTGCATCTGCAAAATTGTATTGAAGAATGAACCAGATGTCGCTTTCGTTCGCACTATGAGTTGAAATGCATGAAAATTTTTATGAACCCGATTATGGATTTTCTTACGCTTCGTATTTTATTGCATCATTTTTATGATTCTCATTGTTCTGAACGAGCGCGAAATGGAGACGGGTCTCCATAAAAATAAAAAAGGAGCATCGAACAAGCAGAGTAGGATTCTTTTGCAATGAAACTTTATGGATTTGACGATGGATTTGAGTATCGTAAAGTTCAAGGCATACAGCGTATAGAAGTACTGACAAAGCAATAATCAGAAGACATTTATAGCAGCATCATCATGCTTATGACAACATAACATGATATATATTTTCGCGAATTTTTTCCTCTCTTGTTATCGTTTATGAATAGTTAAAATTCTCAAACATAAAACATGGCTGCTTGCTTGCTCTCTTTTATGTATCCTAAAAATATAAAAGTCGATTAAATAAACGTTATGAATAATATGTGTGTCAGTCAGAAGAATGAGATCTACCTGATTTGATTCACTCTTTCTCGAGTTAGTTTTACATCCTAATTACTCATGTTCACTGTGCCATATGCTTCATCATCACACATATTCATGTATTGAATGAGAAAAATGAGCGAGTGATTATGTATAAATGAGAGTTTTAAAAACGAACGGAACTCTATAAAACGACTCAATTAAAACGAAATTAAAATCCTCCCCAAAAGCGACAATTTCATGAATATAAAGAGAAGTTGGGAAATGTGAAAAATGTGTCTACACCTCGCTAGAGCCTTTTCTCTTACATTATCATAGTGGTGTGTGGCAAGAAAGCCACAAAAACATGTACCAATTATGATCCAAGCATATACATACAGAGAATTACAAATGTCTCGAGTCAATGGAATTTTTCACAAGCTCTCAGGTATAATATACGGATGAAATCATTTTAGGAAAATGAGAAAACCACAAAGAACCCTTTTACTCTGACTCTATTGAACAAGAAAAAAATGAAACTATTTCGAGAATGATATAGAAATATGAAGTAACATTCATCATTAGAAGAATACAAAAGTAAGTAAAGAAAAATATTTGAAGTACAAAAATAAATTTTTTGAATTTTTAAATGTCGATGCTTTGAAGAAATATGATTTAAATTGTGGAATATATTTACAGACTATAATATTTAGGACTGACTCAATGAAGTCGAAAAATCTTAACAAAATATTTTATAAGAAGAAAAATATTAAAAATATTTTCATATGTTTAATAATATTTGTCTTTCCTAAAAAGGAGAAAAATCATTCAAGAAGCATTTTCAAATGCATTCATTCTATCATATATTCAGTCTCAACAAGCAAAAGATAGAGAGGAAATTTTATTTTTGAGTATTTGCCAAAAACACAAACACACATTCACATATATTCATAACTTTTCCTGTTTGCACAAATCTACAGAAATAGAGAGTAAAAAATCCATCTGCATTTCATTCCTATTTATTAAAAATCAAGAGCAAACAAATTTTCTATAAAATTACCTCACTTGAATAGAGTTATCTTTTCCTCAGTCGGTGCTCTTAAATCCTTTTTTAATAGAAAAAGAATTGTGAGTAAGAAGATGCAGCAGTAGCAACATCAATCCTCTGTTTGTACCTACTGCAGCGTCAATATGGCTAATTTTTTACGCAATATATCAGCGTGATGCTTGAAAAGGCAGAAACAACTCTTCAGATATAAAAATTTTGTGTTTGATAAAAATCAAATAAAAGCAGATTCGTGAGTATGTGTTTCAAGTGATTTTATTTTACAGATCCTTTTCTTTTATTCTTTTACTGCTTTTGAGTAAATGTGCACGAGCTACAAACAAATCTTCCGAGAAGACAAGCAATGATAGCATAAAGAAACAAGTCAACGGAAACAAGACACGTGAAATTTTATTAAAGACTTCTGTGGAGAGCACTTCAAATTTTTCTTTTTGAATTTTAAAGCGAAACAAAAGCGTTGAGCGAAAGCGAGTGAAGAAGAAATTCAATTTCATGTTGAAAACGGAACCGAATGAAGTGATTTCTCATAGCATAATGTTAAATTGAGCGAAATTAATTTGATTTTTATTAAAAATTTTTTTTTTTTGCTTCTGTAAAATGAATAAGTAAAAAGAGCTCAATTTTGTGTGATATGAAAAGTAGAAAAGATGAAGATGATTTCTTACCTGTACGACAAGAAAGAGAGATGACAGACAAAATGATGAGTTATGGTTGCTGCTCGCACAAAAAAATTCATTTAGCTTGCTCTAACACGACATAAATCACAGAAGAAATAATATTGAGATGCCATAAATTTTCATTATTCAATTAATTCCTTGGATATTTTAAAATTCAGATCAAAAAAACATAGAAGAAAAAAAACAACTTCAAAGTCACACTAGTGATCCAATTGCATGCACATGTTTTTCATTTCATAAATTTTTCATGTTGTTCTTAGCTGTTGTCTTTTTGATACGCTTTTTTTTGCTAGATCAAATGATGTCATCAGATTTTCTGCCAAATAGCATGAGTTTGAATTTGTTGTGGAACACCTGCTGCATGACAATAATGGTAAGGAGAGAAGGGAGGTCAAGGATCAATATTTTCAGACTACTTTATTCAACTCATCTACAAGCGTTCAAATGAAAGAGCAAGAGCGAGCAATATTGCACCACGAATAGGAAATTATTTGTTACACCGATTAGCATAAATATGTGTAGCAAACAAGGGGTGAGTGTGCTGCTTGCAAATGTCCCTTTTTTACTATGCGACATAAAATTTTTCTTCTCTTTCTCTATGCGAAGCAACATTCGTTTTACCGATTTTTACGCCTTCTCCCTCTAATCGTATGCTATAGGGCAACGCAACATATTTTCTCGAGTTGATCATTTGAATTGCGCGAAACATATTGCGACATACATAAAAGAAAATATTTTATTGTTCAGCAAGTGCACGAAAAAATACAAAAAAATCTGTTTTTTTCCTTACTTGGGGTTCTTACTATGCCTAGCATGAAAGGACAATTTGTTATGCAATTTAACATCGGTGCAAAAAAAGTGTCATGAATTGATTTTTATTTCACATTGATTTCTCTTTGGTTTTCAAAAAAGCAAAAATAATTTTTCGACACTTTATTTTTTTGGGGTGGTTTCATGCCATAATGTGGCGATAAATTTTTTCTTCGCAAATTGCACAATATTTTGCGTGCACGTGGTTAGAATTTTTCTCTTATTGACATAAACACTGCTTGCTGTTCATTCATTGATTTATTTTAAATGTTGAAAGAAATTTAAACCTTAACTTTGAAACTACAAAAATCTCCCACAGATTACGATAGCATAAATTTAATTTTTTTCTTCCTTCATCTCTATTCATTATATCCATCACACATTTTAATGACTTGATGTGTGGGATAAATAAATTCTTTTACCAAGCACGCGACATAATCTCAGGAGGAATGTTTAGTTGATCCATATTCATGCGGTTAAAGCTCACTCATTGTCATTATTTTCCCAGGATAGTAAGCTTCTGTTGAGGTGACTGTGACTGCTCTTTCAATAGCACATGAATAAATTATTTCAAACATTGACGTTTGTATGATGAAGGATGAAAATTTAAAACCATTTTACGCCTCCTTATTAACATAATTTTCATATTAAATTTTTTATTCTTTTCATTTTACAAGGTGGAAATTTTAATAATTTATTTATTTTGTCACTCGCTTGATAAGAAATTTAAGTATTGACTTGTGATGAGAAAAAATAAGTAAATTGAATTTTTGAATCATAATCATAATGAGTATTCACTTCGAGATTTAAATCTATAGGCGTATAAACAATTTCAAGCGTTTTTATATTTTTCTTAAATTATGAGTGAGAGTTTCAATATTATACAAAAAAAACAATTGTTTTCAATTGCATTTTAAAATGTTGGATAAAAATTGACAAGTTATCCAAAGATTTTTATTTTTGAATTTTTATGATAAAAGATATTGATACCAAGCTTATAATTTTGTGAAAATATGAATAATAAAATTAAGGAATATTTTTTTCGCAACAATTATGAGACAAAGAAACGATCAAATTCGCTAGTAATACAATAAATTTTATATTTCATAACAATAGGTTCAATATGAGAAAGAAAGAAAGCATGAAATAAAAGTGAGATGAGTGTAGAAGAAATATCATCATTATTATATTCATATTTACAAAAGAAAAGCATTTACGTGTAATGGAAATCATAACAATAACATAAAACGTAATGTTTGCTGAATTCAAAAGAATTTCATTTTGCTTTTGCAATTTTTCTTATTTTTTTATTCCCTCTTATTGTTGAAGTGGAAAAAACAAAAATTTTATTAAACGAAAGAAGAAATATTTTTCTATTGATGTGCACCTTTTATGTCTCTATCTAAGCAGAAAAGAGAAAATAAAAAAGTTCATAAAAATTGAAAATTCTTTCAATACCAGCAGCAGCAGTTAATGTCATTAAAATTCCGCTAATTTATTCATAACATTCATCAAATGTAGATTTTTACAGTTTCATTTAACTACCAATAATAGAGACATCATCAAAGAGCCAATAATAACCACACCAGTCATAAAATGTGAGTATTTTTGTGTGTGCACAAATTGCTATTTACAAAATCTATGTGGGCATGTCGGGCATTAAAGGAATATTTGTGTCACGTGACTATTGCTTTGCCATTGTGACGCGTGCATGGGATTTATTTATTGGTTGCATGGTTGCCATTTGACTATTTTATGCTCAATAAAGCATGCGAGGATTAAAATCGCATTTTTAATATTTTGACTCGTGAATGACATGGCTTAGTGATGACATTATTATGACGAGATCGAGAGTAAATAATGAGAAGCGCTCTCTGTTTGTGTACTTATCAATTCACAATAAATTTATTTTCAGTTTCTGCCGTGATCTTTATTGAATAAGATGAAGTAAGTGAGATTTTTTGTGAATTTTTAAATTATGAATTTATTAAAATTTTAGATTCCTCGTTGCATTTTTATCAACAATTTTCATTACATCCATAAAATGTGACTTAAATCCGCTCGAGTGTTTACCACAGGCTGAAAGATTGAGAGGCTTCACTTTTTGCCAATTCGGCAATCAATCATCAGCTGATCAAGATGTGACCAAAGTGAAGGTCGCTAAGAATTCCTTTCAAGGACGATTGATTGAAAGTAGTCAAGTCACGGCAATTTTAATTAGCTTTTCTGATTTTGATCACATTCCAAATTCAGTCTTTCAAAATTTCGGTGATGTCACGAGATTAAAAATAAGTAATAGCAAAATTGCAAAAATCGATCGCGATGATTTTTCTACTGCAAGTCATTTGCGGGTTTTGGAAATTGAAAATTCTGAAATCGGAACAGTTTCTTCAAATGCTTTTGGTTTGTTGAAAAATTTGGAAAAAATTGAGATCGAAAATTGTAAATTTGATAAATTTTCGAATGATGCTCTTGATGGCCTTGAGAAATTGACAATAATTAAAGTTGAAAACAACACTTATCATCATTCTAAGCCGAACATTAAGAATAAAAATGTTTAAGTTATTGTAATTTATTCATTAACTGGTAAATAATAAAAGTGCAAGTTGAAGGTTGACAATAAATCATTTTAATATGCTGAGATAGTTCTTTACCATCTTCACTTGTTCCAATGTCATTTAATCAAGTTTTTGTTGTAATATTTTTACTATAAAAGCATGAGCTGGTAAGCAATTGACTCATATAAACTCAGTATTTGTGTAGGATTGTGAGTGATTCTTTTAAAATGAGGTACAGATTTTTTTAAATTTAATCAATGTTACACATTAAAATATTTTACTCGATTTTAGGTTCATTTTAGAAACATTCTCGACAATTTTAATTCTTTCATCAGTAAATTGCGAGCAAAAAAACCGATTGAGTGCAAAACAACAGCAGAAAAATTTGAAGGCTTTTCATTTTGTCAATTTTTAAATCAATCTTCAATATTGCAAGATGATAAGAGAATAAAAATTGAGCAAGGCACTTTCCAAGGTGGAGTAGTTAAAGCTAGTTTTGTGACAGGAATTCAAATTGCCTTTTCGCATTTTGATCGCATTCCGAGTTCAATTTTTATAAACTTCGGTGACATCAAACGTCTTAAAATATTCAAGAGTAAAATTGACAAAATTGATCGTGATGATTTTGCGTTGGCGACAAATTTGGAATTTTTAGAGATTGTTGACTCTGATATTGAATCGATTTCATCAGGTGCATTTACTTTGCTAGAGAACTTACAAGAAGTGAAATTGAATGGAAATAAAATAGCAAATTATGAAACTCCTTATGACAATCGCCTTCAAAAGCTAAAGACAGTTCAAGTTAATGGTCAAAACTTTGGTTTTTACAATGAAGAAGTTGGAAAACGAAGAGTTTGAAACCATTTTTATTCCCATGATTATAAAATTGATAGTAAGTAGTGAGTGACGATTGAGTCAAGTGGAAAATCCTCACGCTTTAACAACTTTTTTTAATATTTATATATACATGTACTTTTCCATGAAATTAGTTCATCATTCTCATATCTGATGAAGATTAGAATCTATTTATTCTCTCCGTTAAGCACCGACACGTGACTGCACTACTGACAGTTCAACTGCTTTAACCCTGTAGATATTTGCCAGTTCTTTCTTTGACTGTCAATTGATTTTCACATGTTTCCATGTTGATTTTACTTCCTCACAAAAGGAAGCAGCAAACAGCAACATCAGACACATGTCCAATGTATGAATTCGTAAATAGAAACATCATATAAATGACATTTTGAGCCCTCTCTTTTTTGTTACTTACTTACACCCTATTTATTTACACACATTTTGCAAGATGATCAACATATGAGAATTGAATTTTTTTGTCTCTCTTTTATGTTTTGTGATCAGCAGGTAGCCGTACATACGAGAGTATCAATTTCCGATTGTCTCACGATGATAAAAAATCACTTTGTTCATCATAAAAATAATAAAAAAATGTTTTTCATTCACTTTTCAATTCACTGCACTGGTTCATTTTTACGAGAATAAAATTAAACTTTTTTCACATTTCAGTGAATTTTATGGAATGTTTATATTTGTTAAATTATTTTCGCAGAGTGGCTCCAATGGCTACATATTGGTTTTGCTGGTCATGTTGAGTTGGATGCCTAAAAGGCATTTCCACTTGAATTGACTGCTGTTAAACCCTGCTTTATAGTGAAAAATCATTTGAGAGTTTACAGTGGTAAATTATTAAAAAAATTTCCCGCTATGATGAGGCTGCAATTTTTGACAGTTGGATGAGGTTTTTTAGTTTTACGTGGATCTCTTGAGATGTCATTCAAGCATATACTTACATATCAGTTGCTAAACAACATTTTCAGTCATCATTTAGCGTTTATCCCTTCAAATCGACAACCCTTCATTGTTTATTGTTCTCGCAACTCAATCGTATAATCTCTAGTTGTACTTATGAGTGCAATGATACGTTTTTTGTTCATTGTTATTGAATTTTAAAGTGAAGGGAGAATCATAAACAATTGTTCATTGCTTTGTGGAAATTGAAACTGGATGGAAAATGTAATTTTGTTAAACCATAATGACATTTGTTTAAATAAAAATTGCTGTTTGAAAACATCACGATTGAATTAGTATTGAGATTACATAACTTACTATTGAAGAATAAATTGGCTTTTTATTACAGATTTTCATTCAATCAATTAATTTTCTTCACTCGCCATATTAAAAAATTAATTATGAATTAATCATCATTGAAAGAGCAACCCAAAATGTTTTTTACTCATTGTTTGTGCAGTACAATACAATGAGAATAATTTGCTGTTGACAATTTTTTCTCCCACTGCAGGCATATATACTAATTTCTATTAAAAATAATTAAATTTTCAAAGCATATATACACACTATTTTAATTTTTTTTCTAAAATTGAGAAATATTTCGTTAATCGAAAACATAAAAAATCATTGGAAGTTTTCGCAATTAATAAAGAAACGAAATTATTCGTTACTTGTGCCTCATTAAAAAATAATCAATTTAATTATTTTTAATAGAAATTAGTATAAATAACATTTTAAAGCTTTTGATGAAAATTGGTTGAGATTTACGTTTTTTTGCAAAAAAGAACTTAATTTTTCAACTCATTAATTTTCAAAAATAGAGTTTTGTAATAAAATACATGCCACATTAACTAACATATAAATTAAATCTCATATTTTTACATTCCTTCGAGGATAATTTTTCGCTTTATCAAGATATTTTTAAAACTTTCAAACAAGTTAAATTTGTATTTTTCTATAATATTTTGAGAATTAGAGCAGCAAATAGGCTCGCTTGCTCAATTAAAGTATAATATATCGTTGGAAAGGTCAACACAAGCTTTGTGTAAAAGTCAGTTTTTAAAAATTTATTTTTGACATTTGTGCTAACATGTTTTTGAGCCCTTTTTATAATTATTTTAGTATTTTTTCATCAGCCAAAATACACCAACTGAAATGTGACTGTGCTAATGGCTTTTTAAGTAAATCAATTAATTTTCTTTACTCGAAAAAAAATTAATTATGAATTAATCCATTGAAAGAGTAACTCGTTCGCACTATTGCCAATTTTTCAAATATATACAGATTAATTAAAAAATCGAATTTAAAGAAACAAATTATTCGTTAATTAAAAAATAATCAATTCACTCGTTTTTTTTTACTTTTCACATACATTAAATTAAATCATATGAGGATAATTTATCAATTTCTTCTATACAGCAAATAGAATTAAAGTGCTTCTCTCTATGAAATGTGAAATGAAGTAAGAAAACCCTCGTTCGCATACATGAAACACCCACTTAATTTCCATTATGAAACACCCACTTAATTTCCATTATTGCTCATTCGAAATTGTTTTTACTCAAATTTATTTTGATATTTAAAGAAAAACTCACACTCCATTTTTCTTTTATCTATCTATACAAACATACAAAAAATTCCTTTTTTTCCATCGTTGTGAATGCCATTTGCATAAGAAAACAAGTTGAAGCTGTTTGCCAATGAAAACCAATTGGGGTCGTCGAGTGAATAAATGAGTAGGGGAGAAGGAAGGATGCTTTTATTCGAGGATGGATCTTTATGCAAATGAGAAGTTGGATTTTTCTTTCCTTTAATGGTAACATGAGGATAGCAAAAAAGAGGTTGAATAAATAAAAGAATAAAATTTAGCTTTAAAAATTCTTCATTTTATCAAAACAAATGCGCTATAGAAAATTAAAATTTTTTCCTTTTTCATGTAAATGCAAATTTACTTTATCACATGAGCAATAAGATGATGATGATAAAAGATGAAGAAAATAGAGCAATGACAGCGTTATATTGCGGTTCGAAACAAATAGATAGATATCCATTGTGTCAATAATAAAATTTTCCATTTATGTGTGCATGCTTCGTTGTCTCTCTTGTAAGAATCGCAGTGGTTGAGCAGTTTTGTTTACATAGTGAGTACCATTTATTTATATATGAATAAAAAGAGAGTCAGAGATTTTCATCCAGAGATTTTATTTATTTATCTAGCGCAAACGTCAACATAAAGCACAAAAATCACAGAATGAAGAAAGTACTTACTTTAGGGAGCATGCAACTGTTAACTGTTGCAAGCATACACATAGCGAATTATTTATTTTCTACTCTTAACAAAAATAGCATTGCGCCCTAAGTCTGACATATTATTGTACTGAAAGTATTTATTTATATTTTATGTGTGTGTGCTCGCTTTACTTTATGAAAGAACTTGGTCGTTTGGCTTCAATAAGAGAGAAATATAGAGAGTTTAACTGCAGTTCAGATAGATGCGAAATTTATACGTATATTTTGTATCACATCGCAATAGAAAGGGCTTCAGGGAGAGACAGCTTAATGGTTGTTTACATCAAATAAGGAAGACGATCACGAAAAATAGAGAGTGAACAAAAAAATAAAAATTTTCACATCAAATTTATGTGTTCGATGTTTTTTGTTTTGTTTGCGTACTGGATATTGTTGTTTGTAGTCTATAGGCGATGCGATTTAATGGATTTTTTGCTGTCTTTCCATCTTTTCATCTAAAACGATGATTTTTCTGCCTTGTGGGAATTTTTTTTGCTTTCATCATAGTAAGCAATAAAGGAATTTTTTCTGTTTATTTCGTCTCTTTTGTAGCTCACACTGCTGCTTGTTCAAGAATGATTTATTTTGAAGATATTCACAAATATGCATGTTCACGGTTTGACATGCACTTCGTTGGCTGCACAAAATTTAATAATAACATAAGCGTCTTCAAATTACCATTCAAACATCAAATAATTTATCTGGCAAAAATTCTTCACGAACACCTTTTGTGTCCGGACTTCTTCATTGCATTGCATTGGATAACATTTTTTATTGCAATAATTGGACTTTGGGAGGCATGTAATGAAATAATTCGAGTATTTCAAGATCCTAGTTATGACCCAAAAACATTTGGAAATCGTACTTATGATTATGTGACGATGAAATTTCGGCAACGTGCAAGAATTTGTGGGCAATCACTCAATGCAAAACTATTTATGTGTTTAATATATGGATTATTTAGGCTACGAACAAGTTACATTTTACCTTGGATCGTGGTTTATGGCATAGTCATTCTAATGGAAATTATATATTGGATTTGCAACATTATCAAGAATAGAAATTGGAGAATTGACTCAATCAAATGGCTTTTCATATTATCAATACGATGGGTGCTTACATTACACATGATGGTTGCCATGGATAAATATAGAAATCTTAAATAAAACTGCAGGTGTCTTTTTCTGTGACAAAATTCATTCTTTTGTAATTGAGCGTTATAATTAAGTTTCGTTACGCACTGTTCATGTTTGTCATTTCATGCATCTAATGAATTCTAGAGATGCTACTATGCTGAGGGTAAATCGTGGAATGTCGCTCTAGAATGAATGGAATGAGTCGAATAAAGAATTGTTTTTTAGCAAAGTTTCTGAGTCAATATTTTTCATTTTGTCTATTTAATTTAGTCCAAATCAAATATCTCAATATCTTTATTAATTGAAATAAGGTAAATATTTGATGGTTTTATTTTTATGCAGGTTTTAAAAAATAGGAATTTTTTGTAGAATAAAATGAATGTAAATAACGTGAAGTTAGTTGCATTCGTTTTTTAAATTACAAAAATCTATAATTTTTAGTTTTTATCTAAAAAAATATTCGTTTTATAAAATTTCTTCTTTGTGAACAATAATTTTCTAATAAAATGCGTTAGCATATTAAATTCGTTGAAATAGAATGTCTTTAAGAATTTTATTTTATGAAAATTTCTTGTCATCATCATCAACATCATGGACATGTCATTGTTATAATGAAAAGAATTGATGGGCAGAAAATTCCTCAAAATCCATCAGCTATCTTTACAAATGAGATTTACAGAAGAAAAGAGAAAGACAAGAAAACTCATCCTCACTCCTACATTTTGGTTCATGAGTCTTTCAGAATTTCCTTCAACGACTCTGTGTGGGACATTTTTGAGAATTTAAGAGAAAGATAAGGAAAGTTTTATAGAGATCTATTCATTGTGAATAATAACATGAGATTCCATTCTTTCTCATCCTCCTTTCTTTCTCTTTTTTCTGAAACATATAAAAAAGTATGTGATCCATCTTAGGCAATTTTCCCTCGTTCCTTATCGTTCTCGTTTGTCTGTCTTCTGAGGCAGTAAAGCAGAATGGCGAAATAAAAAGAGAAAAGAAAATGCTCTGTTGTGTGCATACGAGAAAAGGATAAGACGAGGGTGCGGAGGAACATAAAAAAAGCAGCAAGTAAAAGAGGGAAAAAATTCAACAATTCAGTGCTCACATCAATTTCTATGCATTTAAAATTCTTTAAAGAATGCTTGTAAAATTTTTCATGCTCTCTTTCACTTTAAATGGCTCGACAGTTTGTACGAATCGTGTTTGGGAGGGTGAATGAATGGCAAATGATTGTGTTGAAAGATGAATGATTTTATTTTGTTTTGTCTTGAACAATTTTTTTTAAAGGAATTGCATCTGTGTCATTTATCACAATTGATATCGTTGTCAAGCCAAAAAAAAATTAATGAAATAATCAAGCAAGTTTTCTAGTTTACAGCATGCACCTGAATGAAAGAGTTAATTTTTGTTATTAACCTCTTACACGTGGCAAAAAAGATTTTAATTAAAAAATTTCTCTTGTACAACAAAAAAGATAAACACCTAAAAGTTTTTTCATCAAAAAAAAAGTCTTTGTTATATTTAAATTTTTTTAATACTCAAAGAAATGCAATCAAACGAAGCTATTGATGTCACTGAGGCATATATAAATCTAAAGATAACACACCTAGGTTTTTGAGTAAGATAAATAAAGTCTTTTTATTGCGATGTTTTTTTAGAAAGCGATTGTCATTTTTAGCGCAAAAGAATTCTCGGATATTGAGTTCAAGATATTCTGATAATATAAACAAAAGCGTAAAAATGTTAAATTCATATGGAAAAATTTTGTTTACTTATGGAAAAATTGAAAAATAACCTACGATACGAAGAAATACAAAAATACCCAAAAAAAAATATTTATCAATGTTTATCAATTAATAATTCATATAAAAGTGTGACTTTTTTCTTCCTAGAAATCATCAAAAATGAAATCTTAAAGATAATCGACGCCAGATATGCAAATTGAATCAATCTATTTTTCTCGCCAAATAAAAAATCATCATCATCATCATGAGACACAACACAAGGTAAAAGAATTTTTCACTCTCAATAACTTTAAAATGTAAACAAAAACAAAGTTATTTAATTCACTCATTTAATCGAGTCCAGTTAAAATTGGAAATCTCCATAGAATGACGCATCTTATAAACTTTATATATACTCATTTATCAAAAAATAAAAGAAACATATTTATGTTAATTTTTTTCATCACTTTGTTTTCATTTCTTTCGCGAATATTTTCTTCTTCGCCATAACGATATTTTATGTGTCCACAACAGATATGTGTAACAAAGACATCAAATCCGCTTCTTAATTTATCGACTGGAGCCAGCGTTCTCTCGTTTAGTGTTATGCAAATTGCCGAATATGCGCGAATTTGATTCCGAAAATTCAGCGAGAAACCAATGAAGATGATGATTTGACACATTCTTTATGTATATTAAACCCCCTTAACATTTTACTCTTCTCCACTCGCTGAAAATGGTTTGCGGATGAACTAAAAATATCTTTGGCTCAACGTTCTCGACATGCGATATATTTTTATACTTTTTTATTGGCATTATTTGAGTCCTCGTCGCCGGTTGAATCGTAAATAAAAAAAGCAACCGAAAGAATTTCATAAAGACAACGAAGATGACGCCTAGGCTAACACAATTAAGATTAGTACTATTGGCACCGCAAAATTAGACTCAACCAGGATGTTGCAATCAATTCTTAGAAAAAATTTTATCATCATGATGATCATCTAGAGAGAGAAAAAAATTTAAGAATGCAAAGTCATTAATAATTTCTTCTTAAAATTTTTTATTTCATGCCATCAAACTGTTAACGAGATTTACTAAAAATAACCAGATATTTTTCAGATTTTTTTTGGTCTTCTCTTTTTTGCTCTCTTTCTGTTTACACAAAATTTTTACTCACTCATTCCTCATGGTGGCACTCACTATCATTAATACTATAGGCCATTGACGTAGGTCGCGATGTATAAAAAAGCTGAAGTGATTATCAAAGAAAGAAAGAGATTTTGTCATCACTGTAATGTTTTCTTATCTCGCGTTTCAATCTTTTCAGTAATTTTTTCTTAGACGCTCTTTTCTTTCGCTCATTATGATGACTATAATTTGAATATTTATTGCCATTACTGTCACTCCTAATAGTTCGATTAAGTTCAATAATCTTCAAAAAATTTTGTCATTTAAAATTTCTTCTCTCGCTTTTGCGTCGTATAAAATTTCACAAGCGATCTCTTTATTTGGACAACTTTCTGGTCGTTTTTATATTCCAAATCGGGAGTGAAAAGATAAAAATACCTCAAAAGTACCTAAAAATAGAATTGCCATTATTTATTCGTTACTCCGGCAAAATCCAGTTTTTTATATTTATATTTGGTCCAGCCCAGTGCAAAAATATTTGGTTAAAAATAAATATTCGATTAACTCAAGACGACAGAGAAAAATATTTTTTCTCTCTGCCTGTTGTATGCCTGTAAATTTTTGGCGCCGAGTTGATGTTACTTTTTCCGCTCACTCTTTTATTGTTTAATTACTGCTTTATTTTTCTCTTTTTCTCTCACGCTCATATGTGAATTAATTGAAGAATTCATGATTCTCATATTTACAAGAGCAAGATTTTTTTGTGATAAGCAATGACTCGATGCGAGAAGAATTTTTTTCCCAAATGAGTTGTTCCAATTTTTTCAAATGAAGATTTAAATAAATTCTCAGAAAAAAAATAAAATCACACGCAAAAAAATAACATTTATCGGTCAATGCAGAAATTATTTATAGATTCCACCCAAACGAAACTCTCATTCATCCCACTTGATTGTTTCGAGGAAATTCTTTTATTTTAAAACAACAAAATTCTTTCGCAAAAAAACAATTTGACCATTTCTGTACATTAATTTAGATGAATAATAAGTAATTTGCTTCAAGAATCGCGCAGTTTTACGTTGACGCCAAGAAAATTAACAGAAAACTGTCCATAGTCCACTACTGCCGCCGCCGAAGAAGAGAAAAAAAAGACAAAAATAATATGTTTATTCTCGATAATCAAAACAGATGAAAATGTGCTCAGAAACAGGTTTTTATTTTCGGGTGACGCGAATTTCTTTCTCTCTTTGCATAGTTTGTTGACGATTTTTTTCGTATATAAGATTCTCTGATCAGTGTGAAAATTCAACAGTAACAGTTTGAAAATTGAGACGAAAGCTTATCACAAAAAATATTCTAAATAAAGATTTTTGTGTCTTTATCAAATAATTAAATTAAAAAGAAACTTCCGTTCAAGTGATCTTAAAAAAGGTTATCAAAAAAAGAATTAAATTTTGTGTGAATTCAAAAAATAAAAATAAAAAAATGGCAAGCAGGTAAGAAAATAGTGATTAGTGATAGTGATAATCATAGATAAATGAATGCTAATTCCGGCTTATTTTATATAAATAGATTTCTCATTATCTTCGCTATGTGCTTTACACCTGCCCTCATGGCACCTGGTCAACGTACATTTACCAATTCAGCTAACAATTATGAGAAAATTACACATGAAAATATGCCACATAATGTAAGAGAAACATTTCCAACACTTTTGGATATCACGAAAAAGCTGACTAAGCTTTATGTAAGCGGTAAGCAAATGCGCATCACAGCTGATGTTTTCAACGGTGCTAGTAATCTTGAGATGGTTGACCTTAGCAATGGTGATATTGCTGAAATTGAAAGTCGCGCCTTTTTAGGTGCTCCAAAATTGAAGAAATTAAACTTATCGGGCAATAACTTGAAAACTCTTCCACGTGAAATGTTCCCACAGAATAACGTTTTGAAAGAAATTGATTTGTCAAATAATAAAATTGAAAAACTTGACCGCAGCACATTCAAAGATTTGCAACATTTAAAGAAATTGGACTTGCGCAACAACAATCTAAAAGAACTCAATGGACTCGTCTTTGCCGATCTCATTAATCTTCAAGAACTTGACTTGACTGGCAATCCAATTAGATCGATTGATGAGGAGTTCTTTGCAAGCCTTCCTAGTGGTCTTGCATTCTCATTTGATGACCACACTTTGGACTTTAAATCACTACAGCTAGTAGAACAATGGTCATTATAAATGGTGAAAATTCCATTTTCAATTAAATTCCTTACCAAATTCTAATAACTAGCACACTCATGATTGATATTCTCTCATATTTGTTAATTTATGAACATTCACGCATTTAAAATTTTAGTAGCATATTAAGGACTATTTGTTAAAGAAAAAAAATGAAAATAAAATATTAAGGTTCATTTTTAAGAAGTTTGGAAAAATTTAAATCAATTTGTTATTTATTATTAGCAAATTTTGCCCCTCTTACAGGTTATTTATACTGTTAACAATAATAAATTTTCACCATCCCTCTTACATTCGTGGACGACGACGAATAAAATTGATTGTTAATTTATGCCTCGAAAAAAAAGATGGAAAATTTATTTTTTCACATTTTTTATATTGAAAAAAATTTACATCAATTTTTCAAGCTGTTTTTATTGAGCTCGATTTCTTATTTTAATTTAAATATTTTCACTGCTAGCTACAATATCGTCAATGCAGCTCAAGTGAGAGGAAATTGAGAAAAATTTCTTCAATATGTTTCGTTTTAATAAAAAGAATATGTAATTGCTCCAATTTTCGTTGTGCTTTTGAAACATGAAAAATTATTCAAAGTTAACAACAGCTGAGGTCAATGACATTAATGCAATTTCGTTTGGTTCACATTAGCAATAAAAAAAATATTTTGAGAATTATACAAAGTAGCCATAAATGATGGTCATTTCCCACGCATGAAATTTTAATTTCCATATTCAATAAACAGTCAGATTTTACGTTTTCATCCCTCGAGAAATTGAGATAATTGAAAAATTCTCTCTTAAACATTCAAAGACATCCAAAAGTGATTTTGCCTTGAAATTTATTGCAATGCTTTTATGCTAATTCTGTCTCGAGTAAAGAAGTTGAATTTCTAGCACTAAAAATAGCTCTCGGATTTTTGCGAATTAGATCTGCTGCTACAATCAAGACTTTATTTTTTCTGGTTTAATGATTATTAGACTTTTCAAGAATTCAATCGACTATGATTTTGTTTGTTGCAATTTGTTGCTTGCTTGCTCATCACTAGATTGAATTTAAAATTGGCTAATTCAAAATAAAGTCACGTGGCCAAAATGAGGCAATAAAGTGCTCAAAATTAAACTTGCAACCTGCACATATGTACATCAAAGTGTAAGAAGGGTGAAAAAGGTAGTCGCGTGCTGATATCAGTAAAAAAGAAACTGCTCGATTAATCACGAAGCATTGAGCAGTAGATGAGTAAATATTAATTTATTTGATCATCAAATAAATACGTGTGACATGCAGTATGCCGTATCAATGGAATCTCGTAAAAAATTCCTCATCGAAGTACCACGTCGATGATGTTATTGGGTACACAAAACAATCAGAATTCTTTTCGATGAGATATTTTTGACTAGATGACGATACGAATAAATTAGCAATTCATCGATCTTTTCCAAATTTTTATCTTTTTTTGATGATTCATGCACGCGTAATCAGTGAATAATTTCGAGTGTGTGACACTTTTAGTTGTTGATGAGTTTTTGAGTTATTTTCGAAGTGACCATAAAAAATTCAGATTCTAATTAGCTTGACGTATATTAGCGTCACTTAATGACTATGAAGATTTATGAGTATGTTGTTAAACATGAAATTTTATTGATATGAAATAAAATTAAAGTTTTTGTGGATTTTTTGGGATCATTTTAAGAAAAAAGTTTAAAAAAGTTTTTTTCATGGTTTTGGGTTGAAATTTTTTGTTTACTTTGTTATTATCTAGTAATTAGTCAAGAAACTCATTAATATTTAATATACAGTAGTTCTGCGTTTTTGCTACTTGTTATTTAAATAACTCTTTTTGTTTTCTTTCTTTTTGACACATTTTTAATAGTAAGAGAAAGAAAGAAAATTAGAAAATGACTTCATCCCACAAAATAAATAATAAATCAGGTTTATAAAATCTCTAGGATCTAAAATCCTTCTTCTTTCTGGCGCGATAAAATTAAATGAGCATCAATTATAGAAAAGAATGCCAGACGTTGACCATTCACATTATAAAAATAAAATTATAAAACTAATGGAGCTAAAAATACCAAACCAGCAGGAAGCATTATGGAAAGAATTTTTAATTTTGCTGAAAATTAGCCACAATTTAAATGAAATTAATTATGTGTTTTTATTACGTCGGTGAGATTCCAAAAAAGCCAGTCGAGCTAAAAATAATGCTTTTGTGTGATTTTTATGAAAATAGAAAAATTTTGGCTTGGTTTGTTTAGTGCGCTAATTTTGTGTGTGGGTGAAAACTAAAATGATTTTAATGATCCTTTTTATCTCATTAAAATAGATTTTTTTATTACTTTGTTTATTTTATTTGTTTTTGTTATTTAAAAGTTTCATTTTTTGTTGCTGCTGTTTATGAATCACAATATTGTCGATACTCACGTGTATGACGTTTATCTTATCATTTTATTTCTGATAAGACAATGTATTGGATTGTTGATATTTTTTACCAACCATAGTACGATAAAAAAAGTTCTGTTCAGTTCTCTTTAAAGCCTCGTGACATAAAAAAGCAAAATCAGCATTAAAAAAATGTATAGTAGTGTTCCGGAATGGTTGAATGAGAAATTCTTTGAAAAAGTTCTCAGGACGGCTCGTGGTGACAAGAATTTGACTGTAATAAATTTTCACTGTCATACTAAAATGATTTAAAGTGTCTATCGTTGTCGTTTAGATTTCAGAGGTCAATGTTGCAGCTTCTAACAAGAGTCGAGAACACTATGCGTCAACGATCTTCAAGGCCACGGTCAAGTATGTAAACAAGTTTGACTCCAACAATGTGACAAAGCTCCTCATTAAACTGGTTATACCAAAAGCCAATGCATTTTCGGACGAAAACTCATTCGATACCGGTAAAATTTTTATTTATTTATTTATTTTTAAATGATGCCGTGTTTTAATCTGATAAATATGTTATGCAAGAGGTTAATATGTATCTCAACACTCTTCCGGATATGGAAAGAATGCTGAGTCAGGGTGGTGAAAAAATTGAACTTTCACCAAGGCAAGTATTGATTATTATTATTATGCAATTAATATTTTTTTTCTCTATCAATGTGCACGTAATAAACTTGTTCAATTTATTTGCCTGATAAGATTGCTATTTTCATCGAAAGAGCCTGAACCAGTGCTTGTATTTGAAGATGCAACGGTCAATGGCTATGGAATTTCTGCTGGTCCACTTAATCTCGAAGGAACAAAATTTGTCGTAACGAAATTGGCAAAATTTCATGCTGCATCAATCTACCTTGATCGTGATGTATGGCGACACTTTTATTATTCGGAAATTTATAATTTCTCCCAAAATTTCTTTCCAAAGGGACAAGGCGTCGATTATTATAAGAATGGCCTTTTTAATCTGAGATCGAGAGATGGCATTAATTTCATGAGGAACAACATGTACTTGTTTATTGATGAAATTAAATCTTGGGAGGGATATGAATTAATTTGCACTAAAATGGAAAATGTCGCAAAATCCTTTGATGAGCTTGGCAGAAAAGTTTACGAGGCTAATAATGGTGATGGATTTAATGTTCTTAATCATGGCGATTTCCATTTCAACAATATGTTATTTAAAAAGAATGACGAAGGAAAGATTTCTGATGTTTTGTTTGTGAGTCAAAGGCGAAATATTTTTAAACCAAAATTCTTTATCTAATTAGCATTAATTTGAACATTTTTGTAGATTGATTACCAAATGTCGAAATGGGGTTCTCCATGCATTGATCTTTTCTATTTGATTTATTTGGTTGCATCACAAGAGACACGCGAAAATTATCGTAATGAAATTATCGCATTTTATTATCAAGAACTGGTGAAATCATTGAAACAAATTGGATTTATGTCAAAACCACCAGCAATGCTTGATCTTAATGTGGAATTGTTAAAAAATGGATTCTTAGAAGTTCTTATTGCTGTTTGCTTCATACCATTCATGTTTATGGATCAACATTCTGATGATGCAGATGTTGCTTTTGAAAACGGAATTGAAGGCGTAAATTTACGTAAAAATTTGTATAAAAATGAAAATTATAGAGAATTCATTGGAAAATTGTTACCCGTATTCTTGCGCAAAGGTTTATTGGGTTGATTGAAATAAAAATTGTTAAATTTCCACACCTTGAAGAAATTTTAAAATTCTCAGTTTTGATCTTGAACTAGAATACATTTAAAGAATATTCAATACATTCACAGTCAAGTTATTATTTATGTAATAACCGGTAACAGATGATGTGATTAGAAAATGTTGTTTACAAAAAAAAATTAGTCGCTTTGTGTTGAATTTAGAATTCTATAAATATATTTCTCATAGCTTGGTTTTTTTTTTGAAAAATATCATAGTTTTATTGCTTTACATCGTCATGAGATGATCTCATAAGAATTTTTGAAAATAACAAATTAAATTAATTTATACAAAACACAGTTTATCTAGCGGATTAGTTTCTTTTATCTTATCTAGAAATATTTTTGGAAACAAATCGATAAAAAATTAACAAACTGCAGGTTTTAAGACAGTTCAATTACGATGTTGACAAAATTAAATTTGATTCTCGTGTTCTTAAATTATAGCAAAGGTGCTAATATTTTAGCAATTTTTCCGACGCCATCCATCAGCCATCAAGTAGTTTATCAAACATTAGCAAGAGACTTGATTAGTCGCGGTCATTATTTGACAATTCTCACTCCAAGTCCAGTAAAAATAAATAATCCAAATGTAACAGAAATAGATTTGAGCGAAACTTATGAATTATTTCACAATCTTTTTAATTTTGCTGAATTTAAAGACTTTAGAAATGATGAAATTGGATTCATAAGAAAAGCTTCAGTGATTTTTGAACAATTGATGAATGTACAATTGAGCCATCCACAAGTTAAAGAATTAATCAATGGTAAAGGGAAATTTCATTTTGATCTAATGATTATAGAGCATACTGGATATTTTCCAATGCTGGCTTTTGCTGAGATTTACGATTGTCCAGTTATTGGCATTACATCTTTTGAAGCTCCTGGCTTTACTTATCAAATGTTTGGCAATGAGGCAAATATAATTATACACCCTGAACAAAATTTACCTTTTATAAGTAGTGAATTGACTTTTATACAACGATGGAAAATTATTAAGTCCAGTTTTATGATGATTGCTGCTCTCTTGATCCCTCCATCACCACTGCAAAAATTGAATGATGTTCTTAGCAATCACTTTCCTGATGTGACAAAAACTATTTATGAATTACTTGACAGAGTTGAATTGTTAATGGTAAATGTGCATCCTGCAATGGGTTTTGTTCGACCATTAGTACCAAACACAATTCAACTTGGATTTATGCATATTGAACCGCCAAAATTATTAGAAGAAGCGAGTTGAAAACATTCTTAGATAAGTCTGAACATGGTGTTATTTATATGAGCTTTGGATCAAATATTAAATCAAAAGATTTGAGTGGAAAACTCATTTCAATATTCGTAAATGTTTTCAAAACAATTAAATATGATGTGGTGTGGAAATTTGAGGATGAAAGCTTACTAAAAAAGAGAAAATATATTCACACTCAAAAATGGTTACCACAAGCCGATCTTCTTGCTCATCCGAAAATTAAGCTTTTCATTACTCAAGGAGGTCAGCAGTCAGTTGAAGAAGCAATTGATCGAGCTGTACCGATGATTATTATTCCTTTTTTAGGTGATCAACCTGGAATGGCGGTGAAATTAAAACAAAAAGATATTGCTCAATATATTGACTTTGATAATATTACACATAATAGTTTAAGTGAAGCAATTAATGAAATGACAAAACCAATTTACAAAGAAAATGTAATTAATTTGAGAAAAGTCATTTATGATCAACCAATGACATCAAGAGAAAAAGCAGTTTGGTGGACTGAGTATGTATTAAGGAATAAAGGAACAAAACATCTTGCATATCCTGGTAGATTAGTGCCATTTTATCAAAAGTATTGTCTAGATTTTTTATTTATTACAATTGTTTTGTTTTATTTTATATTGAAGATTATTGAACTTTCTTTTAAGTTTTTATTTAAAAGTCACAAAGTTAAAACTGAATAACTCTTCAGTAAATGCATTAAATTGAATTACAAATTTTTTTAAAAAATTGTGTTGTTGTATCATACACATTAAAAAGCTTATGAATTTATTCAATCTTTGATTTTTACTCGATATAATGAAAACTATTGCTGTAAAATCTACAAAATATCTTTGATAAGTAGGAAATTCTCGACCTGAATAAAATAAGTATTTTGCACCCTTATGTCTTATGACATATTCAGTCCACCAAACTGCTTTTTCTAATATTTTCAGGTCAGGTATTTAATTCAAAAAATATTAATATTTTCAAGTACGGCGGCCGGACTCCGGCTGAAAAAAAATTATCACTGGGCATTTAATCAGATTTCATCTTGAAATTTGCTTAACAAGTGAATATTTTTATTATAAGTGTAATTATCATAAGAGTAAATATCACGACTATTAATGCAATAATTACAAAATCTAAAAAATATTTTTGAAAAGTGGGAACCTTGTTGCCTGAGTAATACAAATGATATGCATCATTATGTCTTATCACATATTCAGTCCAACAAACTGAAAATGATTTTTTTTAAATGCATCAAATGATGTAATTTTAATGACAAAATTTTAGCGAAAGCCAATAATGTTTCATAATTTATGAATTTCATAATGAATAAATCAAATTGATATTTTTCTTTCTGATGAATAATTTTTAATTTTATTTTCTTTGAATTCTACAAAATTAAATTCATTCTCTAAAATTTCATAACCTATTATGATAAATCAATTTATGTACTATAAAGATTCTATAACTTGATCAAATTAGTTATTAAAAACTGTTAATTCATGTCCTCTATAATATCAAATTAAATGCGTTAAAATTTTTAGCGCATTTTTGGTACAACAATGCAGCTTATACATTCACTTTGTTCGGCTGGCTGATTGGCTGGCTATTCGGCTCCCGGGTGTCCCTCTGAGATCTCGAAAACTGTAAAAGCTAGAGACTTCCAGTTTTTTGTGTTAGATTTGTGCTAAAAAGTTAGTGTGGCAACGCTTATTTATATTTCTTCCACTAGTCATATAACTTGGGAAATTATGAATTAATTTTCCATTTTGAAAATTTGTAAACAAATTTTTTTTGCGAAGTTGACTGCGATCAAAAAAATTTTTCAGCTGCGCTAGCAACTTCCGGTGATATTTTGAATTTGATCGTTATTTACAAATCACCGAAACTTATAAAGACGATTTCGAGAATTTTAAAAGATCAAGCAAGGGGGTAGAACTCCAAAACTGGTATACATTAGTTATGCATTGGTATGCATAAATATGCATTAGTATGCATTAGTATGCATTAGTATGCGTTAGTATGCATTAGTATGCATTATGTATGCGTTAGTATGCATTTGACCATTAACGGCAAATAACGCCAAATTTCACCAAAGTTTTTCGTTTTTCGTTTATTTGAGGTGACCTTTACAGTCATTTAACACGATTTGAGCCGATCAGCCCTTAAAAACTATTGATTTTGATCCGTCAAATTTGAGCGAAATCTCAAAAAAATCGGAAAAAATCATATTAATTCTTTATTTCAAAGAAAAAGTGCTTAACGACAAGAAAAAATATTTTTTTTTCATGTTGTAGCTCTTGCCTTCTTGTTTAATTAGGTGTATAAAACTTGGGTCTAAGATGCATAGTTGGGTCAGGACGAGCGTGTCAAATAATTCAAAAAATTACATCGATTTTCATCTTTGGGAGACTCTAGTTGCAACTTGATACGTTGCTATAATCTTGATTATTATTTTAAATTATAGCTTAATTTCATACGAGTATATTGATTTATAATAAGTTGAGATTTGCATAAAAATTGTAGTCGTTAGGTGGTTGAAATAGTCGCCAACCTCGATTTTTTTAAATTTTTACAATAAAATCATTATAACTTAAACAAAAAGTATGTTAAAGTTCTCTGGTTTTCAACATTTAGTAGCTCTCAATTAGAGCTTTCCAAAGACACCTTATTTTTTGTTGTTGTGCTGAAATTTGGTGAAGACAGAGCCTTGAAAAGCCGATTTTTGAGCTTACTCAACCAGATGGGATCGAAATTTTTCTAAAATTGATTTTTAAGTAAAATAGGGCAATCAGATCCTCAAAAAAAACTTAAAAAAACATTAACATGTTAACATGTATCACAATAATAAAGATCTAGATTATGGAACTAACAAAGCCATACGTTTGGGGATAAAAGCTGATTCTTCGTTTTAAAAATATTCGTTATGTTATGCATCCTTTTGTTCTTATTAGTAAAAGATGAATATGTGCTGGAAACGATGGATCTAAAAAGATATGAGCGAAAGAAAATTGACAAATTTCGTTTGTTTACATTTTAGCCATTTGTAAACAAAAGATTTTAGAAAATGTATGAAAATTAATGGAAACTTGAAATGAAACTATTTATATGCTCTTTTAAAGTACGTTTTAAGACGGATTGATTAGTGCATAAATCTTTTAAATTTACAAAGTACTTTTCAAGAAATAATTATTTTAATAAAAGCCGGATTTTTGAGTTTGTAAATCTCGTCGGTCATAACTCTTTATTTACATAAGATACTAAGAATCTGCTTTCGGTTCTTAAAAGTGCTTAAAACATAATTATTTTCCAAACCACAAGAGAATTTTTACCGATGTATAATAATAGAGAAAAATGAACGTGAACTTTTGAGTAAAAAAATTCATGTTTTTGTGGACATTTTTGAAGCCAAATTTAAAATTAAAAGCGAAATATTATTGAAGCCAAATCTTTCTTACAATCTGCAAATTGATATACAAATTATCATACTTTTCACCGTTTATCAATTGGGCAAATATTTTTTGAGAAATCGATGCGATAGTAATGAGAATGAGTACAAAGTGAGTAGTAGTATATTTTCGAACAGCCTGATAAAAAATGACTTTGTTAATATTAACACCGACATATTATAAAATAACGAAGAAAATGAAAATTATTTATTGTTGATTTGTTTGGTTTGTTTACATTTTCAACATCTTTTCTTTATGAAGCAAAACGACTCTTTGTCTGTCCATTCTATCTGCCACTTGAACATTTTTTCAAAACGATGCATAACATAACGAATATTTTTTAAAACGAAGAATCAGCTTTATCCCCAAACGTATGGCTTTTTAGTTCCATAATCTAGATCTTTATTATTGTGATACATGTTAACATGTTTAATGTTTTTTTAAGTTTTTTTGAGGATCTGATTGCCCTATTTTACTTAAAATCAATTTTAGAAAAATTTTCGATCCCATCTGGTTGAGTAAGCTACACTCAAAAATCGGCTTTTCAAGGCTCTGTCTTCACCAAATTTCAGCACAACAACCAAAATAAGGTGTCTTTGGAAAGCTCTAATTGAGAGCTACTAAATGTTGAAAACCAGAGAACTTTAACATACTTTTTTTTAAGTTATAATGATTTTATTGTAAAAATTTGAAAAAAATCGAGGTTGGCGACTATTTCAACCACCTAACGACTACAATTTTTATGCAAATCTCAACTTATTATAAATCAATATACTCGTATGAAATTAAGCTATAATTTAAAATAATAATCAAGATTATAGCAACGTATCAAGTTGCAACTAGAGTCTCCCAAAGATGAAAATCGATGTAATTTTTTGAATTATTTGACACGCTCGTCCTGACCCAACTATGCATCTTAGACCCAAGTTTTATACACCTTAAACAAGAAGACAAGAGCTACAACATGAACAAAAATATATATTTTCTTGTCGTTAAGCACTTTTTCTTTGAAATAAAGAATTAATATGATTTTTTTCCGATTTTTTTGAGATTTCGCTCAAATTTGACGGATCAAAATCAATAGTTTTTAAGGGCTGATCGGCTCAAATCGTGTTAAATGACTGTAAAGTCACCTCAAATAACGAAAAAACGAAAAACTTTGGTGAAATTTGGCGTTATTTGCCGTTAATGGTCAAATGCATATTAACGCATACTAATGCATACTAATGCATACTAATGCATACCAATGCATACTAATGCATACCAATGCATACTAATGCATACTACGCATACTAATGCATACTAATACATACCAATACATACCAATTTTGATATGCATTAGTATGCATTGGTATGCATTAGTATGCATTTGTATGCATTGATATGCGTTAGTATGCATTGGTATGCATTAGTATGCATTGGTATGCATTAGTATGCATTGGTATGCATTGGTATGCATTAGTATGCATAAGTATGCATTAGTATGCAAAAAATGTCAGTTCCCCCCCCTTGAGATCAAGATTATTAGCAGCAATTACATTACTCGAGTTTTCATAAAATATATTTCTATATGAAAATGTTAACAAAAGAAGAACTAGTTGCTGAATTCTTAATTGACTGCTACTTGCTACAACTTAATTTCAATTATTTCATTCAAAACCATGAGTATTACAAATAAAATTTCCTATACATTTGAAATTTACTTTAACCATGATCTAGGCACCAAAAATGCGCTTAAGTACACCGATCTGCAACACGGGTACTTGGTAACTGGTTTTAATATTCTAGCACTTTGTATTTCTTAAATATTTCAAACTAAACTATGATAAAAGAAAACTATATAAATTCGAATAAATAATTTTCAAGAATATAATAGCACTTAAAAATGATATTTTATAATAAGTAATCAGTCATCACATGTGAGTGATGATGATATTGCAAAGACAAAAACAATAAAAATTGTAAGACAATTAGTGTTTTTTAATTATAATGAACTTTATGATAAAACGAAATAGCGGTCAAGGTTTTATTTATTTTGAATTTTAAATAAAATTTTGTCTTTGTGATCTCAATGATTTATTGAAATTTTTTTACAGAAATTGTTGGTGCATAAATACATTTTTTCATCAGAAAATAAACAGATGTTATAAAAAAGGTCACTGAACTTATCATAATTATTGTAAAATCAAAAAAATATTTTTGATAAAAAGGAATTTTTATTCCTGAATATTCAAGATGCTTTGCTCCTTTATGTCTTATGACATACTCAGTCCACCAAACTGCTTTTTCTCTTGATGACATTGGTTGATCATAAACTAATTTTCTAAATTCCTTTATGTTTTCTTTATAAATTGGTTTCACCATTTCATGAATCGTTGTTCTTAATTTTTCTTCAGAGAGACTATTTAAGTCAAGATGTTTTCCAAAATTTCTTTGCTCCATTCTTTTTGCATTTCCATCTTGATCAGCTAAGAAAGGTATAACAATTGTTGGCACAGTTCTGTCTATAGTTTCTTCCATTGATTGTTGCCCTCCTTGTGTAATGAAAAGCCTAATTTTCGGATGAGCAAGAAGATCAGCTTGTGGCAGCCATTTTTGTATCATAACATTCTTTGGTTTGTTTGGTAAATGATCACTTTCGAATTTCCACAACACATCGTACTTAAGATTGCCGAAAACTTTTAGGAAAATATTTAAAATTTCTTGTCCAAGGTCTTTTGACTGAACATTTGAACCAAGACTCATATAAATCACACCATGTTCAGATTTATCTAAGAATTTTTTTAGCTTGCCTTCTTTTAATTGTTGAGGTGGTTCAATATACATAAATCCAAGTTGAATTGTATTAGGTAAAATTGGTCTAATGAATCCAAGTGCTGGATGTGTATTTGTCATTAAAAATTGCAATCTATTTTTAATGTCATCCAAATTTGTTGTCACATTGGGAAAATGTGTTTTGATAAATTTCTTCATTAATTTTTCATATTTTTGTTTATTGAAGTAATTATGCATGATGTAAAATTTCAAAGCCTTATATCTTTCAAAAAATGTAAGTTGACCTTGAATAAATGAGAAAAGTATTTCAGGATTGATAACCGGATTCGCAGCGTTTCCAAGTCGTTCATGATTTTCATTAAATGTGTCTAATGATGTTATTCCAATTATAGGACAATCATAGATCTCAGCAAACGCCATCATAGGCATATAATGAAGATGTTCAATAATCACTATATCAAATTGATAATTTTCTTTTTTATGAATCAACTTTTGAACTTCTGGGTGTGTCACTTGTAGTTCTAAGAATTTCATCATTACAGGAAAGAAAAAATCAAATAACCCTGTTTCATCAGCACCACTTGTCTTAAATTCCACAAAATTAAATTCTCGTCTGAATAACTCATAACTGTCATGTAAATCAATTTGTGTGACATTTGGGTTGTCTAATTTGATCAAATCAGTTGTTAAAACTGTTAATTCATGACCTCTAGCAGCAAGATCTTTCACTAGTGCATGAAATACAACTTGATGTGAAATTGAAGGCGTTGGAAAAATTCCTAATATTCTAGCACATTGTAATGATTGTGTAGAAATAAATAAAATCACTGAGACTATTATGAGCTTCATTCTACGACGATTTTCAAATGAGAACTGAAATTACTAAGTGCATGAAAACAAGTTAATATACGTACTCACTTGTCTACTGTGTGAACGATGAAACATGAAAATAATCATAGATAATAGCTGATAAATCATTGAAACAAGTAAACGTGATTTAAAACTTAAAAACAATTTAAATTATCATGATATAGGATTGAAACTGACACTGAAAAATAAATGTTATTAAAATGATTTGTAAATTTTACTTTCGTCACTTTTATTATTCTTAACTATCTATGATGTATTACATTTTAACTTCAATCTATTGACACAATTTGCATATTTTTTCTTTACTTCTTTTAAAGCTTTTACTCGCACATTTGATGGTGATGCGGATGATGTGGATGGAGATGACTAATATTATTTTGCTGAATATTTTCATTACAAAAATATTGATTTTGCATTGAATATAAGCGATCAATTGGGTTGAGCAATTGACTCGAAGGCGCAAGACTGGAAGCGAGCTGTTGAAGAGCTTGATAATCCATTCCTATCAAATTGTTATTATATGACATTGTTTCGCTTTTAATGTTGCTTGCTGCTGTTCCATCTGAGAATATAAAATACATAAACAAAGACATAACTATTAAAATCTTATCAAATAACAATTTTGGTTGTTTAGCTTATCTCTTTTTCTTTTTATAATTCAATTACTTTTTCTTTTTCGTGAGATTAGAAAATGGAATATTTTAAATACCAGCGAAATAAAATTTAAGTCATATTTAATGGCATAAAATTTTTTATCGATTTTAAATTCATTGTGTGTAAAGAGCAAAATGTGAGTCCAATCATACAAAAAAAAGACAGAAAATAAAAAAGCAACATTTTTCTGTTGTTTTGAAAATTGAGTGAAAAAAACTTGTCGAGGAAAAGTCAAAGAGCGAAGAAGGAAATAAAAGCTGAGGGTGATGCTGGCGTCAGATGGTTTTCATTGATCTTTCTATGTTCTTTGATGACATTCGATTTTTGTTTGAATTGGAATTTTCCGGTCACTTTGTCTTGATTTTCTAAAAAAATTCCTTTCTGGATTTTTTCAAAATTTCCCAGTCCTTATTTTTTTGCTGTTCTTGCATTTTCTTTTTTGGAAGAGAAATACATTGAAGATGATGATCTATTTTCTCTTGTAAAATAGTAAAAAAAGAAGAAAAATAGTTGTGTCATCAACATCAATATAAGGTCAAATGTGAACAATTGCAGTAGCATGTGTGTAATTTATTCAGATAAAAGAAAAAAAAGAAAAAAAATTCAATGCCAAAGTAAAAAAGTTCTCGTCCTCTCACATTACATACATATTTTGATCCAACCATTTGTAAAGGGCTTTTCTCATAAAATTCTCTACACACACATGAACATATGCGGAAATGGCAGTTAGAAGACAATCATAAAAATACAAAACACATTTTCATGGCTTTTCATGTGCAAAAAGAGAATGAGAAAAACAAAAAAGAGTCAGATCGCATACAGGGCAAAAGAATTGCTTACAGGTGGCTCATGTTTTATAGATGAAGTTGGTAAAGTGGCTGTACTGTTGTTTGCTGTGCACAAAGTATCATTTTGTGCAAATCGAGGATTATACCGAGATATATTTTTTAGCTGAATGTGTATAAAAGTCCCAATATGTTGAACTTAGACATGTATATATGATTGCACAACCCCTCTCGAACACATATACACACGATTTTTCTGTTTTCAACTTTTCGCATAACGATATCCATAAATTTTATTTTCATAAGCCGCGACTTTAACCTCCCCAATTTTGGAAACGCATAGACACACGATTTTCCCTTCATCTTTTGTCATGGCCGACAATAGAATAAAAATGAAAATAAAAAAAAAACTTTTCCTCTCAACTGCCATTGAAAATCCATAAATATTTTTTGCTGCTATCAATGGAATGAATGAATAAAAGAGAGGGGTCATGATTCTTTACATTCATGCGAATCAATTCTTTTGGATGGAGGTAAAAATCGAGTAACAAGAATGCGACTTCAGATTATCGCCATAGTTGACTTCGATGGACAGTTTGGAATTTCATTGTATTATAAGAAAAAAATAAGAGAGAAAGTTAAGAGATGTGGAAATATTTACCATCTAAATGTCTCATGGTTCTGGTTTGATTGGCCAGCAATCGAAAATATTCATCGTCATTGTCAATCTCTTCTTTAATGTGCTTGTGATCGGTTGATACGAGACTACTGTTGCCATTACCTGATAAACGTGAGCCAAATGAGTCTGTATCACATAGACCTCCTTCTGTATCGCTACAGCTGTCTTGCAAATACTGATTTGATCCTAAATAAAAACCAGAAATTAATCAGTATATGTACCATCATACTCGATTAGAGCGAATTTTTGGCACAACAGATCAGTGTCTACTAAGAAGTGTATATACGGTAAAAAGTCGATCAAAGTTTTTCTAAATTATCATTGAAACAATTCAAAATATACATCTGCAGCATTTCTCAAATTGCGAAAAAAAATAGAAGTTTTCCTCTAAATATCATATTTATGCTTATAGTTGTTGATTTGTTAAAATTTTTATTGAAAATAACGGTCAATTGTGTATTCAAAAAATATTTTTACTGAACGCACTCCGCCATATTTGTTTACGTTCAGAAATTTTTCTACGGAAATTATTATCCGCAAATTATCATTCTCAACAACAATTTAACTTAATATAAAGTAGATTGTGCACGCCTACGCAATAGCACAATTCATTTCAAACAAACCGAAAGACTTTAGCTATTGTAGTTTTCGAGATCTCAGCCGCCTAGCCGAGCGGCCAGTCAAAGTGAATAAAATAGCGATTTTTGTTCCAAAAATTCGCTAAAAATTTGTTGAAAAAAAAAATTTCAAGAATTTCTTGATTAGTTTTTTCTTCCTTTTTTGTTACTTATGATACAATTATACTCACTTGAATTTTCATCTTTTATTTTTAATGACAATTTACTTTCATTTTCTGATTCTTCTTGTGATTCATCTTTTGGTTTTGTTCCTTCTTTTAGTTGTTTCTTTTGAATCTTTTTAACTCTATAAAAAAAAAACAAATTAGGTGAAAGTTAATTAACAGACAATAAAAAAGAGAGTCACATTTAGAGTTCTAAAACCACACATACTTTGCCCTTTGGTTTTGAAACCACACCTGCAACAAAAAAGAATCATGAAAGTGAACATGAGTATATGACAAAAGAAGAATATTTGAATATGGTTTAACATAAAATGTTATGCAAAAAATTTGTTTTCAATTTTCATTGTCAAAAGGCCTCCGAGTGAGAGAAATAAAGAGCTGATGATTTTCATAAAGGCCACATTTTTAGTGGAAAAATTTTCAACACGAATTTTTGCCAACATCAAACGACACATTTTATGGTTGAATAAATTTTCATATATGGCATGTTTTTTTTTTTGTCTATGCCTGACAGTTTTTTGAATGGATAAATTTATTTACAAGATCTCTTTTTTTTACCTGAACAATTCGAATTGATAAACCAGTATCTTTGGCTAGTCCTTCTCTAACTTTTCGACATGGCTTTGGTGATACATCAAACGATGCTTTAAATGCTCGCCTCTGCTGTGTTGTTAATATTGTCCTGCAAGTGAAATTTTTTTTATCATTGAAACAACTGACACAGGAAGTACCAATGTTTCAATATCATACCTTGGACGCTTTGGTCCTCTTCTTCCGTCAATTCGTGTATGATAAATATCCTCACAGCAGTAGTCGTCTAGATGGAAGTAAAAAAATGAAAATTTTCTTTCATTAAAGCAGGAAGAAGAAAACGGAACTTACCATAATTATAGCCTTGAAGCATCTCGACCTCCTTCTCGTAGTCGGGGCGACAGAAAAGTTGACTCTGTTTAATGACATATTGATCGCCCTTTTGCAGTCTCACACCGCATACCACGCAGATAAAACATTTCAAATGGAACACATTGTCAACTGCTCGCATCACAAGCTCATCGCTGCCAATTTTCTCCGCACAACCGAGACAACGATTTTTCACAAAGAGTCTTTAATGTGTATGTATCATATGTGCATGAGTAGTAACGGAAAACACAAATTTTAGATGGTAATGTAAGCAGTGGCATAAAAGATTAAAGTCAGATGGAACGAAATAAGAAAGAAAATGGCTTTGATTATTTAATATTCTAGCTTTATCATCCCATAAATTGTGTTACACACAGCGGGTGGAAAAAAATTCTAAAAGACACACGAAAAAAATTCCCTCATCGTAAGGAATTAGATGCTAAATCCAGCACAATAAGAACCATTTCTTCTTTCTCTTACTGACTTGTCATGAAAACAAATAAAGTGCGAGTTTTTGTTACAATTAAATTTTTCTCTTTTTCCCTTCATTTAAGAAGAAATGACTTTAATTGTACGTAGATATGGATATTTATAAGAAAAACTTTCACATCCTTCTTTTTATACCAAAAAATACCGATAATTCCTGCATAGTTCCATATCCATCAGGTTATTCAATGAGAGACGTGCAAAGGAAAATATTCTAACCTTCATTTTGAGGCTTTTGACTTTAATTGCGGTAAATAACGCACAACTTTTATGTTGAAAAACATTAAAGTTCATCTTTCGACTCATTCTAGAGGCTTTAAGTATCATTTAAATAGTTTTGTTTGCTTTCCTTTCGTTGTGCTGAATTTTGTGTGTACATAGACATAAATTTGTGTATATCACGTAATGGAGCTATGAAATTCCATTGAAAATGAGCACAAACTGTATCTACATGCTTCAACAAATGAGCATGTGAGTATGCGTATGTATATTTTTTACGATATTGAGTAATATTTTTGTTATTTTGAATTTATTTTGTATTCATTTAGAAAAACTAATTTTTTTAGAGAAAATAATTCTGTTTAATTTTGCAAAAGATTTGAACTGAAGACTATTTTTTGGAAACAATTGATAGAAATTTAAAATTTCAACAATTAGAATTTTAACGTATATTTTAAATTCTAATAAATATTTGCCAGCTAACTAAAAAATTTTAAGTTTTTACTTTTAAAAAGTAATTATTCAATAAATTTAAGGATTATCAATTAAATTAAATACTTTTCTTTTGAACCTTTTCTTTTCATTCTAAAAATATTTATATTTCATTCACTCTTAATTCATAAAATTTCTTGAAAAAGTAATTTATAAATCATCATCATTATTTTGTTTTCCCACATCATAATTTATTTCCTCAATTCTCTAGACAATATTTTCCAAGATGAATCAACTCTTTTTCTTCTTAATTTAAATATAAATATTCGAATAGACTCTAAATTCCTTCGTCAATGACTTTAAATAGCAATTAACAATTGTTTTTTAAATAGAAAGAAAGAAGAAGTTCCTCAAAGTCATTTCACAATTAAATTTAAATAAAAGAAAATTATTATTGTTATTGTCATTTTACGACTGATACACAAAAATGTTATTGTGATAAAAAATTATTTTTATCGTTAACCAAATTGACCATTATTGAATGTTTTTAAATGTGCAATGCTGCCATATGTCCATAATTTTTTTTTTAAAAAAAAATGACTTTTTAAAGAATTACGCGTGAGTTGACACAAAATCGTGAAGCGACAATGAAATTAGGTATTAAATTGATATGTCTTCTATTCGAGGCAATTAATTATCAATTTTTCTAACTTTTACACTTTGCACCCTTGTATATATACAGTGTTCAAAGGGTGAATTCTATTCACTATCTGTGCGCATAATTTAATGATTAATCAAATTTTTCGGTGACTTTGGATAATCTACTGCATTTAGCTTGAACAAGTGTTTAAAGTCTCAAATGAAAATCACCGCAACGAAAGAAAGCAAGCAGAAAAAAATTTTCAACCCTATTGATTTCCATAAATTCAAATGCAGCAAGCAGTATCAACACAAAAAAAGAAGAAATCAAATTAAATGTAATTATGCATCACAGATAGTCCCTTTGAAATGAGGGAAAAAATATGTTTTGTAGTATTTAATTCTGAACATCCCTCGCTCTTTACACTTTTACTCTCTCGTCTTGTTAGAGATCAACCCTCATGCATTCGTAAAATGATTTTTGAATGTTTGGAATTTCAGTTTTATTAAGAAATAAATGGCATATCATTGCACGATAATTCCCTGTGCCTTCTCGTAGCACAACACATATGCGTGCGTGAAATATATCAGGGCTGATGAACAAGCTGCATTATATGCTAACAAGCACCTGCCTAGAACTCATTGTAATCCCTGATTTTTGTTCTCAGTATTATAAATTCTTCAAATGCCTTCTTTCTTCTCTTTCTAAACAGCAGCAGCAAAAATATGAATAAACATCAACACGTGCAGTATGTATTCTTAAAGACTTTCTTGTTGCTACAACTACATGAGTTGGAATGAAAAATTATTCTCTTTTTAAATTTTCTCTTCTTTTTTTTCTTTAAAAAAAGTTTTTTGCTCCCATTTTTTAGCATTTTCAGAATGGCGCCAAATAGTGCATCGATTTCAAATAGAAAATTTTTCTTTTATTTAATACTGAAAGATGTCGAAAAGGAAAAATTAAAAGCAGAGAAAATTTACAAATTAAATACTTTAATAATATTTTTGATGAAGAATTCCTAAATTAGGAAATCATTTTGTCTTGTTTATGAATATGTCATTTTTAACGTTTATTTAAAATTTAAATTTAATTTTGAAAAGTTCGTTATTTTTTAAAAATTTCAATAATGATTTTTTCATCAAAAAGCGCTTCAAGAAATGAGATTAAAATTTAAATTTTTATACTTTTAGTGTCATTGGCATATTCTAACTTTAGCTGATGCTTTTGCTTTAGTATGAAAAATAGAAGAAGAATATTTTGCATAAAAAACATATCACAATTTTGCTCCTTGTATAAAAAAGGGCTGATCTCATTTCTACTCATAGAAGTTGAACTAAGAGTGAGAAAGAGAGATCCACAATGGATGTATAAGAATAGCAAGTCCTTGTTTAAATATGCAAATGAGGGCTGCCACTGTTATGGGATGGATGACGATGATGGTGAAAAGGTTGAACACATAAAAAACAATTTTAGATATGGAAACCTTTTCTTGTAAATGCAAATTTTATTATTTCCATTTCATTCCATCTTCTTCTTCTTTTTTTCTCATCCAGATGTTCTCAATAGCACAAGATTAAACTTTTTTTGCTTTCTTACCTTTCATAGTCTTTGCGACAAAACAATTTATTATCGCGCTGAAAGCACGTATTGGTAAGACTGCAACAGCATGATATGCATTGAAGACAGCGCTCATGATAGGCTGTCTCTACTACTTTCATTATGAATCGATCACATATTGGTTGCATGCATCTACCGCAAACTACATTTGTAGCTGTCGTTGTTGTTGTTGATACCGCTACTGTACCTGTTGAAGTCAGTGGTGATTTATGATGGCCGTTCTCCGAGGGTGATGATGATGATGCGATGACATGATTTGTTTGCTGCTGTAAAATTGGCGATGGATTGATTTGCGTCATCATCATTCCATCAACAATGCCCGCTATTGAATTTGATGCCGAGTGATTGCTGTTATTATTTGTCACATTTGTATTATTCAAATTGTTACAATTCTCATTCGATATCGTAATTTGCGATTGCTGTGTCGTGGAGCATTTCATTTCGATGGGAACTATGACAGGTGAGTAGGCAAATAGTAAAAAGTGTGTGTGTGATTAGATAAGCGACAACAACATGGAAAATAATAAAATAAATGCTCTTGAATAAATATTTGATCAATATCATGATAAAAATCAACACTTGAGTTGACTAATTGAATTTTTACAGCACCATCGAAAAATTGTTTTTTCATCATTCGATTAAAGCATACGGAAAACTTTAATTCTTGTATATAAATTTATCGATTTTTCCTCGTACTCGCTCGCTATTTAAAATGATAAATTTATTTTTCTGTCTTATTTACTCAGGTATAAACCCAACAGCCGACTCCTTCCGTTCTCTCTTGTTTAGCATCAGTATAAACAACAAAAGTTGATATTTATTACATTATTTTCAAGGAAGTACACTGTGTAATTTTCTTAACAGTGAAATAGTTTCATTGCCACCCACCGTACCGCATCATCCAAAATATGAAGGCAAAAATCTTTCGATAGAATCAGAAAACTTTTCTCATTGAAAATTTAAATTCTTTAGGTAGTAAAAGAAAATGAAAAAAATTTAATTTTTTTCTTTCATCACAATCTGTTTATGATTTCACACTTTTACCCTACACACATATATATATAAATTTATATGTTTCGCTTCTATCATCATGCATCTTTGTATTTCAATGTTAGAACACCTGTTACAGTACTAAAGTAGTGCGAAAAATCGAAATTTTGCCTCCTTCTTTGCTATTTACTGTCACAAAATCAGCATGGTATTTTTGATCTGATTACTGAGAGAAAGAGAGATTTATGTCATGATTGATGAATATAATGCGAAAATTTGTAAAGCTGAAGGATTAAAGAAACATCATCAAATGATTTAGAAATTGATAAAAAAAAGGGTTAAATTTAATTGAATTAAAGGTAAGTAAATTTAGTTAAATAAAGTTTGAAAAAATTTACTGAATCGAAAGTTTCCCTTTTCTTTTTCCAAATAACAATAAAAATTTGTTTAATTTTAAAGGCAGACACTGTTAATCGGATTATTCTTTATTCACTTCATAATAGTGATCATATCGGATTGTGAAAATGTCAACAAATTACTTATTCTCAATACCATCCATATGGCTAATCGTTGTTATTTATGCACGAGTCAGGTTATAAAATATGTTGAAATTTTTATGTGCATGCTCTTTAAAAATCATAAATGCGAGTCAATATTTTGACAGCTTATAATCATATGGACATGAGGATCATAAATATGCATATGACTTTGTCTCATTTGTCAAATGTTTACAAAATTTTTATTGAGTGCTAAGTGTCATTTATATATTATGCCGTAGAGAGTTAGAGAACAACATTTGTAGTAATATGACACGCGTTTATAATGTCAACACTTTATAGTAATTTTCCAAGAATAAAAATATCACTTTTTCTGTAAAAGAGTTGAGAGACTCATGAAGTGCTAGATGATGTGGATATAATTGTGCGTGTGTCAAAAATTAGTTTTTAATTATTTATTTAAAATGTCATAAAAACTAATTGAGTGCTTGAAAATTCTTAAAATGTTTCTCACTTCTACTACTACAATATTAAATTATGTGAAGAAATTGTCACTTTAAACAGAATTTTCTTCAAAAGGAATCTTAACAATGCATTTCTCACTGTCTTTTATTCATAAGCGACAAAGATGAAAAAAATTTTAATATTAAATTTCGCTACCTGGTTACATTGTCAAAGAGTGTGATAAAGAGATTTTTCTACATGAAAGAACCTTCAGAAAAAATAAAAGTATTAAAATTTCATCTCTATTTGGTTAGATTCAACATGATGGTTTTTGTGGCTCGTAAAATTGAAATTTTCTGGCGAAAAAGGGTTCTTAATAACTCATGTGGAAAACTCATCATTTCCGAGAAGCTATTCATTTATTCATTAAACAAAAAAATAAAACAAAAAGTATTAAAAATAGCAGAAAAGAAATCTTTGTGTCTTATTTGAATGATTCAGGGATGAAATGTTATAAAAACTTTTTATTTATTTTGAAAGGAAAAAACATGGCGACAAGATGAAAGAAAAGAAGAAGAAAGAACGGAAAAACTTTTCTTGCGGAAAAATCGATAATTTTATGAAGAAGTGGTGGTCGTAGGCTGATTTAATCTCAAATGAAGCAGAAAATGTTTTCCCGACGGCACACGAAGGGGAAAATTCTTACATAACTTACAAAATGGAAATCCAGAAGCTGGTGTGTGATCAATCATTCTTTGATTAAATCCAAAATTTAAATTTTCTTTTTTCACAATAAAAAGATTTTTTGTCACTAAAATTTTCACAGTATTTTTTCAGTCATAAATTTTCACAAAAATAAAATTTATCAACTCGCGAGATAGCGGAAAATTGTTTCACAATATTTATAACACAGCACACCAATAAATCAATTGGTCACCAAAAGTGCAATAAATTATTGATGCTACCGATATATATATTTCTATGCCTTTCCGTTCCGGATATCTAATTTATGTCCATCAATTGAAACGGTGTGAATTGCAGTTGGAAAATATAATTTTCTAGTTTAATTTTTGTGCCTTTCACTCTGTTCGCACACATAATCAATGGCGCGCAGAATTGTTTTGTTCATTTCCCCTTCGTGCGAGATTTTCATCTTTCAACCAATCGTATACAAGTGTTGACGCCCCTTGTGAATTATTCTCTTTCTAGCTCATTGACTTCAGGGATGTGTGACTGTGATTAGCAACGAATTTTCACTCTCTCTCTTGTATTGTATTTCTATTGCATACTGGAGAAAAAGAAAATTGCTTCTGTGTAATGAATCTCTTAAATGGCAACGGAATCTTAAGAGAGAGAAGATTAATGTTAGAGCTGTTGGATTATTGGGACATTCAAAGGATCATTAAAGAGGAAAAGAAAAATTTCATTTTTTACGCTTCTTTCTCGTGTCTTTTATTTTTTTCTCATTCTTTCTGTTTCTTTTTGAGCCATTTTCCGTCTTTTACATTAATCTCTGTCATTTTTAAAAGGTTCACGAGTGGGGAGATTTGTTCGTCAGTTAGGTAGGATATTTCAACGAAATGTCAAATTAATTTCAAATAAAAACTCTTGGTGTCATTTATAGCTTCTTTTAAATAAATATTTTTCTTTTTTTAAATACCATGTGTATACATTTTCAAGATAGAATTTGATTAGACTTTAAATTTATTTTTTATAGGTAATGACCGTTTGCAAATGATATTGCACAAAAAAAAATTTTTTCTGCTATTGTTAATATATAATATTTTCTTTTTTAAAAGGATGAAAGCTTTAAAAAATCTGTATTATAATAAATTAAAGAATTCTCCATAAATATTTATACTTAAATTATTGACTAGATAGAACCAGATTCTTTTAAATTACGCAAATAGCTATTAAGCTTAGTAAATTTAATTTCATTCTTTTCTCCAAAAATTGACAAATTGTTAAAGAAGTTTTTTTTCAAAGGGATATGTTTTTTTTTCAATTCCAAATCTGATGATGCATTTTAATTTATTCCTAAAAAATTTTAATTCCAATTTTCCAAATTGACAAGAATTATTTATTATTCGATATGCATCATCAAATTATTATAATAAAACGTTTTTAACGTTATCTTTTAGGCAAAAAGGTGTATGAGGCACAAGTCACAAGTTGTTCATCTCCTTGAAATTAAGCGAATTTTGAGTTTCAAAATAGTTTCAATATTGTCGTTTTTTTATAAATAATTTTTTTTATCTCGTTTTAAACATTTAGGAATGTTTTAAAGTATTTTTTCTGTTTTATAGAGATTTGTTCATTTAAATAATTTTTTCTTTTTTAACGTACTTGACTATGTTTCTTTGACTAGAATAAGGTTTTACTATATATTTCAACATTCAATAACTATTAATTACTGTATGATGCATGCTGAAGTTGATCCTGCCAAATTGTTGTCCAATCTGTGTTTAATACCTTCAATATATACTTCTCGATTGAAACTTGCTGCTAGTGGAATTCTACAAAAATAATAAATTAAAATTTATAAATTATTATTTTATTATACATACGAATCAGCACCAGGTCGCAAAGCATTTTTAAAAAGTGCCCAAACGGGTTTATGATCAGATGATACAATACTCTGAACAGAATCATAGGCAATACATTTAATTGGTGATGATGGTTGTAATGAACTTCCAGGCATCGCACTCTGTCGACGAAGACCAAGCGGTGGCAATTTATGTTTGTATAATATTCGGTCAGTGTAGGCCGGTGCTCGCTGCTTTGAAGATGTATCAAACTGTTGTGTACCAACATCATATTTGTAAGTTGGTGGAAAATGAATTTTTGCTTCTTTAAATCCTTTGAATGCTGCACCATCTGCTAATACTGATGTTAATCTAAAAATACTTGTTTTACGATATTTTATTTTAAAAAGAAATTATGAGGAACCTACTGATCAGTATGAAGAAATCCATGAGGAAGATGACTTGGCAATGGAAATTGAGTCTCGTTAATCCATTTCAATAAATTATCTCTTGGTTCACTCAGTCTGAAGTTTAAATCACCGCACCAATAAACAGAATCAAAGTTTTGAGTTACATCCTTTGCACGGTGTCTGACATTCAAATTTCTCGGTAAATCAAGAGCATGAATAATTCTTTTTATGTCTTGAACTCTTTCTTTGACTTTTTGTTGATGAGCAGTCAAATGACTAGTAACGAAAAGCATTGAAGTCCCAAATAAGCAAAATGAAATAGCTACAGCACCTTTAGTTTTAAAATGTGAGCCTGGTCGAACAGATAACGAGGCATCCTCCGGCTCTGAGCAATACCAAATTAAATCACGACGCATAAATACTGCCAAATGTAATGTTCCCAAACTAGCTGAATGAAAGAGCACATGTGATGGCCCAAGTGTTTCTTGCAAAGTTACTTCCCATTCAAATTTATCGGAGCATGCTTCTTGTGTGCCGATAACAACCAAATCTGGAATATGTTCAATTGAATTTGGCAAAAGAAAGTCATTCATTTGTTTAGGGATATCATTTCTGCCATTCATGTTCCAACTACCAACAAAAATTGTCGCTGTTCTATTGGGAAATGTCTTTTCAAGTTCAGTTGCACCTAAAAGTGAAATTGAAGCTGACCTGCCTTGCAAAAAATTTCTTTGCCGCGCTTTTTCAGTTGGAATAAGATGCAAAACTTGAGCAGCAACTAGCGCTTGACGAGCAAGTGAATCTGCACTGACTCGTTCTGGATCAGAACAGCAGTCTTCAATTTTTTGTCGATCAACCATTGAAATTGTATCAAATGATCCCGATTTGCGTTCATCGCTATTGGTTGCTGATGAAGAACTAGCATTATGTACTGGAATATTTGGTGATGAATTACAGTCCTTGAGGGTATTATACTGTTCTAATGAAGGAGGTAAGAATTTTTCACGAAATCTAGAGCGGCATGAGAGAAGAATGGGCGATGGATAGGCTTCATATTTTGGAAGATTATATTGAACATTGACTGCTGAACTATGGACACCAAGAGGACGTGAGGATGATGGAATTAATAGAGGCGATGTTTCTTCATCATTACTAGCTGCATTTTCAATTCCCGAATCTGAATTGAATATTCCATTGCTTGTTGAGGTACAGCAATAACTGTATCGATTAGTGTTGCTTTTAGCATTATAGTTACTTATTTCTAATTCATTCTTACTCAAATCAGGAACAGAATTATTTCTTTCCATGACCTTTTTGCTCTTTACATTAATTTGGCGTATTTGACCTATTGGTTGTCGCGAAATGGAGTCATCAGAGCTTGTATTGTTATTATTGCTATTATTTTGTGGTTCAACCTTTGTTGATCTTCGAACACCAAGAAATCCTAGAATTTGCTGTTTGTTCCTTCGTACGACTTGATTTGCTGCCTCCTCGCTCATTATTTTCCAATTATATCACAGCATTGAGCTAATTTTGTTTCTTCGTATTAGATACACAGTTTCGCTATGAATGTGATGTGTTATCTTGCGACGTAATCAAATCAAATTAGAGAGTAATTCGAGCGAGAAAGAGAAACAAGTCATTTAAAAGGTAAACTTCTTCTATTTCGTTACTTTTCGTAATAATTTCAGTCTTCTAAAATATTAAAAATGTTCTTTAATTAGTTAGAAATAATTTAAATACACTTACGTTTATGTTATTGAAGTCTATAACATAAATTATTTTTACTAAAAGAAAAATGAGAAGGAAAATTTCGCGATGAAAATATTTATCGAGACTTGATTATGAAAGTGAAACATGTACGAAGGACAATTCAGTTGTGCAAACGAGTTTCGCCCTTGTTACTTAAAACTTAGAGTTGCTTTTCGCTTCCACAATATGACTTGTCTCAATACAACTCTTATTTCACATTATCGACCGGTGCAAAAAAAAGTTTTGTGTCCCACACAAAGTGAGTGAAAATTTAGCCAAAAATCAGTTTAGTGAGATTTTATTACAACCAAAAGCAATAAAAGTATTTAAAATGGCTGCTAACTCAGTTCTACTAGATTTTTCTATAGAACCATCGCGGATTGGTGATGAATTATCGCGAAAGGACATCGTGAAAGTGTTCAAAGAAAATTTGGAAAAATATTTTGGCAATTTGAAAATTGTTTATGATATGCTTATTGATGATGGTTATATGTGCATTCTAAGTGATAATGCTGGCACTATCTTTACTATAAGATTCTTTGGCGAAGGTCTAATTACCGTTAACATCGAGTATTTTAAGAAGGAAAATGACTCCCAAAGAATTTCATTTGAGGTAAAAAAATCATTTCTTTTGCTCACGAGAATTTCATTTTCCACATTGGTCCAATCTGGTTTAGAATTTACTCAATTTTCAAAAAAAAAAAAATGAGAGAAAAATGGAAATTTTACATGTGCGTGTCATTTCACCAACTGGCCATCTCATAATCATTTAATATTGTTGTTGTAATTTTTCATGTCAATGATAACCAAATGCTATGGTTATATGAATTTGTAATAATTATAGACATTGAGATTCCTCGAAATTAACTTGAGAATGAAGTTAGAAGCTAAGAGATCAAAGTTATTACCAGCAATTAAGCGAGGAGGCATTGATGTATATCTTACTAGTTCAGGTATTGACTCATGTTCTATCTCTGAGCAAGCAAGAAATTTTTCTACATTTCTCAATTTATTTAGACATAAATTTCTTTTAGTTTTATTTTGCAATTTGTACAGAACTTTATGAGAAAGTGAAGAATGCTATTTGATAATTTGAAAAATAAATAATTATTGAAATATTTTAAAGATAAGGCATTTTGAATCATCTTTAAAATATTTGTTGCATCATCTAAGTTTTCTCTCTAATTCATCCATTCAAAATGAGTTCATTAAAGAGCTCATAAAAAGATTTTTGAAGTTAAAACAAAATTCCTTTTTTTACTCTAATTTTCAATAAATTTTTTAGTAAAACTGAATCAAATTTAAATGTTAATCAATGACTTCAAAAATCTAATTCACCTTCAACGTTCTTTATTATTTAACCCTTTTAATTTTTAATGACTTTAGACACACCAATTCTACTAATCAAATGAACACATATTCAAATTATAACTAAGCGCTTTAGTTGGCCATCAATTTGTGGATTTTGAAAGAAAAAATTAATTTGTGATAATTATTTTTTGCAAACCAACTCAACTCGATCCACAAACTGAACGGAAATTCTACAAAATTTATTAATCATGCATTTCATATTTCAACATGTTGACGTTATGTTAATTATTTAAACGAAAAATAAAATTTTTTGTAGATGAGAGATAAGAAATATCAAGAGTATGACACTCTACTCTTTTAGATTTCATATAGTATCACTTTTCTTCTCTTGTGTCATGTTCTTGAAAGTAAATTAAAAATAGTTCTTCTTAGAAATAGCAAATGAGAAAAAATTTATTAGATTTTATGAGATGGATATTCTTCTCTTAACCAGCTTGGTTCCAAAAAGAACTTTTATTTAACACATGCAAGCTAAAAAATTTCTTTTTGTTAATTTTTGAAATTGGCTAATAAAAATATTTCCTTCCAAAAACACATAAACATCAAAACATACAAAAAACTATTCCTATCCCCTACAGTCAACGCGACAACTCGAGAATGTGCTGGTTAAAGAATTGAATTTATTGCACGGCCAATCATTACCAGCATTGAGTCGTGGGCCGATTGTAAAATATTTCCCTACTGCAGGTTGGTACTACATTCACTTATGTCTGTGTGTATGTCTGTAACTCAATGTGAGTGTATCATTGCATGACATTGCATGCGAAAGATATTCATAATGAAATTAATTAGATTATTGCTATTGAATTAAATTGCGTGCATGCTTATGGCTTTGATTTAAACCTAAATGAGATTTATTTTCTTGTCATTGATTTTAAATTTTAAAATTTGTTTAACCTCTCCATATAATAAATACTTTAAAAAAATTTCAGATGAGCGGATCATTGAGTATGATATTGACAAGGTATTATTTGATAAACGTTCTGAATTCCAAAAGATTCAGATCGTGCATTCGAAAACTCTTGGCAATATGTTGATCCTTGATGAATTGCAAAACATTGCTGAAGCTGATTTGATTTACACTCAAACATTGATGCAACATGGCAAAGAAAATTATGAAGGAAAAGAAATCTGCATTCTGGGTGGTGGTGATGGTGCTTTGCTCTATGAGTTATTAAAAGAAAATCCTAAACATGTTGTTATGCTCGAAATTGATGATCTCGTCATGGAAGCTTGTAACAAGTACATGAATTCAATTTGTGGCGATGTTCTTGAAACTCGCAAAGGCGATAATTATGAAATTATCGTTGGAGATTGCATGGTTTGGATTGATAAATATATCAAAGATGGAAAAAAGTTTGACTATGTTTTCGGTGATCTCACTGATATTCCAATCTCTGATACGCCAACTGGAGAAATTTGGGATTTTATTCGCACCATTTTGGAGAAATCTTTTGCTGTCTTGAAACCTGATGGGTGAGTTTTCATAAGTTTATTCATTTTTGAATTTATGTAATTATTTTTCTAAAAAATCATCTAGTAAATTCATGACTCATGGCAATGGCGCATCATGCCCAGAATCTCTTGAGATGTATGAAGAGCAGTTGAAAAAACTTCGACCATGCGTTAAATTTTCACGCGACACCGCATTTGTTCCATCATTCATGGAGGATTGGATCTTTTATCAAGTCACATTTGCTAATCAGTGATGCTAATGCACAAACGTTCAAAATAAACAACACCTAAATAAAATTTTAAATGAAATACAAAAAATCTTCCTTCTATTTTGTGGCTATAGTTACTTAATTAACTTACTCAAATGCGCAATCCAAAGTTAGATTTTAAATAAGAGAAAACAAATTAATAAAACGATTCAATTAATGCAATTTATTGACCTTGAAGTAAAATTTGTAGTTTGATTCTCTCAATTAGATTCAAAATATGTAATAAAAATTCAACAATACTTTCAAATTTTTATGTTTTCATATTGTTAGTCACTCTGTAGCTTTACAGCTCTTATAAGAATGTTCTCATTAGAAAAAAATGAATTTCGCACAATTTGTAATTGATTCCTTATAAATCATTTACTAAGCGCAAAGGAGAGTAATACAAAGACACACACAGCGATAGTCTTGAAAACTTATTTGGTGGTCATGTCCATCAACAGCAAATTACTCCAAATAGCAAAGTATACACTTGCTCGACCGATGTTATTTTTTTTGTAGGAAATGCAGAAGTAAGTAAGTTAGAATCAAATTTCTTCATGTCTCTCATTTCCATTCACAAAAAAATACATTAAAAAATCACAGCATGATCAACAAAAAGCCAATTCGATTGCTGAGTGAAATTTCTGGTTTCAAATTGCGTAAAACACACACATTTTGTGTGGTCTCTATTGAATTATTTTTTTCTGACGATTTTAAAAAAAGGAAATTAAAAAACTTTTAAAATGAAATTAAATTGCTTTATCAAGAGAAAAGAAAAAACTTGAAATTCTGTAAAAATATTAAAGTGGTAGCCACTTGAATAATAATCATTAAATGGTGCAATGAAAAATCTCCTCATCTGTAAATGAAAACATTCAGGGATTGTGAATGAAATAATAAAATCAAAAGAAAGTCATGAATGATTTTTACTTTTAAATATACCACACTTGATTTTTTGTCTGTTTTTTTTCTAGGCCTCCCATTGCGATTTTCTTTCATTCTTTGCAAAAACATAATTTTGTTATTTTTAGTGTCGTTATGGCAAAAATAGACACTATAATTGCCATGATGAAATTCACAGAAGAAAGGAAATCGGAAGAGAAATTCGATCGTCTATCTCAAGGAGAAACGGAAGAGAATGGCGTGGGTTACAATTAAAAATGCATTGCTAATGTCTGCGATTCCTTTTGACTGATAAAAATAAAAGGAAAAGGTTCTTTATGTGCATAAGTAAAGTCCTAATTATAGCCTTAAACTCAGGTAATGAGCTGACATAAAATTTTGCTTTTCTAAACCTAAAAAGATCCATTCAGATGATGATGATGATGACGCATGAAGAAGATAAAACAAATATTTGAAAATGGAAATGATCTTATGAATGATTTAATGTTGTCCCTTTTTTATGAGGAACAAAGAAGAACTGCTAATAATACAGTGTCGATGGTCTCACAAATAAATTACAATTTTGATGCTTCCACAAACGGAACACGGAATGTCTTGTAATTGAGTGAAAATTACACGTTGTCTTTTTCTCATAATTCATTCCAAATGCATTTATGGAAAGAGAAGAAAAAAGAAGAGGAAGGCGGTAACCTTGTTTGAATTCAATTATTAATGGACCACACTTACATTTTTTGAATAACCTCGAATGAGAGAAAAATAAAAAAACCATAATTTCATGGTCTAAATGTTAAATCAATTTGGCTTCTCACTGTTACTTAGGGTTGACAAATTTGAATTTAATCCTTTTGCAAAACACATATACAAAAATTGTCTCTTTTTTCTTTTTCTCTTTCTCTATTGTACGTGCCTCATGCATAATGATCTCCTTTTCAATACCTTTTGGTAATGACAACAGAGAAGAGCAGCAAAAAAAGAGTGGCGGCGGCTTACTTTGACAACAATATATAAATGGTTTCTTTAATGGGTGGTCAAACGGATAAAATTGGATGACAATATTTTTGCATGAGAGATAACTTCAACAAAGATAGCTCAAAGCAACAATGAAAGAGACTTAATTTAATTTTTTTTCCTGTTGTTGTGTAAAATGAAACACAAATATTGGTTTTTTATGGTAATTTTTTGCAGATGACAAGGAGAAATTGTATTTTTTGTTAGTTAAATAAATTAAATTATCTTATACATATTTAAACAACGTTATTATAAGAGTTTTATGTTGCGTGAGATTAAACTTGTAAGAATTGAATTTTTCTCTAGAATATCATATTTTGCAGTTGCAAAAAATGTTAATGAGGAATGCACTTTCTTAATGACTTAATGATTTGCACCACTTGAGACAAATAGACTCAGACATAGACAGTCTTACTATTGTGAAGAGCAAAAATGAAGAGAGAAGCATAAAACAATAAATCTTAAGACGATTTTAAAATATTCATATAAGTAGTTTATGTGTCGAAGAAAAATGAGAAATTCCCTTTACTATCCGAAGAAATTAACACAAAGAGCTTAGACGCGATTATACTTAAGAAAACTGAGGGATTGTAGTCAAGAGACCACTTGAAAATGATGAGAATAATGAGTGGTGAAGACTAGGAGACAGTTTTCTTCTTATGGTCGACAATCCTTTTGAAGATTCTAAATCTTTTTTGTTAATTTCGAGAGGTTTTCTATTTACCATAGCAATAATCTTAATTGTCACCTATGAAAGAACTTTATTGTGTTATTGAAGCTCTGTGAGAAAATGACTGTGAATTTGCAACAATGTTCTACATATTTTGAATCCTTTTTTGTCTCATTTTCGATCAATCTGTTGGTGTTGTCTGCAAGAAAAAAAGAAGGTAGATAAGATTAGTCAAACACTCGTTGTTGCTTCTGCTGCTGTCTTATGCGAGAGATAGAACGACACATGGCATTTAGGCATCCAAAATGAAATCAGATAAGACATTTTTTGTCATTTATAATTTTGCAGGAGAAGGGTTCAAGCTCAACTGTCACATTTTTCTAGATCACTTGGTTATTAATTTCGGCCTCTGCCGCTAATCTCTGAAGAATACAAAAAAACGAAGGTAGAAAAAAAAGTATCAATTGTTAATCGATTTTTTGTGATCAAATTCAATCAATTACAACCAAAAGAACATCGTGTCATTTCGTTCATTTTGCTCCTTTTTCCATGTTTTTTATTGCACTCGTCGATTACCAAAAAAGAAAAAAAGTATCAAATAAAAAATTTAAAGATTGGGATTGAGCTGATAATGTAGAATTTTACGCAACGTTTGAAATTGAGAGATTAATCGTTGTGATAAAAACCCTTTTTTAAAATAATTACGAGCTGGATGGATGACTTTAAAACGAATGGCACAAGTTAACGACTGTTCAAGATTGCCATTTCCAGTCGTTTGAACATGTAACCATATAAATATCACAGAAAGGTAGCCGAAATGTGCAACAGGTTTCTGATTGAGTGGATTTAAAAGAAGCGAAGCCCAAAATGAGATTTTATAACCTTCGCTGCACCAATTAACCTTTCCTTTTGACCCTTTTTATCCATCCAATTCCACATTTCTATCGCTTAGAATCTTCACGAAACATGAGTTCTCTCAAATATTTTTGTCTTGTATGTAAAACTTGAGGAGATGAAAAAATGCATGAAAGAATGTTCAAAATTCAACACAGTAAGAAAGAGAGAACAGAACAATCTTTGGTGGCGCCAAACATACAACAAATATCTCTTTTATTGATTTCGTTCTTTAATCTTTTCGTACTTCCCTTTATTCTGTTCTCTCTTTGTTTCATCATAATAAGAAATTAATTTGTTCTCGTCAAAGATAGTAGGAAAAAATGAAGGCGATAACTCGATTTAATAAGATTGAACATTCCATTATATTTTTTTTGATTTGAAATATGTGAGATCAAATCTGACAATTTTACATTCACTGCATACTAAAAAAGGATCAAATTTCTCCTTATAAAATTCAGATTTTTTGATTACAAATGATTTATTTTTGAGAATGACAATTAAATTCTTTCAAGCAAGAAAAATTCTACAAAAGTTGAAACGACTACAGGTGACTATGTTATCAAATTAATTCCCTCAAAAATGAGATAAACGTGAGAGCGAGGACCTTTTGGAAGCAAAAGTTATTGCTTCTGAAATTATTGCACTTTTTTTCTTCTTTGATTGCCGACACAACTTTTGGTTGTGAAGTTCTCATGTTCCGGAGACACATAAAACAGCATGAAGTCCGACAAAAGATATTGCAAGATATTCTTTCTTTATTAGAGCTAAATTTCTTTCATCAAGTGCGCATGAGATACAGAAAGAGAAAATTTAAAACAGTCGATGAAATCTGATCACTGGCGCCCTTCTAGTGCATTGCGTTAAACAAAATATTTCCTAACATAATATTTGTTTCTTATAGAGCGACCGAAAATTGAAAATTTCGGGAACCCGGGAATTCCCGTTCCCGATTTTTCCCGGGAATTCCCGTTCCCGTTCCCGAAGTGAGAACCCCTAGTCCAAAACTAGTGTTTTTAATGAGAAAAATTTAAAATAATTCAGTTAAAAAAGAAATACGAGATGTACATTTTAGGAATTAAAAGAAAAAAATATTTAAAAGTGAGAGAAGCTTTTTCGCTAATTCCCTCATAAATATCACATTTTAGAGAATTGATGAGCGTTTTACCACATTTTTATTGAATACAGCAGCAGCCAGCAGCATCACAGAGAGAAAGAGAAAAAAATGAGAAACCCGTTAATGTATTTCTTATCTTCTGCTACCGTTCTCATAAAAGAAGCACCAAACACACAAGAGCCGGCATAAATATAATAAAAACAATATCTATCTCTTTGTGGAAGGAAGGAGAAAAGAAACACAAAATTAGTCGCCTTATCAATTGCCTGTTATTCCCTCGCTTAATTGAAAAAGCCTCCGAGAATGGTCTGTAATAAATACATTCTCTCTCTTATCTCTACTGTTTTTCTTTACTGTATTTTATTCCTCTCGCTTTTTCATTGAACATAGAATAAAGAAGTGAAGTTCTCTTTTATTGATATCGCCTTGTGAGTGTGTATTGCGTCTCATGCGCGGCGTATTACACACAGAAGTGGCTTTGTCGGCACACTCGTTGACTGCTCTTTCTTTTCTTTTCTCTGGCAAAAGTTGTGAAGATTTTTATTGCCTCATTTCTTGGGTACATTAAAGAAAATGATTTCGGCTGTTTCGCTTGCTTCACTATCGATAATATAATGGTAAAATATTCAAATTTATGCAGAGCTAAATGTTTGTTAGCTTGAGAAAGGTGACATTTCAAAAGATTACTGGCTTCCGCTCTAAAACATTCCATTCATTCATTCAATTTTTATTTATTCTTTTCTTTTTCCTTTCAACACACTCTATGTGAATATATTGTTGCTATTGATGGGAACTGATCTGTTTTCTTCATTTAAAAGGACGACGATTGATAAAGCAATTTACTTGAATACAAAATAAACTTGTAATCTTATTCATATGAATGTATTTTACATTGTAACACAAACTAAATTCATGTTTGTATAAATGTTAGTAGCTTGCTCGCATTTTAATGCACACAGCATGTTGTAGTTTTTAAAAATGCATCTTCATTCACAACCATTCGGCGCCAGTTAACTTAAAATTTTTGCCCATATAATGACTAATATAAAAAATATTTAAAATTTTTCTTAATTTGTGCAAATTAATTAAACTTGAATTGAAAAAAGATAAAACACATTAAAAATGCATTTAGTTCTTATTTTTGGACACACAAGTCGCCAAACTTAAGAGCCCAAAAAAATATTGTGCACCATCAATCTGTTAATTTTTTTGTCGACAAAAATTTTGCAAAAAAAGAACAGTAGAACAAATTTAAAAATTATCGCTGATTAACGATGATTGGATTACTGTTTCACTCTTTGCCAAAGTCATTTAAGTTAATGAGACTAATTAAAAAAGATTTATGGATATGGTGTGTGAGGTAATAATTTAAGGCATTTTTTGCAGACAAAATTGTGTGTTGATTTTATTAACTTTCACTCTTTTCCACAGCTCTTAACTGTCAATTATTTCAAGTCTCATCTTTTCATCACTATGTAATTGCACCATCGCATTAACAACTTTTAAATGTGTCTCTTTGTCAAATCAGACACAAAAGATAAAAGGAAGTTTGAAGTCTGAATCGTGACTTTTGGCGACATTGTGCTAAAACTCATTCTGAATGGCGTCAATTTTTTTCAATGTATGTTTTTTGCACAAAAACATAAAATATAGAGGGATAAAAAAGTACAATATCATTCTTGTAAAATGAGGCAAGCAGAAAAAAATTGAATAAATAGCAGCGTCATGTTTCTCAACTGCTGCTCGAATTACTGTCGTCTATTTTAAAAGTGGCGTAAAAAATGGTGTTATAAGTGATTAAGTTCACAATAATGAATAGACGAGCATTTCTCTTAAACACGCGTTTGTAATTTTCTCAATTTCATTTTTACAACAGCAACAGTGATGAAATGAAAGAGAAAAAAGAAAGAAATGAGGGGATTTGTGGCTGAATGCTTCACTTGCACTAAATGTGTTTTTAATTTTCTTTCGTTTACAGAAAAATACAAAAAGATATTGCGAGTGAAAACTGAAAATTAATTGAAAAAAATGTTTTCAATTATTAAGTGATGATTTTTTAAAGAGAGAAAAAGAAAAATAACTGCAGGTGCAGATACAGAAGTCTTCTAATATGTTTATCTCTATTTTAAATTCCTAAATAACTCAAAAGCTTTAAATATATAGCTTGTTCATTAATAATTTTAGGATTATTCTTTAAAAATAGAGAATTCAGTTAAGATTTATTAATTAGCATCGATAAGATCATTTATTAATAGTAAGTATTATAATTGCTTGATTATTCTTTGATTTAAAACCAAAATTTTTAAATTAAAAAATTTGTTTGTTTATATTTTGTACTAAAATTTCATTTAAATTTTTGTACCTAACGTATTTTGTTATCGTTCTTATTTTTAAAATTATTCGAGTCAAGTTATTAAAGGATAAGAGTGAACCTGCTGGAGATAAGCTTATCGTACTAAACTCGAAAATCACTTAAATGACTTCAAGTGAAAAGCAAATGTTTGCCTTTTCCTTCTTTGGCAATTAATTGTCGCGACAAGCATTAATTAGTTTCTCCTTTTTTTCTCTCTCTGAAGTAGTCTGGAGCCAAAGTGAGTGGCAATTGTCGTCTTTTCACAATTCACATTTTTCATGGCGTTTTTCCAAGACATACAGAAAAAAATCTCAATTGCTAATAAACTAATTTAAAATTGTGAATTTTTATACATTTCAATGCCTCTCAACGTGCCTGAATTTTTCATTTCTGAATTTATTTTTACGCCATTTTTCGTGCTTCTCATTCTCTTTCTCTCTCTTTTTATTGAGTAGAAAGCAATGCGCCGTTGCGAGAGTGCTTCGTGGGCGTGTTCAAACTCTCTCATGCAGTAGAAGAAAAAAAACTTTATTTTAATTAGATGTGTTTTTTCTTCTCTTCGAAATTGACCAATGATAGCTAACGTGAACATGAGCAAAAAAAGCGAATACGGTGTATAGTGGAGAGAATCACAAGAACCTGTTTTTTTTTTTACTCGATCACAAGTTGCAACTTTTTTTCTTCTCTTCTCCACAATCTGCCTCAAAGTAATGTTGTGAGAGCAGCAGTTTTGTGAACCACTTGGCGGTTTAGTTGTGTATTTCTTTTTGTTAAATGTCAACACTAAATAGATGATTTTTCACAGTTCTGCTTTAGTCGTTTCGTGATTGTTGCACTGACATTACACAAAATTGATTGATTTCCCTCACTTATCGCGTGCTACCGTTCATTTTATTTTAAAAAAATATTAAATGAATTGCAGAAAAAGAAAATAAAACATGAAATAATTTTTTGTGATAATAAAAAAATTTTTGAATAAAGTATCTAGTAAATTGCTAAGAAATATAGAAAGAAAATTTTTGTGCCATAAAAATATAAAAAAAAATGAGTGAAATAATGGATATTAGACTGCACCATCATTTGGCTCAGGAGTTTTACAGACAACAAATGTTACAAAGGATTCCAGGTAATTCATCTTCTCAAGCAAATAAAACAAATAAAAAATCCTTAGTGAAAAACAAACACAGAACTATGTAGAAAACTATTTCTTCAAGTTGATTAATGATTCCTCAAATTCATTGACTCACTCGTCTACAGACTGTTAAAATATAAGCTTGAGCACCTTTTGAATCTAATGAATAGAAAAAATTTATATTAATTGATATTTATACTGTGAACCATAAAACAGAATTCACTCACGGCTGTTTGTTTTTCCATATTTCTTCATCTTTATCATTTTTCTGTAAAAATTGACGCTTTACGAATACGAGCAGGTGAATTTTTCTTCTTTTGGGTATTTTTTATGATAGACATATTTCTATGTATTTCTCATGCCGCTCTTGCACTGTTGTTGATGTTATAAATATAAATCCATCAAGACCATAAACAAAAGAACGTGTCCATGAGTGAAAAATAAAGTCGCTTCTCTTTTATTAGCATTTTGTCACTGTAAAATTGTGAACCATTAAATTGGACTCGCATGACATAAATGGGGGAAAATTAAAATAAAATTTTGGCTCATTGAGACGGCTTCATTTAAATTTCTTTCTTTCTTTCACTCTGCTCGTTTTCTGAGTGTTGTTGCGTTCACCATAAATTAATTAAAAGCAACGGACTATAAATGGAAAACATTGAACTCTATCATGTGACTAATAACCTTTTTCTATGCTCTTTTTTTAAAGATCCATATGCATCAATTTTTCCATCACGACAATTGCCATCAATCCCACCACGATTCACGCTACCAAATGCTGAAGTGAAACTACAAAATGCTGATTTATGGATGGAATTTCATCAAATTGGCACGGAAATGATCATCACAAAATGTGGCCGGTAAGTAAAAGATAAGCAAGCGAAATTTATGTGTCTCAAGTTAACTCATAAAAAATTGCATTGACGCCACACACAAAAAAGGGTAAATAAGTGTTTCTTCTCACTATCGCATAAAAATGTGAGTGCCATGGCGCCCAAATTTTACAACTTTTGTTTTCCGAAATGGAAATAAAAAAATATTTTAAACAAATAGAGGGCAGGCATTGTTGTTTATTTATGATTGAGTACCAAAGTACAAAAGTCGGTCAAATGTTACTCTCACTCACTCCATCCTCGAGATATCTGCCTATTATAATGAACGTTCGAGAGAGAGAGAGAGATGTTAAAAATCACACATTTTATAATGCAAACAATAAAAATTTACCTTTTCGCCTCGATGCCTCCATTCAAATATATAGACAAAAATTCTTTCTAAGCATATAAAATATTAGAACTCGAATTTGAGTTTTTTTTTTCGAAAAAATATCAAATGGCAGGAAACTTAAATTGTCAAATCCATTAATGTATATATTGTTTATCTATCGAGAATCGTGAGTCGACTGTTTTTAGTCAAAATATTTGATAATTTTCTCACATTATTTATGTTTGTGATTCTCTAAATATAAAAGTGCACTTCAAAAAATTGTTGCCAGACACGAAAAATTTCAACTTTTTGAAGCTTGCAGCATTTTGGGTTTTGTTTGTGTGTAGAGTGAGAGACAATGTTTGCCAATTGACGGGCAATTTTTGGTTTATTGAATAAACAAGCCTCTCTAGCTTATTTAATGATGTTTGTGTAAACAAATCAAATGTCTTTCTTCGACTCTTTGCAGTTTTTCTATCTCTATGCAGGATGTCAATGACAATAATTTTAAATAACTGTGAATTGACTTTGAGCAGCATTGACATCCTCTTCTGTTTAAGTTCGGTTTCTCTTTTGTTTCTTATCATATCATGAGAGGAACATTATTACCTGAACGTTTAAGAGAGTGTCAAAGAAACACCTGCAATGCAACTGAATCACACGATCACCTTTTGACTTCAAACAATTGCACAGCGAGGCGTTGCTCCAATATATAATAGATTTTTTCCCATCGCTGTCACTAACATAACAATTTCATGTATGATACCTTCTCGGTTTGTGCAAGAATTTATGTTCTATGCTGGCACTTTTATGAGCCCATAAGGGATGAAAGGAAAATAATAGAAATAACAGACGAAGCATGGTTTCTAAAGACTATTTGTTTTATATTTTATGATCGAGCGCCTCGAAAATAGAAATTTTAGATGAGATAAAACTAGAAAGATAGAAATATCGGCATAGAGCACTTCAAAGCTGCTCATAACTCTTGTTTTTTTTGCAAAAAGGTGTAAAAGACACAATACTATCTTTAAATTACTACTGACCAAGGCAATGATTCAATTGACGCCATTCATAATGACGCCAACCAATGCCATAAATTAAATGTCTTATTAAAAATAAATTATGGATGTTTTTATTGAGTGTACAATTATTTGTTATTTTACACATTATGTATTTATTGCGTGAATTTTTTTCTCCCTCTTGCTTCAATTGTCTGTGCAAATGTTGTATTATGTATGAAGAAGCTTAAAAAATTACTTGCTTGCAAAATGTCCTCACCTCAAGCCGATGATAAGTGTTGAAAATGCCAATTTATGAAACCAGCATGAACGATCGATGTAAAGAGGTTTAATGAGTGGCAGCAATAGCAGCAGTGATGAAATTCATTTCCAAACGACCTCAAATCGATACACCTACTTACCTACCTGCTAATCTATCAAAAAATAAGCAACATTTCAAATCCTTTAATGGTATTAGATTTGGGGTATTAATTACTCTCGCAATTAACTATTGTCGAAAAAGAAGACATGTAAATTCATTATTGACAATTAATCACTCACATTGCAAAATAAAGAAGGAGAAACCTTGAATAAGCAAACAATAAACACCATTTTTATATCCTCATCAAATCCAATTATGAATTTATAAATGTTCACTCTATGCATCCATTATAATCCATTTCAACTAAAAATTTATTTATTATTAATATTTTTCACTCTTGAGGTTTCCTCAATCATCATATACAAGAAGCAAAAAAAGAGCACACATATAAGAAACAAATAAATAATTATAACCTGTAGATGGTCGTTATAAAGAAGATGAAAAAAGTGGGTAGTGTGAGAGATGAACATGTTGGAAAGAAATGATACATAATTTTTGATTTCTTATAAAGACACAGAATCGGCGTCTGTCTGGAATGTAAGTTAAGAAATTCCTTGATTGAAAATGATTTGTCTAGTATTTAGGGTATTGTCTTAGCATAGATCGATAAACATTTGTGACACATTGAAAGTTATTGATGAACCATTTTGAAGAGACATTTGAGATCATTTTTCATGGGAAATGTGAAACGATTCATATCGAAATTAAAAAAACTATTCTTTCTTTCTCTCGAGACTGTATCGAAACTGTGAATGAATAATTAAATCTAGTTCATTGATAAAAATCTAAAGCAAAACGAAAGATATTCATAAAGCTTGTAAAATATCAGCGGGTTACTAATGAGGCAACAAGTTAAGGTATCTAAAAGAGATGAAAATTAAAAATGCTTTTAATTTATGAATCGAAATTCAGATTCCTTTTGTCTCGACATATACTCACCAGAGGGGCAGTAAACAGCCTGTGAGAGCCAACAAAAAAATAAAGAAAGATGAAGAAGATGTTGGACGCTTTTTTATATTATTGAAGACCACCACAGAATTTTTTAATTATTAGCTTTCACGGATTATTATTGGTTTTTCTCACGGAAATAATTAGAGGTAGATTTTTTAAGTCTCGGTTGTTTTACGCGAGAAATTTTGCACTTTCGAAATTAAACGAGCGGAGTGAATGGTGAATGGAATGAGTTTAATTTTGACCATAATCGTCTCGACTCTTTTTTTAATGATTCTTTTTTTCATTTCACTCGATTTGGGCGTCATTATGGTTTTCTCAACACCTTAAAAAGATCATACTAGGCTATAAAGGCTAATCATCAACGTTTATTAGGAGTTAAAGAATTGTCGCTATATAATAAAAACTATCTCATTATGGTAAACAAAAGAGCAAAATAAAATTTTGCCGCAAGCGATTTAAACAAATATTATTAACAAGACGATGAAGGCAGAAAAAGATTGAAAAAGGAAGCGAAGAAAGGCTCTGAAAGAAGAGTAAAAAACACACAGAGCATGGCCAAGTAAAAAGAAGATTAAAGAAAGAAGAAATAGAAAAGAACATGAAAAAGTAGACCCATATGAATTCATACATAAAGCAGGCGCCACTTGTCGTTATGAACTGTAAAATGAATTATTAAATGCTTCAAATTCTTTGTTTCATTTTCGACACAGAAATGAAAAAGAATTCTTTCGTGCGAGTAGTTTTTTGATTGAAAACTCTTTATCAATGACTTATACGTGTGTGATTAATCTATCTGAAATTAAAATCGACATGTTTCGATGTTACTTTTTGTTAGTCACAGACGAAAGGAGATAAAATTTAAGGCTTTAGTATGGGTGTCAATTAGCTTTATTGTATGATCATTGTCTCGTGATGAACCATCAAACTACTACTACTCTCATGTTACCTGATACTTATAAAATGTTATCAAATGGCCAGAAACGCTACTGACAATAAAAACTCATTTAAAAATCGAGCTTCCCAAGAAATCAAAAACCAGTTTCAATCGCGACTCATCAATTTAAATACTCATTACCATATCGCCTCTTAAAACATTTTTTTTATCATTCCACAATGAAAAGATATCAATTCCGAAATTAATTTTTATTTTTCTCGACTCTTTTAGGCTGTTAATTTTGTGTTTCTCACATTTTCGAGTGTCATAAAATCCGCTTGCCTCATTTGAATAAATTTAATTATGATAGGCGATGTGTTTTTCTCCCCGCGTTGTTATGGTCTGCGAAAGATCTCTTTTTCCTGTGAAATCAAATCAACACAAGAAAAAATAACATTTTGAAAAGTTATTTATTAATAAATTCGAGTTTATGCGCATTTCCAGAAAATTTTAATTTATTTAACGTTTGTTTTAATTTCAAAAAAATTTATTAAATTCAACTTCACAGTTTTCAAAAATTTTTAAATTGTTAAATTTCTATAGTCAACAAAGTGATAAAATTATAAATTAATTTTCTCTCAAAAAATCGTGTTAAGAAATTATAAACTTTTTCTTCACCGTTCATCGACGTCTTCTTTTTTTAAATCTGCTGCTGTTACTTTTTTCATCATCGTTCATTATCGTCGCTTCTCCTGACTATAAGATTTTTATGAATGATCAAAAAATTGTGTGTATATATGAGATTTTCATTCGTTCGTTCGTCGTTGTCATTAACAACATCGAATCAACAGATTAATAATGATAATTTTGTGGAGAAGATGAGCCATAATTGCCTTTGTTACCTAATAACCTGATTTTTATTTGATCATAATCGAATCATAATCTTCTCTATATCACATTTATTCACATGTGAATGAAAATTGAGAGAAAAAGAGATCAATGATGAAATCATTAAATGTTAATCAGTTTTCCATGTGAATAATCTCGTTCACCGATGTTTTTGTTATTCTGCTATTGTCTACATATCAAGCCACCCAAAAAGCATTAAAAGCGCTTATCCACTACAACGAGCATAAACCGAGAAAAACGTGATTTCTTTTTTATTTCTCTCCTCTTAATTCGGATTCCTGTGGTCATAAATTGAACATTTTTAAAGGGTTTTTTTTTTCGAGAAATTCATAGAAATTGACTCAGAGTGAGCGAGGAAAGAAATATGCAAGAAATAGGGCGCCTGTCGCATGGTTAGAATTTGATTTTTATTTCTTTCTTTTTTATTCATTCTTCATTGAATTTAGATAGGAATTGCAAAATAACTGTAGAAAATCGGAAATGTCGATCAAACTTTGCTTAAACTTCACACGATGTTGATGCTGTGCTACTGCTCAAGTGATTTACGATTATTTTTCTCTTGCAAGAGTCAAGTGCATCATGCCATTTATTGTTTCAGCTGCAATAAAGGGTAGAAAATGTATTCTGCCATCTGCCATGCATTTATGGCTATGACTACTATCATTTTATCTATCGTTCTCTTAAAAGGCAGTCACTATCACTTGAAACTTAGTCATAATTGTCTTATAATCACTTTACCAGCAGCTGCTACTGTCGAAACTATTAAAAAATAACGACATTCAAACTCGCTCGTCTTTGTTGTGAAATTGTCGCGTGCTCGTGACTCGTGAAAATTCAAACAATTATACGGGAAATTTAATTCTCTTTCGTAATGAATACAAAATAAGCTTCTTCAAGTAACTGTGAAGCGTCAATAATGATAAAGTTAAAAGGTGTTAATTTCCTAATGAGGATACACGAAAAATATTTATATCGTTTAATCTCCTCGAAAGAAAGAGTATATTCAGGTTGACATTTTTTTTTGTTTTGTTTTCGATGTGTGGTGGAATAAGAAGCCACCAAACCAGTTGTAAAATTTTCACACCAAAACTCCATTAGCGTTGAATAGATTAAATTGAATTAAAATGCGGGACATTCTTTGTCTTCATGTCGAATGCGAGAAGTTTTTTCTCTTAATATTTATATTTATTTCACTTTGGAATTAGATTGTGTAAGGCAAAGAACAAAGAGTAAATTCCGCTAAGCTCTTAAAAAATTATGCAAAATTCTATTTATCGCATTTCCATTCATAAATTTCCTGCTTCTGGATCTGACTAATGGAATTTTGTGCCGCTCATATTTGATTTTTTTGTTGCTTTAATTTTTAATTTTTGTTTTCAATTTTACAGGCGAATGTTTCCATCAATGCGAATTTCTCTTTCTGGATTGGATAATGATCAGAATTATTGTGTTTTACTTGAAATGGTTCCAATTGCTGATTGTCGATTTAAATTTTCTGGCTCACAATGGGTTCCTGCTGGAGGTGCCGAACCACAAAGTCTACAAAACATTTACATTCATCCCGATAGTCCTGCACTTGGTTCACATTGGCAAGCACAACCGATCAATTTTAACAAAGTGAAGCTCACAAATAACACATTAGACAGCAATGGCCATGTAAGTATCATCGCATAGATTATCCGGATTGTCTTTAAGTTCACTTTCAATTCAACTTAGAATTCTTTTTTTTTCAAGTACTCAAGTAAGTAAGAAAGAATGAGTACTTGAAGAGAAAAATGGTGTGAAAGGGAAGATTATGTGCTTAGGTTCAAAATATGCTGTTCACTTGTACTTGCAATTTACTTATTGTTTTTCTCTTTCTTTTTCTTTATGCAGATCGTTTTAACCAGCATGCATAAATATCAGCCACGTATTCATATCGTTCGTACTTCAGATCCTTCACAAATTCCTTGGTCACCACAAAAATCGTTTGCATTTCATGAAACTGAATTTGTTGCTGTCACTGCTTATCAGGTAATAACTTGTTTTAACTTAACTCTACATACATACACACACACTTTTCTCGCATGCATGCATGTGATCTGTTTGAAAATCATACGCCCAAATGAATCACAATAATTGATGATTGTTGCGGCATTTCTTTTTGCTTGCACTCCAATGATTGCAAGATTATCCTCATTGGCGGCGTCCTCAATCAAAAGGTGTCGCTCAAAAATATTTTTCTTTCTTGCTTTTAGTCTTTGTCATTTCTCACTTGGATTAATAATAAAAATTTTATTTGATTTCTTTTTCTCAATAGAATGACCGAATCACAAAGCTGAAAATCGACAATAATCCATTTGCAAAGGGATTTCGTGAGACAGGACAATCACGATGCAAAAGAAAGCTGGTCACATCATCATCATCAAATATGAATCAAAAGATGCAGAAAAGCGATGAAGATACCATATGACATCGAACAGAAGCGATTGCGAGTCTTTAGTCCATCAGCTTTCTCACCAGGATCTCAGAAAGATGATTCCGGATTATCGCTCTATGAAACGTCATCAAGTGGAACAAATTCGCCATCAATTGATGAGCGATTCATTAATCAGAGGCTTCCATACTTTCAACATCATCCATATCCATTAGCACTTCAGCACTATCATCAAATGATTAATACGCAGTTTATGAATCTAATGATGCCACATATGAATAATCAACAATCGACGAATTTGCTGCGAATCGCGCAGCCAAACGATAATGAGGAGAAACCAATTGATGTGATGACTGATGATACAAGCTCAAATGCTTCCGATGATGATAATGAAGAAGAAACATCGCCGAAAAGATCAAATTTCTCGATATCTGCAATCTTAGGTTTAGAGAAAGGTGACCTCAAAGCTACAGCAGCAACAGCATGTCATTGAAAGTTTAATATTAAATTTTTCTTCTTCTTCTTCTTCTATGTTCATATTTTGACCATAATAATATGTCTTGCCTAAACTTTCTTCAAATTGCAATAATGAAAACAGAAAAACACATATGAAATAAAAATTGTTTCAACAGCTTTCATAATTAGTATTATTTGATTGTAGTTTAATACTAAGTAATTAAATGTTAATTGTTTTAAAATACTTTTAAGAAAAATAAAAGCAAAATTATTAAAAATTTATGTGGGATGTTTTTAATATTAAAGTTTCACGTTTATTGAATTAATTTCTTTGTGGTTTGCTATTGCAAAAGTTGAAAAGTTATTTGATTCCTTTATTTCATGACGAATTAAAAAGATATTCTCAAAAATATTCATTCTTTAATAATATAAATTTCAGTACAAAGCAAAATGTGTTACGAATTGCTAGCAATTGACTATACTTTTATAGCATCAAAATCAACGTTGAAAAATTTCGTTCATTATTATTTTTTTTATTGAAGAAATTTATTCTTTCACCACAGCTCAAAAGACCTACATCCATCAAAATTATTTCCTTCTATTTTATTTCTCATCTTCATATCATGAAAAATCACGCATAATATCCAATAAAAAACTTGAGGTGTCTACTGAACATGCATTTAAATGCATCGCGTGAATTTAATTTAAATAATCCATCAAAAAAAATTTTTTCAGTTACTCTTTCTTTTCTCTTTTTTTGCTTGTGTGAACTATAGCGCTTTTCAATTTTTATTTGCTTAAAAATATCACATGAGGAAATTGGAAAGGTAACGCCATTTTTATGCAGAAAAAAAATAAAATATAAAAAGCAGAAATTTCGTGTGCGAGAGAGTAAAAAGAGCTGAAAGTGTAGGCGTGTGTTGTCTCTCACGAGTGAGAAAGTAGAGAAACGAAAAAAATGCATAACCATGCGTTTAACCAATAAAGAAGCAACATACGAAAGAGAGAGAGAATGAGAAACGAAAGAAACCTGTTTCAACAACGATACAAATGCTTGTTTTTGTACACAATTTTAGTCAGTCAAGTTTTAGTTGTTGACGCATTCAGACGTTTTGTTATTTGCTCGAGAACTAAGAAGAAAAAAAGTTTCTTTTTTGGGAAGAAGATTCAAAAAGTTAAGAAAAGTGTGAATTATTTTGGCAAATTTTTCACCAGTTTAAAGTAAATTTTTTGAGATATAAAATTGAGTTGAAAATAGAACATTACACAATTTTTGAGTAACTATAGTGATTTTTAAATAAAACAAACTTTAAAGTGGATAAAAAATTATAATAAAAATGAATGATATTATGGATATTCGTGTACATCAGCACTTAGCACAAGAATTTTACAGACAGCAAATGTTACAAAGGATTCCAGGTAAATTCATCAATCTAATTTTTGCCTTTTTTCTGGGCAGATCCATCAATTTTAAGTATAAAATTGATTGTTTATTTTGTGGCATAAACATACATAGAGTTGGCGACGGCTTTTCGTAAACTCAAAATGTCGAAAAACAAATTGATTAATGACTCATCGACTCTAAAAATGCATATACATGACTTTTTAATTAATTTTCATGGATGAGTTTTTAAAATAAACAAAAATTGCACAGCTGTAACTTTATTTAATCGATTATTTTTTCCTATAGATCCCTATGCATCGATGTTTCCATCTAGACATTTGCCACCAGTTCCACCACGATTCACGCTACCAAATGCTGAAGTAAAACTTCAAAATAACGAATTGTGGTCAGATTTTCATAAAATTGGCACAGAAATGATCATCACAAAATCCGGAAGGTGAGTCAAAAAAACTTTTTTTTATATTTTTTAAAACCTTCATAAAGTATGAAGACCATATGAAACTAATTAGGTGTCCCTTTTTCTGCACAAAAAAACGAGCTATTTATGTCCTTCTTGTCGCCTTCGAAACAAAAGATGAGGGAGTTTTAAATGGGACGAGACAGAGATTGCGCAAGGCGATAAATTTTGTTGCCAATGTCTAGTCATGTGTCTTTGCGATCGCATCAAGTGCGTTTGCGGAACATTTGATGACGTTTTTACTGCCTCTTTTTTCCTCATAAAATAATCTTCATAATTCTCATAGCACTTGAGCAGGCAGAAAAAAATTTAAGAGAGAAAAAGAAGAAGAAACATGTGAAAAAGGTTAGAAAGAATTTTTTTCCAGTGTTGCTTTTACATACATAAGTTTGGCGCCATGCTTATGACCTCCTATAGTGGCATCACTCTCTCGTCTCTTTAAAACAATGCAATATTTTGAATATCCCACTGAGATGCTGCCTGAAGTAATTGATATTTCTTTTCTTTACTCTCACAAATCTCGCAAGTTTGAAGCAGCATTTCACTGTGTATACATGTAAATGTGTGAGAAATAAAGAATGAATAATCCGAGAGACGATAATGAGGTTGAGCAAGCGAGCGAGTGAGATAGAAGTCGAGACATTGATTTCGTACCTTTCAATTAGAGATCTTACGCCTTCTTGTTATACGTTTCACGGTCTATTGAATCGGATTAAGAGTTAATTAATGTTTACTGAAAAAATTCTTTCAATCGAAGTAAACAATTTTTGATTTATATATTCGAAAGTGTTCTAAATTATTTTGTTAAGTTAAAGAAAAATGTCCTGCTGCGTACGAAAAGATAAATGTCAGTTCAAGGCTCATTCTTATAATATCTGGAGTAAAGCATGGCTATGTAAGCCAAAGGATAATCTTTTATTGAAACATGAGTGTCCGAAATTTCAACCAAAAACAAAGAAGAAGAATTTTATTCGCATAAATATAGAAGCCATTCCAAGTTTTTACCGCAAACAACCTCAAGACGCACAGAAGAAGGCCACAAAAAATAAAATGGAAGAGTTAAAATTTTTAGTAGAAGAAGCAATGCCTGCATATCCTTGCTATTGCCCGCGTTAAACAAATAAAAGAATGTTTCACCATTTTCTAAAATAAAACCTTTTCTCATTCTTTTTTTTCGACTTGTTATCGAAATTCTTTACTTCTTTCGATGATACTCATGAGACCACCCGAGCGAGTATCAATGTGTGATGATAATTATTTTTAGCCTTTTTATATCTTTCTCTCTCGTAAGTGTATGAGTGAATATTTGTTTTAATTTTTTTCTCACGAAACAGCTTTGCAATTCATCACTGTAAATGGAAGGAATCAAGAGTCCTTCTATCATTCTTTCCTTTTACTACATGCCATAGCGTTTTTAAAGACGCTTCAAGAATAATTAATTATGCGTTTGAAAAGGCATTAAAGGAGAAGAATTGCACAATTTTGGGCGTTGCTATTCATGTTCTTCAACGCATTGATAAAATTCATTTTTATTGTTTTGCCTTTTTTGGCTCACTATTCAAGCGAGAACTCCGAAAACTCGTTCGATGCCATAAACGCGAATAGAAAGAAATAAAAAATATTTTTGTGAGCGCAATTAAAGCACACACACACATCATATAAATAAATTTATATATTTCTAATTTTCATTCACAAGCTACACACGTCGGTTAGAAGAAAGCATAAAAAAATGAAATTTGAGATTCTATGAATAAGAAAAAGATTAGAAATTCAAATGATGTCTGTCGCCTTCACTCTATATTGACCCTCATTTTCTCTCTCTCTCTTTCGAAGGGCTCCATCACCAGCAGCTATAACATGTTAAATAAACAAGATAGTGAATAGTTTATGGCTTCTCATTTTCTTTTTCGGAGATGTCTTATCTCACTCAAATATAACAAAAAAAGAAGTGACACATCCAATGTTGATGAAACTTTATTTTTCTTTATTTTTTTGATGATGCTAACAAGCAAGCGTCAAGTACAAGTAGAGAAAGAAAGCACAGCATGTTGACGACTGTTAATTAAATCTTGAAATTTTTTTATTGCCTCTTGTCTTTCACACTCTGACCATTAAATTACTTGTTTACACGAACGCAGACTTTCTCAGAATTATTCGCATTTACTGTCTTTCTCTTTACTGTTCATTGCATTCACGCACTTTTTTCATCAGAATAACAACTAAAGCTCAAATTAATGTGTGCTAAAAAGTGAGGCTCAAAACTTGTGGTTTTTTAACGCTCTCTTCCACTCTTTTTCGATTGTCAATGCGAAAAGACAGAAAATAAAATCGTCAAATTGCGAGCTATGCTTTCCAAGAAATTTGTCTGGACTCTTTTTATAAAATAATAATGAACAGAATCGGAACATTCCGATGACAGTAAAGAACAAATTAATAAAATTGTAAATGATATGTGTTTACTTTATTCTATGTGGTCAATTCTTTTCCTTTTTTGGAAATTGAACAAAAAAATTAACTAAATACAAACAATTTCCATTATAAAAGCGTTTAATGCTTTTTTTGTAAGTCGCGTGTATTGAAAACATTATTCTGTCATAAAAGTGTTGTATGAAGACAAACTTGACAAGCTAAGAGCGATTACGATCAATATAAAGTGAGTTATGAGCCAAAGCCGCTTCGAGGGTGAGAAATGCATTTGAATTATGAGTACATACTATACGGCTGTTCAGCTAAATCGTTTAACACGAATAAATTACACTGCACAGCCATTTGCACTTTTAAATGTCTCGAGACATTCGTAGAATTAGTAACGGAATTTTTTCACTCTCATTTCAACAATAATTAAAGCAAATTTGAAACATTTTAACTTTTGCTTGACTGTTTACTTATTATATGTTTTCTCGCATTCAGCAGTTGCTATGAATTTCTCCCACTTTTTGTTGCAATTCGAAATTACTTCTATGATATAATTTTCATACCAACTGAAGCATAAGGTGCAAGTCAAGACACATAAACATACTTTATGGTGGTCTGAAAATTTTAGAAACATTTTTACCAACTGCATTGTACTAATTTACAATTTTTCGCTCTTTTTATTTTTGCAGACGAATGTTTCCATCAATGCGAATTTCTCTTTCTGGATTGGATAATGAATCAGAATTATTGTGTTTTACTTGAAATGGTTCCAATTGCTGATTGTCGATTTAAATTTTCTGGCTCACAATGGGTTCCTGCTGGAGGTGCCGAACCACAAAGTCTACAAAACATTTACATTCATCCCGATAGTCCTGCACTTGGTTCACATTGGCAAGCACAACCGATCAATTTTAACAAAGTGAAGCTCACAATAAACACATTAGACAGCAATGGCCATGTAAGTATCATCGCATAGATTATCCGGATTGTCTTTAAGTTCACTTTCAATTCAACTTAGAATTCTTTTTTTTTTTTCAAGTACTCAAGTAAGTAAGAAAGAATGAGTACTTGAAGAGAAAAATGGTGTGAAAGGGAAGATTATGTGCTTAGGTTCAAAATATGCTGTTCACTTGTACTTGCAATTTACTTATTGTTTTTCTCTTTCTTTTCTTTATGCAGATCGTTTTAACCAGCATGCATAAATATCAGCCACGTATTCATATCGTTCGTACTTCAGATCCTTCACAAATTCCTTGGTCACCACAAAAATCGTTTGCATTTCATGAAACTGAATTTGTTGCTGTCACTGCTTATCAGGTATAAACTTGTTTTAACTTAACTCTACATACATACACACACACTTTTCTCGCATGCATGCATGTGATCTGTTTGAAAATCATACGCCCAAATGAATCACAATAATTGATGATTGTTGCGGCATTTCTTTTTGCTTGCACTCCAATGATTGCAAGATTATCCTCATTGGCGGCGTCCTCAATCAAAAGGTGTCGCTCAAAAATATTTTTCTTTCTTGCTTTTAGTCTTTGTCATTTCTCACTTGGATTAATAATAAAAATTTTATTTGATTTCTTTTTCTCAATAGAATGACCGAATCACAAAGCTGAAAATCGACAATAATCCATTTGCAAAGGGATTTCGTGAGACAGGACAATCACGATGCAAAAGAAAGCTGGTCACATCATCATCATCAAATATGAATCAAAAGATGCAGAAAAGCGATGAGATGCACCATATGACATCGAACAGAAGCGATTGCGAGTCTTTAGTCCATCAACATTATCAGCAGGATCACTAGAAGATAGTGAATTGTCAACTTATGAAACCTCATCGAATGGTTCACATTCTCCATCTACAGTTATTGTCGATGATCGTCATTCACCATTAATGAAAACTAATACATATCCGTATACACTTCTACAAAACTATCAACAAATGCTCGGATCGAATCGCCAATGGATGAATCTTATGATGCCATATATTCATACAGAACCTCAAGTAACATTGAATACACAATGTTTAGACAATAGCAGCAATAGCAGTAGCATTAGTCCATCAACTTCACCATCAAAAAGCGTTTCATTTTCTGACAATGAGGAATCGCCAAAGAAATCGAATAACTTTTCAATTGCTGCAATACTTGGTCTGTAAATTAGTTAAGTAAGTAAACTCGATTATTGTACAATATGATTAGCATAGAAAAAGATTACAAACATATATATATGACTGATAGAAAGTTACAATTTACATGTTTAAGAATTAAATGTTAATATAATTATCGTTATGTACTCTCATTAGTTCAATATATATTGATTATATATGTGTATATATTTTGTTAGTTAATACCAAATATATATCTTATGAATAATAAAAAGAATTTTATGCATAGAAATGAAATTAGATCTCTTTTGCTCTCTTAACATACATTACAGCAAGTGGCAACCATGTTGCTTTTTTCAACCTGAGAATGCGATAAGAATAAACAGAGATAATTGTTAAGTCTTTTTGTTTGCTTTCGTCCATTTTTTATCTCACTTTTGGCTCTCTAATTTCTATTCTTCTTTTTGAATTTTTTTTCGGTAAAAACACAAAAAGACAGGCAGCAACATCAGCATCACATATCAAGTTTTATATTTCCATAATATTTACTCAACGCTAATGGATTTTCGGTGTGAAATCTTAAACTGGTTTCGGCTCTCACTCATATATAGATTCGTCATTTTCTGTTCTTATATTTTTTCAAATTTCTCTCCTCGCAAGAAATGAAAAAAGGAGATTAAAAAGCGTTTTCAGACGGAATTTGACACCTTGTCTTCTTCTTGGGCGCTTCAGTTCATAATGTATGAAAGAATGAAAAATTTATTCGTTTTGTGAATGACGTCTACATATGTATATTTCTCTTTTTTTATAATAATAATTTGTGTGAGATCGCTTCGACGTCAATTCAAATCAGAAGGTGTGAGCATGTAAATTAAGACTTGACGCTACTTGAATTCACAACATTCTTTTGTATAGATAATTAGCGTAATTCGATCGTTGAATTTCAATTATCGATTTTTTTGCTCTCTTTATAGCACTAAACATGACATTATATGTGTATATATGCAAGTGAGAGGATTTGCTTGCATTTTAAGGTAAATAGCGCAATTTGCAGGCGCCTCAATAACATATTTTCAGACAATTCAATTTAATGTGTGTGTGTGTGTGTGTGTATACATACAGAAAAATCGAGATGAAATGTGAAATAAGGTCGATTGGATTGATGGCCTCAAGGGATCCACATCCATCTACAGTGAAAATGTGATGATATAATATATTGGATAATTACTGTTATTTTCGTGTTCCTCACATGACTACGTATGCTTGGTCAAGAGAGAGATAAAATAAAATCAACAGAAGAAAGAAAAGGGCAGAAACGTTCCATCGCAATAAGTCAAATTGTTTGTTTTTCTTAAGACTTTTTTTGTGCATGTCTATGAGCAGCACATTTGATGGATACGTTTATTCTGGAAAGGTGTAATTTTCACATCACATTTCAACAAATTTATTCGCAATTTTATTCATGTGGGTCTTCTTGCTCTCTCTTTTTCTTTTAAATTCTCTTCCACTCTCATGATTTTTTACTATAATGCGCGCGTTAAAAAGCAACGAGAGAAACTCTAAAACTGCAAAAAGAACAAGAAGGAATAAAAATTTCATTTGGAACTTAATCGGACAAAGATAAATGAATAAATGCTTAATAAAGAAGTTTCTATTAACCACAAGAAATGTTTTCCCAATGTCCAGATTTCTCATCAGACCAGGCGCCAGTCTCTGAAAGAACTCTCTTTTGCTTTTTCTTGCGTTCATTCATTCTTCTATGTATTATTGTTTTAACAATTTTTTTTTCATCGTTCGTCTTTTTTATTTTTCGGGAAATATGAACATGGATTAAACATACAAGCATACATAACAAAGCGGCTGTGACCACGAGCATCAGCCAAAGTAAAATCTAAGATAACGTCGAAACATATAATGAGAATCTTGTTTTCAATTTTATATTTTAAAAATCTTGTTCACTCTTTGTCTCTGTCTTTTTCATTCTTAACTTTTATTCCAGTGAGTAATTTATTTTAATACTTGCATAATTTTAAATTACCGTATTTTAAAAAATTTGAAATTTTCTATATTTTTGTTCTATCAATTTACGTTAAAATTTTTTTCTGATTACTCACTGGGATCTTCCGCCGTTTATAGCATGCCAAGCCGCGACTATTTCTTTCCAATGAAATTATTAATGAACTATGGTGAATGAATAAAATAAATATGGTGATATCTTAGACGAGACTAATTAGTAACATGTGTTGGTCAATAGAAATCGAATGTGTGGCAGATATGTAAACTATCGAGTATTGTAGCAACCATTCATTACCTTTTTGCCAATATAATTAATGCTAGCTTTTAACCTTATCAACAGATTGTTTTCAATTTCAAGTCAATTAAATACATCAAGTAATAAATAAATCAAGCAACTACTTATTTGCCTTAACCAAACCATATTATTGATATTTCATAATCGTAATCAAGTTTCATGTCTTTGACACATTATACACTACATCAAAGGCTCATTTTACCGCCCCATTTGTGTGCGATCAAAAGAGCACGATAGTGGGGCTTGGTCCATAATTTTTCTTTTCTTTTCGTTCTCACTCGCGCTTGCTTACTCGCTCCATCGATCCTTGAATTCATGCTTGCATGTACATATAAAAGAGCGAGAGCGAAAGAAAAGACTCACGATTATTTACAGACTTGTTAATGTGAAAATTGATATTTAAGGCATGTACATAAATTATATATTTATTGTAAAGAGCAGTCAAGCGACATCGGTTAGTGAAGATGGACATAAAATCACAGCAAGTGATTTCTGCTTTTCTTTCTTATTTATAATCAATGACATTCAATACGTATTTGAAGATGAAGGAGAAGAACAGAAGACTACCTGCGTGCATCTATTCTATGGTTCATAACAAATCGATTATAAGAGTGTATCTATGCAAGTGGGAATAATAAATTGATTTATGATTCAGTGCAAATCTTTTGACAATATCTTTATTCGTCCTATCAAAAACAGATCTATCATAATTTTTTTTCTTCACTTCAATCTTGGTCCAAACTTATAATTTACAACACATTTTTTATGGTCATCACGTCCGTTCAAAAACAACAGCAATAAAATAAGAAGAAGGCCACAAAACCGTGATCATAAAATGCTGTGATTCTTGGAATAAAATCTCAAGATTATGAATACTTAGAGAGAACTTTCGTTGAGATAATTAATTGCTTTTATTCAAATTAGCCATCATCTTTCTTTCTTTATTCTCACTATGTCTATCTACGTCTAAGATTATGTCGAAGATGTGAGATTCACATGATTATCATAAACATGAAATGATTTTTTATGAGTATTGCCAATATGAATTGTATTTTCTTACAATAGTAGCAAGATTCAGTAAAAATATCGTATTTCTTATACAGACACACAAAAGGAATAAAATTGATATTTATTTTTTCTCTAATGTGTCATATCATTTAATGACCTGTTAATCAAATTAATGAGGAAACTTCGATTTTGTTTATGCATTGGAATTGTTTTATTGCCTAAAAAAAATTTAAAATAACTTTTGCAATAATTCATCCTATATTGTTAATAATGAGCAAGTGGCGCCTATTTTATATTGGCTTCGAAATAAAAAGCGAAAGAAGCTCAAAGAATGCTACGAAAAAAATTCTTTTCCTTTCTCTTTTGTTCTCAACATTCACTTAGTTGAATATGTGTTTAAGTAAAGAGAACATTTAAAATATCGATTAAAATTTGTGACAAAAGTTGCAAAAATCATTTTCAATGAAATTCAAAATAATTTTTTTGCAAAAATTTTTTAATGAGAAATAAAACTTTTCATGTTACTTGCATAAAGACAAATGTGGAAGTTTTTCTTTCTCAATTAATTCAATTTCTTTAATAAGAACATTGGGTGAACATTCATAATATGGAATGCAATTTACCTTCAATTGATATTCACATTGCGTGAAATCTGCTTAATTATGAGGAATATTTCAGCATTGCAATGACTAAAATCAGTATCTCGTCAGGAATTCGATTCCTTTTGGTGTGTGGTATGACATATATCTAGTTAAATTAACTGCATGCATCGTGGGAAATATTCAGAGCATCCCTTTCAAAAAAGAAAGGCAGGAAAATGATGAGATATAAATGTTTTTATTTATATTGGCACGATATTGAAGACCTCCAGCCTCGACTTGTAAATCACTCGATTATTAGCCAAAAAAGAGATGAAACTTTTATGAAAGAGCGATCTCAACTCATCGTTATTACAAATAAATAAAATTTTATCACCGAAAATGAATCTTTAAATCTTGTCTATCTTCTTTAATCGGTGAGAAACAAAACAAAGAAATGAAATGCCATGAAAATGACTGACGCCGTTGTTGAGCATTAATTTTTTTTTGTTTTTATGTTTTAATGCCCATTTCTTCTTGCTTACCTTTACCTCTTTACTCTCGCCAGTCAGCAAGTTAGAAAAAAATAGATACATTCATGTTATTATTGGAGAGAATTGTTTTTTTTTAAACATTTCGAAATCATTAAATATTATTAACTTTAAAAAATCTTGTTAAAACAAATAGACATGCCACTTTACAGCCACACACAACAACTTAATAGAAGTCTACCTAGTGCAATAGCGTCAAAATGAGAAATGTGTGTGTGTGTGGAACCTAGTGATTTATAAAGAAACGAACAAAGAAAAAAATTGATAGCTGAAAGGTTTTGAATTGATCGAATAGGGTTATAACAAGGAGTTATTAAAAAAGATGATAATGTATGTGATTAACTGATGGCATAGAAGAATATTTATGTATATAAAAGGGATACATTCTCATTCGATTATTCGATAAATTGGTGTGATGTGAAGGTGCTCACTCAGGAAATAGACAAGAGAGAAAGATAATGGGCCGTCGATGGGTAATGAAAGTGTAAAACAAATAATCACATTGAAATTATAGTTTATTGTTGTTGTTTTCTTCGATTTTATTCTCTCACACAATACAATTTAAATAATTTTACCGTCTCTATGTTCAGTTGTTGCTTTTTTCGCTTCATTACAGTCAGCTTATTGGAATGCTTTATAGCGATCAATTAATTTGTATGAGTCATTCTGTCCATCTTGTGTGAAGCCATTCTCCGGTTTAGTATATTTTTTGTAAAATTAAGACAAGCAACAATCAAAATGTGTGAATTTCAACACAGAAAAATCAGACCAAACTTATAACAAAATAAACAAACTATTCAGTTCATTAGAGGGGAAACTGCTCGCGTTGCTATGAAACAAAAACAGCGTGTAAAAAATTTAAAAATGGAAAACATTAGAAACGATGGATAGAAAATGTTAGTTGATTTTCTATTTATGTATAAAATATTCTCATTATTAAAAACATAAACGACATTTTTGTATAAGTTGGCATTACTTAGCATTAGTTAATGATTTGAAGCGTGAATTGATGAAATTGAATTAATAGTAACGGTTAAAATCAGAGTGCGGTCAAATGGCATTAAATTCATTCTAAAAAGCATCAAAAGATCATTTTTTCATTTATATGAAAAAAGTACTTGTGAATGAACCTGTCTTTCGAAAAATCACTTCACATCCGTTCACTTTACAGGTAATGAGTCCAGAGATGTAAAGATATCATTAATCAAGTAACTTTTTGTCTTACTACATACATTCATTCAACTAATTGAGAAGAATGGCTCAACATGATGTAAATTTTACTTCTCACAGAATGAGAAGAAAAAAAATCAGTGAATGAAAAATTGCACTTGCCAGACTGAGACTTGATAATTCATTATTATTTGATGTCAAGTTGTAGAGTGAAGAAAGAAAACATACAACGCCGCTTGTGGTCAATAAACGAGTTATGCTGCTTCTCTTCACTCTCTTGCATTCACGTTCTCTCTCTCTTTGCATTGTACGCTTTATAAGTTTGCCGACCATCATTGGTCAAGCTAAGAGAATTGAATTTAATTAAATTTCCGATTGCATTGCGAGAGAGAGAACACGCCTCAATGGTTAAATAGAGAATATTCATCTCGTTTACTCGCGCTCGAAATTTTCAAAGAGCGAAAAAAAATTTTATCGATGAAAAAAATGGCGTTTGGAAAATTTCACAATATATAAAAATAGACTTGAAAAAGCAGCACAAGTGGCGAGAACGGTTGAAGAAATTTGATACTGTTGCGGTACAAATGTGAAAAGGTTTGTTGTATTTTTTAGCAAATAAATGTTAAATCGTTGAACTGAAAAATCAAAGGAGAGACGCTTGTCTAATGCATAAAAGGGTGCATGATGTCTAATTGAATTATGAATAAAAATGTGAAACGACAACACATTTTATAGTCAAATAAGTTAAAGAAGACATGAAAAAATCTTGTCTCTGGCGTCGTTTTTTTAACATAAAAACTTCTCTCACACTATGAGCCCATTTAATCCTTAAATTGCTTTCAAGTGCACTTGACAATGTTTGGAAAAAAGATGTTTACATTTCTGATGTCGCCAGAGACTTTTTTTAATGCTTTAGCATGTTCTTTTATGTATCAATCGATAGAGATGACTAATTAACAAGTATTCCAAGGTTTTTATATAAGCAATTTATAATTTTTAATGAGACTTACATTTTATAAGCGTGTAACTACTTACTTTTTATAAAGCACGTGTAATGTATGAAAACAATATGACTAAATTGTGATTTGTGTTTTTAAACTTGTGTAAAAACACGTCGTTAATACCAGAGTTGGAAAAGCAGCTACCTACTTTGCCTACTTTTCATATAAAAATCTACTTTCTACTTTTATTTTATATGAAAAGTAGACCTACTTTTCCAACTCTGGTTAATACATTTTTTATAAACAAATACTGTGGTTTTTATAAGTTGTTTGAAAAATGAAAAACACGAAGATGTTCATTGGGGCGAAGAAATTCGCACATTTTCGCTCAAAACACATTTTTTGCACAACAAAACAATATAGTGACAAGCAACATTTGTGAGTGAAAATTCATCTTTTGATTTTTTTTTCACATTTAAATCATTAGAATTTTTAGTACTTAATAAATAGAAACTACTGTATGCAATCCTATGTAAAAAATGTTAAAGTATAATTAAAAATTTCTAATTTTTGTGTCACAAAATATTTGTTTACATTTCGCGCATTTGCGCACTTTCGCGCAAATTACATTTTTGTGCTTCGTGCAAGTGAAAGAAAAATTTAGTATTACATATCACTTCAAGAATATTCTATTAAAAAAATTTAATATGGAATTAATTTATTTAATATCAATATTAGTAGCTCTCTTGATATTGCTTTTACCGCTCCTATTCTTTAAAAAAAGGAATGGTGAAAAGGGTAAAGAAATTATTCTTATTTAAGTGAAACATTGAGCAAATAATAATTAAATTTTTTTTAAGATGGTGAACAAAATCAGCCACAACGACAAAATAATGCTCCATTGAATCGTAGAATAGGCAGAAATAGAGTAGTCAAAGCGGAACAACCTCAGCAGCAACAAAGACAGAATGAAGAAAATTCAATTAATCAAAAGGAAATTGTTTTTGTTAAAAAAATGGGTACTAAAAAGCGAGCTAAACTTGAAGCTAAAGAGGAAAAACGTACGCAACGTGAAATTGAACTAAAAGCTCGTGAGGAACAAAGGAAAAAAGAGGGTAGGATATGAAATTTATTTTAATTTGTAACAATCAATATTTTTGAATAATTAATAATTACAGCGATTGCTGAGGAAGAAAGAAGAAAGCAGGAAGAAAAAGCTACCTTAGAAGACAAAAAGTGTAAAGAAACTGAGAAAAAAGCACAAGAGGAACGAGAACGAAAAGATTATGAGGAATATCTAAAGATGAAAGCACAATTTGAAGTACAAGAAGAAGGCTTTAATGAAGTGGAAAATGACCAAGAGGAAATATTACAAAATTTTATTGATTACATTAAAAATAACAAAGTTGTGGTTCTTGAAGAATTGGCATTAAAATTCAAATTTAAGACTCAAGCAGCTATCGATAAAATCATCGAATTGCAAAAAGAAAACAGACTGACTGGATTCATTGATGATCGTGGCAAGTTTATTTACATTTCAGATGAAGAACTGCTAACTGTTGCAAAATTTATTAAACAGCGCGGTCGAGTTTCAATATCGGAACTTGCAGAATATTCATCAAATCTAATTAATCCTTCGAGTTCGTAAAATGTTTAGTATATTATGAAATGTTTATCCTTAGATAATAAAGAATATGTCCACTCTGAAATAAATAAGCAGTTTGGTACAACATAATATGTTGAACATATATTATTTTATTATATATATTAATTTTCTTCATTTAAAATAATCAAAACTGCAAAAATATTCTATTAACATATTATTTAAAGTTCTATGTGTTAAAAGATCAAACTATAAAATATTAATAAACCAAATTATCATTAGTTTCATTTACTAATAACTTAAAGTCATTAGGATTTTCACAAGAATTTCAATAATCCAATAATCGAATGCAAAATAAGTAAGTAAGAAGCTATTAATATTCATTGCAGTTTAATTAATGAAGCATGTTAGTACTCATTAACAGCAGTAGTTTGTCGAGCGTCAAAATGTAATTCATATAACAAATGTGAAAATGAGAAAATCGAGTGAGCATTAAAACATTTATGGATGCTCATAATTCATCTTAAAACTGATCATAAATCAGATACTCGCATTATTTGTCGGCAAAGATTCTTTAAAATTAAAAATATTTGAACAAACAGCAATACAAGGCAGCACTTCAAAATGTTTCTCATTTCTTTCTCGGCTTGCGAAATGCCTCCTTGACTTCTCTTTTTTTTGCTTTTATGCAATCGCATGATGAGCATTAATTTTCATAAAAGAGTAGAACAAGAGTTATGTGTGTCGGCTTCTGAAGAGCATTCTCTCGTTTGCGAACATAATGTGATATCAATTTCATTGCTCTAAAATGAATTGCAGATTATTTTGTTGACTGTGGCGCCCGGAGATATGGTATTTTGAGAAATCTGACAGCTCTCATGAATGCAAGAAATTCCACGAAATTGAGCAAAAAAGAGAGAAATGTGCTTCTGCATTATGAATGTGATGACAATGCCATCTCATTGTGTCTTTCAAATCTTCTCGTAAAATAATTTATAATGACAGTGAGTCATTTAGTATAGTTTATGTGTTTTTACTTAAATACGATCATTATTGCAATTTTGCCAGCCTACTTCTTCTTTTTTCGGTGAAAATGACAAATATGAGAAAGCCAAAGCTAATCGTTGTGAAGGCGTGACATGACGAGACCAATTTGAAATTTTACTTCAATTTTGTTGCTACTTCCATAGAATACCACTATACTTTTTTCCAGGCGCCAGATATCGTATTTCATTTCGGTTTGATTGACGATATTCTATTCGGTGTTGTATCAAAGGTCAACTATCAAACGGTTCCGAGATAAAAATCTATTGATCTCAAAAAATAACAAACAACAGCAGTTTAAACAAGTCATGGGAATTTTTTTTATTTTTCTTCCTTTTGCTCCTTACGAACGAATGTCTCCATTGAGTGGATTTTTCTCTCAAATTTGTTTTCCACTTATCCTTATGTGACAAAAGAAGCAATAGCAAAAAATGTTCCTTTTGAATCATTGCCGACATTCTCATGAGGCTTACTTGTTGTGGCATTGAATTGTGTGGTGACAAACAAGATCTCTGTATAGTTGAAAGCAACAGAAAGGAAACTTCATTCAAATTCTTTAATCTCTATTGTATCGCAATTATTGAGTATGTAGAGAGCTTGCCAAGCAACTACTGTTTCGTATATATATACTAGGGAGTTTCCTTGAAAATGAATCACTTTTTGGTCACTTCATTTAAAAACAAAGTTCTTGAAATCTACTCAAGTAATTTACAAACGGTGAAAAGTAAGTTATTACTTTTATTTATGAGTAATTTTTAAGATAAATTTGTAGAGTCATCAATATTTCTAAATATCTTTAATTCGACTCCAAATTTTTAGACAAAATCCAATTTTTTCAACTCAAAAGTTTAGAAAGGATTTTCTCTAAAGTTTCCCATTGGCTAAAATTCTCTCATGCACTATAAATTAAGTTCCTATTGTACACATTAAACAACTATTAGCAGAATCCATTTATCTTTTATAAATAAAAAGTTATAAGCAACCAAAATAGTCGACTTAAAAATACGGACTTTTACTAAAATGATCATATCTCGGTAAATATTTGTCTGATGAAAAAGATTTATACACCGAACGATTTGTCTTAAAATGAGCTAAAAAATTAAGTACAGTATGAATATTTTTCAATCACCATGATTTTCCATACATTTTCCAAAATTCTTTTGTTTACATCATGGCGAAATGTAAACAAACATTTTGTTAATTTTCTTTCCCTCAAATCTCTTTTATAATACAGTTCTGAGTTCTTATACTATCCCAGTTATCTATAATATGTTATATTCAAACGCTTTAAGCAGCTACTTTTCTTGAGAACAATATTATAAAAGAGATTTGAGGGAAAGAAAATTAACAAAATGTTTGTTTACATTTCGCCATGATGTAAACAAAAGAATTTTGGAAAATGTATGGAAAATCATGGTGATTGAAAAATATTCATACTGTACTTAATTTTTTAGCTCATTTTAAGACAAATCGTTCGGTGTATAAATCTTTTTCATCAGACAAATATTTACCGAGATATGATCATTTTAGTAAAAGTCCGTATTTTTAAGTCGACTATTTTGGTTGCTTATAACTTTTTATTTATAAAAGATAAATGGATTCTGCTAATAGTTGTTTAATGTGTACAATAGGAACTTAATTTATAGTGCATGAGAGAATTTTAGCCAATGGGAAACTTTAGAGAAAATCCTTTCTAAACTTTTGAGTTGAAAAAATTGGATTTTGTCTAAAAATTTGGAGTCGAATTAAAGATATTTAGAAATATTGATGACTCTACAAATTTATCTTAAAAATTACTCATAAATAAAAGTAATAACATACTTTTCACCGTTTGTAAATTACTTGAGTAGATTTCAAGAACTTTGTTTTTAAACGAAGTGACCAAAAAGTGATTCATTTTCAAGGAAACTCCCTAGTATATATATATATATATATACAGATCAGAAACAAGCCGCGGCAGCAGCAGTTAATTTTTTACTCTTTTACATTAAAAAAAGACGGAATATAGAAAAACAACAATCTAATTAAAAGTGATTGATCATTATCACTAACTTTTATGCGCTCTACATCTAAATCAATCAAAATCATGCTTGCCATCAATCCACATCCACCTTCACGAATGTAATAAAAAAAATACCTTACATATAACAACTCGATCCTTTCCTCCATCGAATTGTGATACGGGGCCCTGCAAGAAGAAGCTCAAATAGTTTTGAATTGAAAAATTAAATCGTCGGCGCCATCGTTCCATTCTCGATTTATGAAGGCTTTTTCTTACTTTTTTGTTTTTATTCTTTATTTTCTTTTTTCGATCACCACCCCATGAAGCAGTTAAAAATCGTTTTCATAATAATTAATTTCATTTAAAGAAGCTATAAAAAATGCCAGAATAGTCTTGCGGAATTAGTATTTAATAAAAAGAAAAATATAACCCAAAAAAGTTTCGATGTAGAAAAATATTCTATCGCTGTTGCGTGAAACTTTTATCTCGATTTAATTTGAAACCGATCTAGTTTGTGTTCTGGAAAGGATCACATTGGCAAAATGACATGTTGCTTTTTTATTATCGATCGATATTTTTTTCTCTTAATCATATCGTATTGGTTTACAAATAGGTTTGATGTATGATCATAAAAAATCGGTTGACAGAGACTTGATTTTTATCTTGATAGAGGTAATTACGAGATGGGAATTGATTTCAATTCGAAGGAGTTGTTTTTAGAGGACGACAAGATTTATTGACTAGGGATGGTAATTTATCTTAATATTATTGCGACAATTCTGAGCCATAAAAAAGAAGAAAGAAAATCATTTCTTTTTTGTTAAGTTCATCTCATAAATCCAATTGCAAGCCATCTGCAAGTTCAATGAAAGATACAAAGAAGACATGAGACAATTTTTTCGCTACTTCAATGAGCATTGCATGTGCAAATAAAGTGAAAAATAAAGCACTAGAAAGGTGCCGACAAAGTGAACGAGAATATGCAATTACTTTAAGCACCTTTTTGAAAATCCACCGACAATGAGCATTTAGACGTAAAAACTTTTCTTTCATTTTTGTCACACAAATCCGCTCCTTCTTTCTCTTTCTTGAATAGGGACAATATTAGATTAAAAGCGTCGTCCCATGGTGTAGGCATAGAAGAATGGTATGTATTAAATTTTCCACATGATTTATCGTATGTTATTCCCTTTTACATACTGACTACTGCCTATTTGTTTTATTGTCTTCTTCATTTCTTGTTCATATAGAAACAATTACTCATAAAAACTAAAGCAAGTATATCGGTATGAAATTCCTGACACACATAAATGCTTGTTTGTAGACTTATGATAAAGGAACTCTGATAACTGTGAGGTTGTCAGACAGGATATAGTTAAGGCTACTTAAAAATCACTTAACATTCATTGCACATTTTAGTTTATGATTCACAATAATGATTGTACTTAGTTCGTTCTTTCTTTTCCTCCTTTCGTTAATCATAAATGAAGCGTGAAGGGCAATTAGTTCCATTTAAGAGGTCATTTATCAACCTATTGATTTTATCGAGTTTATAATATAGGAATTTCACATGAAAACTAAAAGCGTTGAAATTCTCGAAAAAATATGAAACAACAGAGAAAGAAAAATTGGAACAGCCACGAATTGCAGCAAAAAATATAAAAAAAAATTTTAATTACGTGAATTTCAGCGAGTTTTATGCCGTTACATATCAAGACAAATAAAACACTATAAGCTTATCGAACTAGCTACATGATGAAAAATTCTCTAAATTTTAAAATAGTGTTGAGTATTTATTTGAACACTTTGTCTAGTAAAATGCTTTTAAAACTCTATTTTCGTCATAATCATACTTATTTTTGTTGTAAATTAAATCACAGCTTACAACTAGCTAGGTAGCTACTTGAATGTTTTATTAAAGAAAAACAACACAACATCATTAATTAGAACAATGCGTGAAATTAAAATTACTTCAAAACACAATAAATTTTGCAATTAACGTGAAACAACTTCCAATTTACATACTCTCGTGCACAGAGTTCTGACTATAAAATTTAATTTTATTATTTCTCTTTTTTGTTTTTTATTAAATCGATAAGCTTCGCGAAGGCGATTAATATAAATATCGGCACAACATAAAAAAATCGAGAGATTGTCGATAAGTCTAGATTTTTATGACAGCTTATAAAAAGATTTTCTCATTTTTTTTTGTCATGTAAAGAATAAGAATTAATAATAAAAAAACCATTTAAAGAGAAATAAATTCATGAGGCTCATTCGAATTATTGAAATACTGCGATTTTAAAATTCTGATTTTATATGCAAATTTCATTTTCAATTTTGCGCTTTATCTCTCTCCAGCTCACTCTTTTTTTTCGGATGCTGCTGCCTCTTATGCAATTTACAATTTTTTATTTCATTGTAAGCGCACACACCGACATTACTTTACTTATACGTTTTTCAGCCTTCCTCTTTTCCTTTCACATATTATCATGTTATTTTGTCATCTTAAATTTGCTTTAACATTTGACCACCCATTAAACGATATCGCCATAACAAACGAACCGCGCTGATCTTTTTGCAAGTTTTTTTATTATTTCTTTTATTCAGCTTCACGGCATATTATATTCATATTTTCTACTCTTATGTCTTGTTATTCGTTCGCATTTAGTGAAGAAAATTACTCAATTCTGCTCATCGAGAATTTAATTGAGAATTTTTTACTCTTTCTTTTTGTTCGAGTTCACGAAGTATCTCTTGATTTTCTTCTTAATTGTTTTATGATTATTATTATGGGAATTGAACAGAAAATTTTTAGCGGAACCTCCTGTGGATAAAAAAAGAGTTTTTATAATGTGAGAAATTTTTTTTATTTTTACACTATCTATCTATCAATAGATAAGAAATTTCACAATTTATTTTAAATTGAAATTCTTATCAATTAAAACAAAATCTTTTGGTGCATTGAAAAAACAAAAAAACACACGAGTGAACAAACCAGTTTTATTTTTGGCTCGCTTGCGATAAAACGTAAAATTGTGAAATTTAAAATGATTTTTTGGATAATTATTTTTCTCCTCTTTCTAATTTACAAGTGGCTTACAAGCGATCATGACTATTTTAAAAAAATTAATGTGCCATTTGATAGGCCATTGCCACTTGTTGGCAATTTATTAGGTATTGTGCTTCAAAAAGAATCAATTGTTGAAATTACAACAAGAAACTACTACAAATATAAAGATTACAAAGTTTATGGATTTTTCAATTTCCTTCAACCTTCATTCATGATTACTGATCCTGAATTAATAAAGAAAATTACAATAAAAGACTTTGATCATTTTCTAAACCATATAGAGGCATTCGAAATCGATCGTCTTTTCTCTCGTACAGTGTTCGCTATGCGAGATAAGAAATGGAGAGATATGAGAACGACATTGAGTCCAATATTCACAAGTTCAAAAATGAAAATTATGTTTGGTCTTTTGGGAGAACAATCAAATGATTTTGTGAAATTTATGCATGAGCAAGTTGAAAGTGGTAAAAATTTGAATGTAGAAGTAGCTGAAATTTTTAGTCGTTACACAGCAGATGCAATTTCTACAGCAGCACTCGGTTTCAAAGGAGAATCTGTACGGAATGAAAAATGTGAAGCTTACACAATTTTAAAATTGATGCAAAATAATTTTAATGGGTCATTAGGTGCATTAAAATTTTTGCTTGCCTTCACACTTCCAAAAGTTTATAAATTCTTTGATATTCAATTAGTTGGAAAGGAAGTTAATGACTTTTTCAAGAGAATTGTTATTGATGAAATAAATTTAAGAGAAAAGAAGAATTTCTATCGACCTGATATGATTCAATTACTCCTGCAAGCAAGAAAAGGACAATTGAAAAATGAAGAAATAAATGAAAATGATTTATCAAATTTTTCTGCACATACAGAATTTGATGTTAGTTTAAAAAATGAAAAAATGTCACATTTTGAAGATCTTGATTGGATTGCGCAAGGGTTTGTGATGTTTGGAGCTGGTTTCGATACCTCTACAGATTTACTTCAAATAATTTGCTACGAGCTTTCATTTAATAAAAACATTCAAAATGATTTAATTGCAGAAATTGATAAAATTGATGCGGTGGAGACAATAAGTTATGAGACATTGCACAAGATGAAATTTTTGGACATGGTTGTTTCAGAAACATTAAGAAAATGGCCTCCTGCAGGTCAACTTGATAGATGCTGTAATAAGGAATATAAATTAGATTTGGAAAATGGAAAATCAGTGATAATTGAAAAGGGTAAAAATGTTTTCTTACCAGTGTATCAAATTCATCATGATCCTGATTATTATACAGAACCAGAAAAGTTTAATCCATATCGATTTAGTGATGAGAATAAAGAGAATTTAGTGCCAGGGACATTTTTGCCTTTTGGCATCGGACCACGCGCTTGTTTAGCTTCTCGATTTGCTTTAATGTCGGTTAAATTGATTTTGGTAAAAATTTTAAATGACTTTAAAATTGAGCCTTGTGAAAAGACACCAGCAAAATTGACATATCAAGCAAACATCAACTTCAAATTCAACGAGAAAATTTTTCTAAATTTCATCCCAAGAAGCAAATAAGGATGAGAGACAACTAAAAATTAATTATATACATCCGAGAATCATTTTTTAAAAAAGGAATCTTTAACGTCACTCAATGGATCATTTTCAACTTTAAATATTTGTTTTATCTTTTTCCACACCCAATTCAATACTTATCTTACCTTCATTCTACTGGCTAAAGTGTACCCATTTTCACATTAATAACACATCTCCTCTCTCTACCTTGTTACTTATATGTCTCCTTTTTCATGTCCATCCGACACACAAATCCATTGATAATTATCTAGTTTTTTGTAAAATCATCCTCTCATCTTTCTCCGGATGCGAAATGCAATTACCTGTTTTCTTGCATTCCACAACAGAACACACTTTACTAAAATGTGTAATCACAGTCACTAAAATTGTTTTATTGTTTTTAAAAGAAAAGTTAAGATAGATAGAAGAAGAGCATTTTTAGTGTTTGCAAAGAAGTTCTAAAAAAATTGACATAATAAGTGAAATAAATTTTTTTTGTTTATAACTTCCGATGCATAAAATTTTTTAACGTATCCATTTTTTGCGAGTCAAATTCCACACATGTCTGTTAACTTCTTATCATTACTCTATCTGTCTGTTTTGTTACTTTTTCGCTAAACAATAAAGAGCAGATTTTTTAAGTTCTGTTATGTGTCTCCAGACACATTTAAAAATCTTCCTCAATTCTTTTTGCCAGACTACCTCATACAATGAGATATTACATCCTTGCTATTTATTTGCTTTCATCGTAAACCATAAAGAAGAGAGAAAGAAAGAAGAAAGACATGCAATGAATTTGTTTATTTTTTTAATGCAAACAGGAAAAACTGGTGGGTGGTAAAAATACAACAACAAAATGCCTTTTCAAAATAATAATTTACTTTAGATAATGAATTATAACTTATTTTTCATTAATTGAAATCAAAATTCTAATGTTTCTTTTATATTTTTTTAATCTAATAATTAACTTGGCAGTATGTGATGAATGATAAAGTACCACACAAAATTCTTATTTTTGTAATATGAAACTAGCATTTTTGGTCATTTTCAAGAACAAGTTGTATTATTTTTCAAGTGATCATGAAATTTGAATCTAATTTTTATTGCATATAGACAACAGTAGTGAGAGAAAAGAAATTATTTGATATAGGTCCAACAAGAAAATTCTTTCTGCAAAAAAATGAAATAATAATAACGGATTTATAAAATTTGAAAAATTGTGAGTGCACCACAAAAAAATTTTGAAACTGTGTTTAATTTATAAAATTTATAAAAATTTAATAAATTTAATGGAAAGAAAGCTCAAAATCGTAATAATTAGTGCTTATTATTAATATTAGATTATGGACAGGTCTTTAAATACGAGTTTTGATGCTGGAAGTGATGCAAAGAGACGAAGGTTTGAGAAATTTAAAAGTGTAAACAAACTCATGTTCTGAAAAAAGTTTTAAATGAAATTGTAGCTCAAATCGATCGATAAAGCGTAAACGATTTGATGATGAAATAGTGGAATATAGTCTCGGATTGCCTCAAGGACGTGTTAGAACTCAATCGCAAACTTTTCAATCGAGCGTCTCTTTTGATCAAGCGTCATCAACAACAGCATCAATTGTAAACACAACAACAACACATAATCCAGTGCAGCTCCCTCAAACGCCAATTTCGGCACCACCGGTTCTTTTAAACACTCAACCGGGTACTCCAAACTTATTTTCGTCACATTTAAACGCTGCAATGTTGCCAGATAGAAAGAAAAATACTAATATAAAGGGACTGAAAAAATCAAAAAAACGCTTGGGTGGAACAAGTACAAAAGATTTAGGGAGATTTAAGGCAACTGATGATTTGGCTTTAATTATTGGCATTCAACAGACAAATGATATTAAAACTGTTCATCGCGGTACTAAATTTTCATGTAAATTCACTTCGCAAGAATTATCAAATCGTTGGCACTCACTAATGTATGACGAGGCGATTAATAGAATCGCGATCAATGCAATTAGAAATCTTCATCCAGAAATGATTATCGCAATTCAACAAAAGGCGCTCTTTAGTAAAGCAGAAGAAGATATTTTGGCAAATATTAAGAGCACTGAAAATCCAACGGAAGAATTTTTTAGTGAACTGCTAACGAAAAATTCAACAATTTTCTATCATGCTCGGACACCGAAAATTTTAAAAAATCATTGGGAGTTGATGCGTCAGTATACGCTGTTAAACGATCAAAATATTCCATCATCAGCTTCAGTTGAGGGCATGCAGAGTTTTTCTGATTTTGAAGAGACATTAAATGACAATGAAATTCTCGCAGAAACACGAGATGAACATTTAGAATTAGAACTTGCACTTGCTGATCGAAAAAATAAAAAGGAAATACGAACATTAGAGAATGAATTACAGCGTTTGTCTGTATTACTTGAACCACAAATTGGAAATGTTTTATCACCCGAGTTTGATCAACAAACTTTAGCAATTTTGCGTGGTCGTTCAGTACGTTATTTGATGCGATCTAGAGAAATCACAGTTGGACGAAATGCAAAGGACTTTACCGTAGATGTAAACTTATCACTTGAAGGCACTGCATATAAAGTGTCAAGAAAGCAAGGAACTATTAAGATGAGAAATAATGGAGATTTCTTTATTGCTAATGAAGGCAAACGACCAATATTTGTTGATGGTGTACCAGTACTCACTGGAAATAAAATGAAACTTCACAATAATAATGTCATTGAGGTGAGAACAAAATTTAAAATTGAATTATTAAATAGTTGTTATTTTATTATTTTTCAGATTGCCGGTCTTCGCTTTACCTTCCTTATCAATCAAGAAATTGTTCAAAAAATTCGCTTGGAGTCAGCAAGTCTTTCAACACCTTTAAGTTAAATTGCACTTGTCTACCATTTCAATCACTATTTTTGTATTTAACTGATAAAGATGTAATAAAACAATATACATTAAATAATGATAAGTAATTGGAATCACCAACTACGAAAGCATTTTTAATTAGTCATTGTAGGTATCTTATCATTACTTCATTGATATATTTTCAAATAATTGCTTATCAAACACTGAAGTAGCTTTCAGTTTCAATCGAACAGTCCTGCCTTAAACAGTGAAAAAAACCATAAAAATTTAACTTTCAGATTTGGTATAAATCTAATGCAAAACATTTTAAAAATAGTGTCAAAAGAATGTTGAGGACAAAATCATTATTATTTTTGAATCTTTTGATCAACTTTTCAACAGCAGGTAATGAAATTTCATCAATTTCCTGAGTCGCAATTTCACTAAAGATAAGATATATATAAAATTTAGAATGGATTGAGCCCTTTTTTACGGATCTACCCGAGTATGTGAAAATGGAATTAGAAACCTTTGAAACTTTTACATTAATAAAATTTTCGATGGATGAAGAACTTCCTGTCCCTTTCACAATGGCATATTTAAATGGCTATAGTGAATCAACAAAGCCAGTAGTGGAGTTTACTTTTTCATATAGTCACTACTTGGGCTTTGAACTATTTCAAAGTAATTCAAGATGGGCTATAAATATCACGAAGAGACAAGATTATGAAAATGAAAATAATCAAAAGTATGGACTCACAATGATCGCTGATTCTAAAACGGTTTTTATCGATATAAAAATAAATAATATTTTTGATAACAAACCTACTATCGTAGCACTTGACAATCCATGCTTTGTCGATGTGAGTCAATTTATTGTTTTTTTGTTACTTTGATAAGATGGAAATCTTTTTCCAGGAATTAAATGAGGATAATTATACTACAGATTGCCGCTTTGTGAGTTAATGAAAGTAATAAATACACAAGGTTGAGTATATTAATTTTTTATAGGAAGTCACAGATATTGACGGAATGGTTAACAACACTATAACATTTAAGATTGAGGGAAATAATAATGAGACAGAACTTTTTGATTTAGTAGAGGTGGAAAGGCTAACACAATTTACTAATCTTTATGCTCTTGTGTGAGTTTAATTTTTTTACCTCTCAAACACTTTCTTTCATCAGAAAATTTTACAGATTGAAAAGGACATTGCATTATGAAGAAAGATCAATTTATACATTTCAAACAATAGTCTTTGATATTGGAGGCAATGAATTTTCATTCTATACAATAGTGCGTGTCAATGATTTACCTAATCTTCCTCCGATGTGGACAAAAATTTTTGCATCCGCTCAGTTTAATGAGAAGCAACCAACAGATGTGAGATATTTCAATTGTTAATAACTACACAAATTATTTATAAAACAATTTTTTAAAGTTGATTTTTGAAGCAAAGGCAATTGATGGTGACACTGGAATAGACACAAAAATTTGTTATAATTTAGATTTTGAAATCAATCAAGATTGTAAGTTAAGATTATAATAGATTGTGCACACATGTTAATTTCATTTTTTTAGTTTCAAACCTAATTTCAATAAATGATGAAACAGGAGATATTCTTGTGAAATATATTGATCGTGATTTTTTGAAAATCAACATATTTCCATTTAATGTAAGAAATATATAATTTTATATATTCATAAAACTTAATAATCGCTTTTAAAACAGATAACTGCACGAAAATGCAACGAATTCACTTCATACATAACCAGCTCAGCGGTTTTGATTGTTAATGACATTAATGATAATGCACCTGAAATTTCTTTTAATGATGAAAAGAATGTTATCAGATTATATGAAGAAACGATAGAAAAACTTTTTTCTTCACGAGATCTTATTATCAAAGATATAGACTTAAATCAAAATGCACAATACAATGTGTATCTCACACCTGAGAGTCATGCTGTTGCATTCAGTCTTGTACCAGAGAGTGGCTATCAAGAACAATCATTTACTATATCTGTACTTCAACCTGACATACTTGATTATGATAGAACCGAAGATTTTAGAGATTTTGAATTGATGATAATTGCTACAGAAATTAATGAAGAACATAGCACAAATAAAACTTTTCGTGTTGAATTAATAAATTGGAATGATGAATTGCCAAGTTTCTTACAAAGTGAATATATATTTGAAGTAGAAGAAACTGTTTCTGTGAATTTTCTAATCGGAAATGTAGAAGCAAAAGATGATGATTTTGGTGACAAAATTCAATATTATTTGAGTGATATAAGAATAAATGTTGATTTAGAAAGTGGTCAATTATCAACAAAAATTGATAATGCTTTCGATTATGAGCAACAACAAGAAGTAATATTTCAAGTATTTGCAAATGACACCTTGCAGACTGGTAAAGAAGATGAGAAAATTCACACAACATCTACTCAAGTTCGTATCATTGTAAAAGACATGAATGACACACCTCCTTCAATTTCGTTGCCATGGAAGTTTTTGTCCGTTACTGAAAATGATCGCTTTGCTACAATAACAGACGAAATATACGTTAGAGATCCTGACACAACTGCAAGTTTATCACTAATTATAGATTGGGATCTTTCATTTGCATCCGGACAAAATGTCTCTAAATCAGATTATGTAGGATGTGTAGAGATTGAAACTGAGGAAATAAGTCGAAATGAATTAAAAACTACTCTCAAAGTCAATTCATCACATTTAATAGACTATGAAAAATTTCAACTTTTATTTCTGACTATAACAGCAATTGATAGTGAGACAGTTATTAATAATAATTCCACAAATGCAGTTTTGTCTGTCACAATAAATGATGAAAATGATAATACACCAGAATTTGTTGGAAACACATTAACTATAAATCGAAGTGTTATAGAAGAATCTGAAGCTGATATTTTTATTGGACTTATTCATGCAATAGATATTGATGGTCCAGGCAATAATGAAATTACTTATTCTCTTATGTAAGTAAATAAAGTATGCGACAAAGATCTCACAATTATTAAATATATGTTGATTTTATAGAAATAAAGATGAAAGCACAGAAGGATGGCTTAGAATAAATAGTTTGACTGGAGAAATATCAGTTAATGCTAGTAAAATAATTGATTGTGATACACCACGGAGAGAATATTTAGAATATATTGTGCATTTAACTGATGGTTTAAACGAAAATGAAGGAGAGGTGATAAAGTTTAGCATTTCAAGTTTTTTGATGCTATGTTAATTTAAATTTTTTAGATCGCAATAAGAATAATTGATACAAACAATAAATCTCCACAAATATTAGAATTTAATAACATTGTTCGTATTTATGAAAATGCATCTGATATAAGTTTAACAACTGTACTGACTCATGATGAAGATCGAGATGGTGAGTGGCATGAGTTAATTTTTTATGAATTTTAAAAATTTCTTTTTAAACTTTTAGAACCACATAATTTGATTCTATATACAATTGATACAAAAAGCAATCCTGAATTACAGCGTTATTTTGAAATTAACGAAAACAGTGGAGAATTAAGAGTAAAAGTACTTGATGAGTTTAATGAACTTGACAGAGACACAGAACCATCGACTTACTTGGTGATTATTGATGTTGCTGATAATATGGGCATTGGGAGTGAGTCAAAAAAAATAATTTTTCAATGAAATTAAGCATTAAAAAAATTCTTTTAGTTCACAATAAAAATTCAACATCAGTTTCTGTAATTTTACTTGATATTAATGATAATGCACCTCAAATGCCTGAAACTCTAAATTTTTTCTCTCCTATTAATGAAACATTCAATGAAGTAAAGAAATTAAATTAATCAAAATTTCCTCATTTATTTAATCATTTCAATCTTTTAGAATGATGTATTAGTGGAACAATTTTATGCACACGATATTGATGAAGGATTTAATGCAGAAGTTACATATAAAATTTCATTAATCGAGCCAAGTAAATTTTCAAATTTAATTTTTTGTTCAATAATTTAATTTATTTAATTTTAGTTGAAATCGATAATGGTCAACTTCTCAATTTTGTTAACCTTTTCAGTATAGAAAATTACGAAAATAAATATGCAAGAATAATTGCTGGAACAAACTTTAAAGGTTTTAGTGGAAAATGGGCAATCACAATCGTGGTGAGTAGTTATTTAGAATCTAGAATTATTAAGTGCTTACATCTTAAGACATTTCCTGATAACATAAACTGAAATTTGTGGTGAAAAAATTGGTGAAATAATATAAAGAAAAAATTTTTGGTGAATTTTTGTGGTGAAAAATTTGTTGAAAATGTTTTGTGGTAAAAATTTTTGGTGAATTTTTTTTGGTGAAATAAATTAGTAAAAACTGTGGTGAAAAAGTTCAGCAAAAAAAGTTTATGAACTACATAATTAAAAAAAATTAAGACAGATAGCTAAAATGCTAAAATGTAGAGATAAGCAGTTTTTTATCATATTAGTATAATTTACAACAAAATAAGATTGGAAATTTTTATTTATAGGCTACAGATAATGGGGATTTGGGAAATACTGGTCCTAGTTTAAGTTCTAATGCCACATATGAAATCATCATCAATCCTATTAATTACAACAGACCAAAAATAATTTTCCCTGAAAATGCCAGTAGATTGAGATTAGAGTAAAATTATCAATTTTTCCAATGGTATATTTTAATATTTTTATTCCTATTTCTCAGCTTTATGTCAACGAATATCGGAAGACAATTGATTCTTTTAAACAGTTCACGATTGAGTTCATTTGAAGCAATTGATGATGATGCTGGAATTTATGGTGATGTTACATTCAATATTCAGTCTGAAAATGATGATCATATTTACTTTGAATTAGTAAAATTTAGCAAAAAGCAATGTGATTTGCATGTGGTTCGTGATATTGAAGAAAAAGTTTACACTGTTAGCCTTATTGCAATTGATGGTGGTGGTTTGATAAGTGAAAGAATATACTTAACATTAGCATTCATTGATCGTAATAGTCAGCCTTACTTTGAAAATCAAGAATGGAAAACTAGTTTCACAGAAAATGTTACTGGACTTGAGGAAATACGATTCATTCCACATGCTATTGATGTTAAAAATGAAGGACTTACAAGTGATGACGATTTGTTTCAAATTTACTATTTCATTGATGGTAATTAATTAATAAAGATTGATACAAAACTACGATAAATTTACATCTGATATAATTTTTTTAGAAACTTATAATGAAGATGCAAAATTGTTCAATCTCGATAGTGTCACTGGAGAATTAAAACTTAATGAACAACTTGACAGAGAAGAAATTAATCATCATTCAATAAGAATTATTGCAACTAATCTTGAAACAAAACCAGATATTCGATTTGTAACTGATAATGCACTTTTAATTGTTTCTTGTGAAGTCATCGATGTTAATGATAATCCACCAACATTTATCAAAAAATATTATGTTGCTGCAGTTTCAGACAAAGATGAAAGAGGATTAAAAGAAATAATAAAACTTGAAGCAACTGATCCAGATTTAAATGATATCATTACTTATCATATAGTAAAAGATACTATGAAAGTATCAAATGAAAAAGAATTGTCTTCAGTTAAAGATACAGCATTTGAACTAATTTCATCTACTGGTGTTTTAAAACTTAATTTTACAGTACAATCAACAATGACAGGATATTTCGAATTTGAAGTTGAAGCACGAGATCTAGTTGACCATACCGATACGGCTGATGTAAAAATTTCAATTATTTCAGACTCAAGTCGAGTTTCATTTATTTTTGATAATACAACAAATGAATTAGAAAACATTGATCAAGATATATTACTTGGAATTTTCTCAGATGCTTTTAATGCTGACTGTCGCTTTGATGAAATCATTGCTGATAGTGAAGAACCAAATCGAGCAATTTTAAGAGTTCACTTTGAAAAGGATTATGAAGTGATTGATGGACAAATCATAAAGGATAAAACTTTTGATAATGTTTTATATGATACACTTATAAATCAGTTAAAATTGAAATTAAATCTCGTACTAAAAGGTACACGAGATGAATTTCTAGAAGAAGAAGATTCAAATCTAAATCTCGACCTTATTTTGTCAATTCTTGTTGGAGTTTTGAGTGTTGCATTATTTACAATGATTGTAATTTATATTTTGCAAATTAAAAGATATTTGCGTCAGATCAAAGTTTTATCAGAGAAAAAATTCGAACCAACGGCAGAAAGTTTCCATAATGTTAAAGCTGTACCAAATACTAATCTCTTTTCTGAAGGAAAACAAGCCAATCCTGTGATGATGAATAATATAGAAAATCCCTATAAAGTTGATGCTGATACGAAAAGCATAATTTCAACTGATTCTGATGATTTTGCCAATCTAAATGACAGCAAAATTTTTGATATTAATTCAAGTGTTGATAAAAATCAACCCTCAACATTTGTTTAAAAATTTATATGATATTGTTATATACAAATTTCTTGATTAAAATTACCCAATAAAACATTGTTTATGAAATAAAATTGTTATCACACGTGACATATTGTGACAGTTTTTAAAAAAAATTTGAATTCAGTCTATACTCGAAGAAGTAAGCACAGTAGTTTTATTTTTTGTTTTGAAAATATTACAGAAAGTACTTTAGTAATTCAATGATATTAATGCGCATTTTGAATTTTATTCTTTAAAGAAAATATAGACGGACAAAGTGAAATTTACAATCTTATTTTTAGAGAAAAATATTTGGTATAAAAAGTGATCTTTAGAAAAATAATAATAATTATTCAAAAAATCAGCCATAAAAATGACTCGAAGTTCAGATAATAATATGGGTAATGTGTCAGCAGAAGTAAATCAAATGGATGTTGATTTTGGAAAGAATTTCAAAGTTTTAAGGCCAAATGATCAAATTAGAGGTAAGTGAAAGCACATTTTCTAACATTCATTTACTAATATTTTGTAAATAAAATGAATTATAGAGTTACAAACTATATTGCGTGATAAAAGTACATCGAGAAGCGATTTTAAATTTTATGCTGACAGATTGATACGGTTGGTTATAGAGGAATCTCTCAATCAACTTCCTTATTCCGATTGCTCTGTAGTTACACCTACAGGTGAATTTTCTTGTTTTTCACACGCAATTAAAATGAACTAGAATTTTCTTTTCATCAAATAAAGGTGCCATTTATGATGGACTCAAATATCGCTCAGGAAATTGCGGTGTGTCAATTGTTAGATCAGGTGAAGCAATGGAAACTGGATTGAGAGAGTGCTGTCGCAGTATTCGAATAGGAAAAATTTTAGTTGAATCTGACCCTGAGTCACATGAAGCAAAAGTTGTATATGCACGATTTCCAGAAGATATATCAAAGCGTCAAGTACTTCTCATGTATCCAATTATGAGCACCGGAAACACTGTTGTGCAAGCAGTTAATGTTTTAAAAGAACACGGTGTGCCAGAGCAATCCATTATTCTTTCGAATCTCTTCTGTACACCGGTAGCTGCACAAATGGTAATTCAACATTTTCCTGATTTAAAAATCTTAACAAGTGAACTTCACTCAACGGCACCAAATCATTTTGGACAAAAGTATTTTGGTACGGACTAAATACGCTACTACTACTACTACCTACCTAGTTGTGCTCTACTTATGTGTTTTAAATTCAATCAGACTTAATTTAATTCAAAGAAATCAAGATATATCTACCTATACCATGCTATTTAGAAATAAGAGATGAAAAATTAGATGTGTTTTTTAATAAAATGTAAAAAAACAAACCAACGATATTCTTATATATGATTGTTTTAAACGACTAGCCAATTTAAAAGTAGTTTCTTGTTAACTGGGTGAAAAAGTGATGCGAAATTATATGTGTGTGAGGGATGTATTGTCTGTGTAGAGTTTTTTTTTATGTTTATGGTTTATGGTATTGCTAAAACTATTTTTTTATTAAAATTTCAAGTGTCGTAGGCCTTTGAGGAAGCAATAAATTGTACTAACATAATTAAGAGTATATTTACAATGGAAAGTAAGTGAATTATGAGTAATTTATTAAAGTTTTATTTGAAAAATGCTCATTTGAAATTAAAATTTATGGCAAATCAATATTTTCTTTATCGTTTCAATAGCACAACTTTTAGAGGATTTGGGAAAAATTTCAATTGATGAGAATGATGTTCATCTTGAGAAATCATTAGAAAAGTTTTTAGATGCGTCATCAGACAATCAATCGTCATCATCAGTAGACTTGAAAGACAAGTTTATAGATATTTTAATGAAAAGAAACACACCCAAAATTGTTCTTTTGGTTGTAAAGTGCATTGCGGAAATAACAAAAAATGCCGATCAGCGAATGAAATTTTCAAATAGTGATATTTTAGAAAAACTGATGGAAATGTTGGATACTGCACTTAATAAACGTGATATAGAATTGACATCGCAGTTGTGTCGAGCATTAGGAAATATTTTCTACTCAAATGACGATTCAAGAAATATCATATTTCATCACGATGGAGGTCAAATTTTAACAAAATTATTTGATGTCAATAATAATGAGATTAAGTCACCGGAAGAATTGCAGACATTTTCAAAAGTGAGGAGTGGTGTGATGTCAAATTATCTTCTGGGCAATGAAGAGTTGAGTCAGAGAGCTATCGAGTTAAAAATAGTTGAAAAAATCAAATCACGAATAGACGATGCACTTCATCCATTTAATGATTCTATTTTAGAGCACTTATTGCCACTTTTGAGTATTCTTACTGAACAAGTTTCCGATCTGATTTTTGATTCTGATATTCTTGCGCGCATCGTTAAAATTTTCAAGAGCTCCATGAACTCTGATGTAGTTGAAAGCTGTTTAGAACTCTTCCATTGTCAAGCAGAAAATGATGAAATCAAGTTGTTGCTGGCAAAAGAAGGAATATGTGAACATATCTTTGAGTCGCTTGAAAAGTACAAAAGTCTTATTGGAAATGTTGAAGCAAGAAGTTTAGTGAAGCTCTCATGTGATCTTATTGTTATGATTCTTACTGGAGGTAAAATTTAATAAAAAATTTTTCTTTTAACAACAAATTACTTTATAAAATTTTGTAGATGAAGCAATGCGATATTTAGATCAAACACCACTTCTTTCATTAATCCAAAAATGGTTGGATTCACCTGATGAATATTTAATGACAACAAGTGTATTGGCATTAGGAAATTTTGCAAGAACAGATAATCATTGTATCAAAATGGTTGACGATAAGATTATGTTAAAATTGATGGATATTTTGAAAAAAAATATTCAACCTGATGCTGATGCTCGATTGCAACATGCTCTAGTAATTTTTTTTCAAATAGTTTAAGAATTTCTTGTAAATTTTATTTTTCTCAACAGTTAAGTGCCATCAGAAACCTAGTCATTCCAAAGCAGAACAAAGATGCAATAATTGATTCTGGCTTAGTGGAAATTATAACACCAATGCTCGATTTTCAACAGCAACCACCAGTTGTTTTTAAAGTTATTGGTACATTGAGAATGTTGATTGATGGACAAGATGCACTTGCCTTAAAAATGTTGAATAATTCAGAGCTCATAGGAAAACTCGTTGAATGGGCGAGGAAAACTCCTGACATGGTAGGAGTTAATAGTGAAGCATCGCGTCTAATGGCATGGCTCATTAAAAATGGATATAGATCGCGTGACAAAGGAATTGATTCTGAACCATTGAAAGCATTCATTAATGTTGATGGCAGTGTTGATGTACTCGTGAAAATGCTTTCTTCTGCTCATGTTGTCATGCAAAATGAAGCTGTTATAGCTTTAACAATAATTGCACTGTTAATTCAAAATCATCAAGGATTAACAAAATTACTAACAGATGCAAACATTGCAGGATCACTAGCAGATTTTATTGGGCGCATATCAGAAACTGAACGCATAACAAATGAAATTCTGGATAATTTGAGCACACTCATCATAGTGTTGAAAAAATCTGATGAAATGAGGAAATATTTGAATGACAAGCAAATAGATGAGAAATCTATTCCTCGTATGCGTGAACTTGCAACATTATAAAGAAATCTATCATTAGTAAGTTTCAAGTAAATTCAGTATTTTTGTGTTTTTATACATTTATAATATATTTTACTTTTATCAATACACAATAAAAAGGAATTTCTTTTTAAAGTTTGAAATGCTAAGCCTATAATATGTCTAAAAATAAAACTTAAACTAAGTAGCAAAGTGCATTAATTTATTTGCTTGAAAAGTCACGATTTTGTGTAATATATTCCGGATAAACGATTCCTGTTGGTGCATAAAAAGTTTGTCCTTGAGTCTTTGAAGTTGGTGGAGGTGGAACAGCTGATAACAAGCGACGATGAAGTGTAAAGTCAGCTTGTTGTGGTGCTGTAATTTTTTCAATTGAAATTGAATTAGTCTTGGGTTGTTGCGAAGATGGTGCAACTGAAGGAGCTTGCTGCTTAACAAGCTGTGGAGGTTCATGAGGAATCAAAATTGGATGTGGTGGTGCTGGAACAGTTTGCTGTAAAGTATATCGATTGTTTGGAACATTTGAAATTGTTGGCCATGCTTGAGCCGTCTGTTGGTGGCCTTGCGATCCATATCCTTGAGTTGCTGGCTTGTACCATAATCGATTACCAGTTATGTTTGCATCAGTTTCTAAAAATGTGAAATGTTTATTGGATTATTTTTAATTTGGCTTTTGTAAAATTCTTACTTGGTGGTAAATACAAACGTTGAGCTTGACCATGTTTGTTATAATAATCAGCTTGTGTCATTGGCGAATGAGGTCGTTTTACGCCTTTTTCATTGCTGTATGGTTGATAATTCATTCCAACATCATTTCTGATATTAACAATTTCACTATGAATTAATAAAAATTATTTTTATCACATTATTAAATTTGCAATTAAACCAAGTTAACTCACGATTCTTTTCTGATTTTTTCCATCTCAACTTCTTTAGTAATAAGAGCCTTTAATTGAAGAAAAAGTTGATGTTTCTTATTTTTCAATTCAACCATTTGCTCTTCAACTTGCTGAATTTCTTCTTTAGTTTTTCCCAGAGTCTTTGCATTATCTTGTTTTTTTCTTGCTAAAACTTCTGATCTCAATTGTTCCTCTTTTGCTGTCTCTAATTCTAACTGTTTCTTCCTTTCCCTCTCTCTCATTATATGCCTATTAAAAATTTATTCATTCTAAACTTTTAAAAAGTTTTACTTTTCTAAAAAAATCACCTCTTTAACGCCATCCATAATTTATCTTTTTCTTCTTCTTTTTTTGCATCCAATTCTTCTTGCTGAATTTTCATGTACTTTTTTGCACTCATTTTCATTTGTAATTTTTTTTATTAATAACACGTTTGGAAAAATTCACTCGAGTTATTTCGTTGAAATAACTTTTGTTTTAAATTATTACGGTAGTTTAAAGGCAAAAATCGTGAGAAAAAATTTAATTTGAGCTTATTAAAATTCTTATTTATTTTTTTTTGACTTATTTTTCGGTATCTTTATAAGCATATATTTAATTTAATGTGTTAAAATTATATAGAATTTTTTAAACTGATGAAATATCGCAAACGTTTTTTTATGTATTGATGACACGATTCATTTTTGTGAAATAAGGGACAAATTTCATAATTAATGAAGAATAATAAATTTTATGAGAATCAATAAATTTCTTCACAATATTAAATGCAAATTTAATGAAATTAATAAAAGTTTGTTCATAAAAAAGTTCAGCATCCTAAAAATTTCTACAAACTCTACATTCGGAACATTTGAATTTCATTTAACGGATAAATTTTTTAATAAGCCTAAAGTGCATAAAAATTTTAAGATTAGAATGAATTTTATTTAAAAAAAACTCAGAGAATATTTTATTAATATCTACCTAAAAATATTAGCAAAAAAATATTAAAATTAAATTTTCTATCTTAAAGTCAACAATCAAAATCAATTAGTATCCTCTTAACTACCTGATTGTTTGGGGATTATTTTTGAATCGTGTATTTCGCTTGAGTTCATTGAGTAAAGCATTCCCTGGACATTGTGAATTTAATGCACTGATCTGCCGGTGTGCTATTAATGAATAGGATGATGAAACAAAGCCTTTATTTATGCCGCAAAGTATTAATTCCTGAGCCGCTAGGAATGTTATGAAGTTAGGAATGCTCATTTCGAACGATCCAATAAAGCATATACTAAGAGAATGAGAACTAAAGCCGGATACATCAGCGCCTTGAACTTCCCATCCTCTTCCCTCATAAACATTACCGTCTTGCCCAATGCAAAAATTATATCCAATATCAGGCAATTTATGTGAGTGAATGTGAAAATTTTGAATGTTTCTCATTTGAATAACACATGATGTTTGATTAAAGCAAGTTGGTCCAAAACTCTGATGAATTATGAAATAAAACGCTGGTAGAATGAGTGGTTTCATCTTTACTAACGGGTCGCTTCCACCCCATTGTGCTCTTGTGATTATTCTTGGACAGAAAATTCCAAATTGAATTAAGCTAAGTAATAAAGCGAATGCTGCAAGCAGAACCACGTCTTTTGTCATTTTTCTCCTTCTATTTTTTACGAGAAAAAAAAGAAAACTAAGAAAATTTATCAGATTTGTGTTCCTTTTATATATAAAATACTATGGATGACACAAATAAACGATTTCAGTGTTTGAAATATCACATTTGAGATAAATATATAAGTGTGTCAACAATGTATGTCATTGCAAAATCTTTTCTTTTCTATCACATATTTTCTTCCCAATTGTGTGTAGAAATATTTTTTTGTACATGAACTAAAACGAATGTTGCAGAAATTTTGATTTTTTATAAAAGAAAAATCTTCTCATCTTTAATCTTCTAAACGTAATGCATATTTAATAAAAAAAGACATTCATTAGAAGCTTTTCTATTTCTTTATCAATAAAAATTTTTCTTCTCATTGTTAGTTTTCTTCTTTCATGCTGTGAACTTTCGTCAGTTTCTTAAATAAATAAATAAAAAGCAATTTCATTTTTTTCATTTTCCAAGTTTTTTTATTATTTTTATTTCATTTCTGAATTACAAACTATTTTATTCTCTTGTTGTCTTACACTAATTTTCAGTAGATTGTATTAGCTAAAACTTTTTTTCTCTCATTTTCATCATCTTTTTTTACTCTGAAAAAGCTCTTAATATTTTATTTTATTCACAATTTTTGTTTTTCTCTCCGAATAAGTTGAAATGGAGAAAATGAAAATTTTATTCTTTGCTGTTTATTTAACAAAAGGAAAATTTTTAATTAACTATTTTTCCTTTCTACAATATAATAAAGTAAAGAAATAGAAAGGTACAGTACGCAAATAATGATAAAATATAAAAAACTTGATAGTTTTTCCTTTTCTATTTATGTATGTACAACAACAAGTAAAACTCCTACCTAGGTAATAATCTAAATACGATGATGATTCATTAAGATCTAACTTTTTGTTTTGTAAGTGAAAAGAAAAGAAGAGGAAAATGATATTTTATAAGCACATTTAATTTCTACAGAGAATTTTTTGTCATCTTTGGTTTTTATTTCAAGTGGATTAACGAGTGAGCTTGAGACGAGGGTAAATTTGCAGCTGCTCTCTCTCTTTCTTTTTTTCTTTGTCTGATTATTTAAATAACTCGCTTTTTCATAAGATCAGCAAATTATTTTAAATTAAAGTTTTGCATGCAACAGATGAAAAATTAAAATTTACAATAATTTTTCAAAACATAAAAGAAGAATAACGATAATATTAAATAATTGAAATTACAGCTTCTGTATTAAGAAAGTTTTAATCTGCATTTATGTCTGCTTATTATGCCATGAAATGTCACATTTTTTTCATGTCAAATTCAACGTCATCTTCTTCAAACTACTCATCTTAGCGTATATATATAAAAAATCTCATCATTCATCAACTTACGGATGAAGTACATATTTGGAATTTTTCATCGTTTAAAAAAGCGTAAACTTACTAAAGTACATTTTTTAAATGGGATATTAAATAATAATAAGAGTAAAAAAAGTAATTTAACTGTCAATTTCTTAGAAGTAAACTTAATCCTCTATTTTGGTAAATATTGTTTGAGTGGCAATATGCGAACATATATATGAGATAAACCTTTAACCCTATCGAGTATGAAAGTAGAAAGAGAGAAAAAGAAAGCATTCTCACTTATCATCTGTATGAAAATCGTATTCCATTTAAAGCACGAGCTTTATCGTGAAGTGATAAACAACTTTTATTTTCTGCTATACAAGATGCTGTCTGTACAATGATGATTACATGCGGAGTATCTGTCTATATGATGTAAGCATCGCTACATTAGTTTCTCATCTAACAATATTATCGTCTCTATGTATGTATGCATGTATGTGTGTTTTTGTATGATTTTTTGATAGCAATTTTTTTATATTTTATAATAAGTAGAAATTGCATCATCATCATGTTCAACTGCTTCGAAGATATAAAAATAAAATAAACGTGATATTATTGTGCTGGAAAGTTAGTTTTATCTGTTATTGGTTCATGTCATATTTGTGAGGAGATGGAGAAAGAAAGAAATTTAATATGAGATTAGTTCTCATAACACATTGTTTTTGAGTGAATTTATCCTCAAGCAAAACATTCTTCTTATCTCACAATTGTGAGGATAACTTTTTCTACTATGAGACGTAGTCAAGGGAGATTGAGAGAGTAGTAAATAGTTTACAAAACAATCTATATTCCTTAAATAAACTCAATAACTTTTTTTATCCGTTCTCAATTGTATCGTTGTTTCGTCAAAGATTTAAAGTTGAATTTTTAATAAATGTAGAAAAAAATTTTTAACAGAGTATTTCAACTTTTATTTTACCTGCTCAAATTTTTTTATTAAATTCAATTCTTTATGATTGAAAAGAAGAAAAAAATTTTTGATGCCAATGAAGATGCACTAGAGTCTTTTCAAGTGTGTCTTCTTTTTCTTTTATGTTTTATTATAATAAAACAATTGCTGTACTGTTGAAGTCATGTATATACTTTGAAATACAAAACAACATCAGCAGTAGCAGAAGCATCAGCAAGAGTCTTTCTTCTTCAGCAAATCTTCTCGTTATTTTTCAAGTGATTCTCCTTCAGTCGCTTATTATAAGCCATATCTCATATTTATTGTACTTCTTTTTCTTCTCCTTGGATTTTTGGATTTAAATCTTTTCTCATATTGCTCTTATATGGACTACTTCGCTTGCTCATATATACATTCATGACGATGCAATTTTCTCTCCTTCTTTCTCTTTCATCTTATTGCCAATCAGATATTATTATTAAACTTTCCATTGACTCCCCATTGCAATCAAATAAGGATCAGTGAACGAAGAAGACTGCAGGATACAAAGTGAATGAAATATAGAGATATATGTATAGAAAATATTTTTTTAAAACATCATACATGTTTTTGAAATCGATTCGAAATTAATTTTAAATTGATACGAAAAATTGAGTGAGTGTGAGAGGAATTAAAATTTAATAAAGTGATCATTGAATGTGTGATATGATTGAAAATTTGTATACATTGGAAAGTACAAATTATCTATAGATAGAGAGCAAGAAAACTTATGACTACGGCCTTCACATTGATGCTACTACTGTACATATACAAAATCTATTTTAATGATTTCTCTCAATTTATAAGCTCAAAAAATTAACTGCTATTAGATTATTATTGTGCAATGGCCATCATGACTTCACTTTTATTATTGTTGTATCGATTTGCTTGAATTTATTTTCATATATGCGTCTCTAAATGATTATCGTTCATCTCAACTGAACTAATATACATTTCTTCACTGTTGTTACTATCATTAAGGCATTCTTGTCTCATCGTTATCATCATTAAAGTTGTTTTCACCGCAATCCATTCATTGTTTGTCACATCAAACCATGTCACGCCCGAATTATAACGTCCGTTCAAGTTGCCATGTGAGCAGTATGAGAACCACCTGTTTTCATTAAAGTAGAGCAAAGTCAATCAGACTAATTTGTTTTTATTGACTTGTTCAATTACTCACCATCCACCCTCATACTCGCCAGCACAATGGTCATGTGAAATATCTAAGTCAACATCTATTGATGAGAATTTCATATGATTTTGATAATCGAGAGCATTTGAAGCATTTCCAGAGTAACCGCCCAAATCGATTCTGTAAAAAAAGTAATAAAAATAAAAATCAAATAAATTTCCAGAGTCCGAAACCGAGTTGTATTTTGTTCGTCAAAATCGGTCTATAAGCCGGTTTAAACGAATAAAATTCAACTCCGTTTCGGACTCTGTAAAATTCATTATATTATTAAACTCACCGATAACCTTCACTTCGATTTGAAACATAAAATGAATTGTAATCAGCATAAAGTGTTCTATTCTCAATATCTTGAATAATTATTCTTAATTTTGTGCAGTTATCTTTTGTGAGTTGGTGCAAATATTCATTTCCGATCCATAATTCCCCATTTGGATCACCAAAACCTTTTGAATATTCTTCCCATGAACGATTAAAATCAACCGATCCATCATATCGCTTTTGTATAACAGTCCAGGGACCAATGCATCTCGCTAAAATAGGATGCGGATAGTCAGACGGCGCAATCATGTGTAAGCCATTATCAGATGACTCAATCTCGTGACATCCACTTGGGAGTGATTCAATGATATTATGATATTGCCTTTCAACTTTTTCCAACTCTCTCACAAGCTCGACTGTTGAATCAATTGTGTAATGTTCAGATGTTAACTCAGAGGCGGCATTATAGCTGTTATGTGTCTGTAAAGAAAAAAAGAAAAATGAAAAAGGACGGAAATGAAAATTAAATTATAATTATGACATGCTGTGTATGTAAGTCTATGCTTCTTTGACTTTTCTTTTTTTTCCTTCAAGCAATATACTAATACCGAGAAGGGAAAATTGTTGGTTATATTGAATGAGTAGGTATAATGTATTTGTAAATATATATTTATTCTGTGGTTTTTCCTTCCTCTAACATTACATTTTTGCCTCTGTCTCTATATCTCACTTTCTCTCTCTCTTTTGTGAAATTATAAAAATGGAGATAAAAAAGCTTTTGGCATTTTACATTATTATAATATAATAACGATGAGCTTTTATAGAAAGAATTGACTGTAAAGAGAGAGAGATATTTTGTCATGTTTTTGAGCAAACGAGCAATGTTCATTAAAATAATTAAAATGCAAAAAATCTTACAGTAAAATTTTGCTGTCTGAAGAGCAACCCATAATGACAGCTTTTGGCTTAATGTTTTTAAATTATACAAAATGAATATTCTGTTCGCTCATCTCCTGCTTGCTTTTCTGTACTAACAATGGTTTTATGATCGCGCGCACAAAGTATAAATTAAATGGAATTATGTGAGGGATTTTCTCTTGCTTTCTCTATCTCTCTCTAACTTGTTCACTTTACATTAGTCGAACCATAATCGTCAACATTGTCGTACTAGTAGCATTCATTCAACAATTTGTCGGCAATAACCAAAAAAAACGAAAGTTTTAATGTTTGTTTGATTTTTTTATTTTCCAGAAAAAAGAATACACTTCTACATCTTCCGGAATGTGTCTTTAAAGGAAAAGTTTATCTACTGCTGCTGTTGTTGTTGCGGCTTTGACTCCTCTCTTTTTCCTCGTGTCTACTTCACATAAAATAAAACTCATAAATGACTTTCCTTCTATTCAGAAACAGAACTATGGTAATTCAACATTTATTTCTTAAAAAGCTTTTTCTCTCTCGCATACTTTCACACGGACGGAATGAGATAAATCACATTAAATTTAAACTATATAAAATTTTCTTACTATTGTGTTACGAATAAGACGTCGTAAAATGAATGAAATATATACCGTTGAATGAGTTGCATTGCGAGATTAATTTATTTTATATTTCTTTTTCACTCTGCATTTTTCTCTCTCTCTTTTTTATCCTTCCGTACTGAGTGAGAGTGAATGAGATAAAAATATTTAAACCACAAACAAATGCTTGAGGAAGGAAAAGAAGATATAGCAAAGTGAAATTAAATTTTCATATTCAGACATATAAATTTTTTCTCATTATTCTATTGTATTGGAAATAAGCAAAGTGGAATTTTTTAATTTATATTCCCTTAGGATTCATCATTTAAGAGCATAAAATTTTATTTGAAAGCACACCATAGAAATTTTTAATTATTTCTTTCTCGGGGACATTTATAAATTTTTTCCTTTTGTTTTGTAAATTAAACACATTTAGACGGATAATAATAGCAATATTGAAAATTAATTTTTAATGTTGCTTAATTTAACAAATCAATGCAAATCATAGATATGAATTTATAATAAAAAACCACCTGTATAGCTGCCTCATTACTTTTTAATAATTAGAAGAAAATTTGCATTTAGCTGCAAATCATTTGAAAAAACAGAAAATTTTCCCTCTATTATAAAATATTTCAATATGCAATATCTTCTACATCCTTCAATCACAATTACACGTCCTGTATAAATGCAAATATAAATACAAACATATTTCTCAAAATTAATGCAGATCTCCTATATAATTTATTCGATTTGCAACAAAAACATTTATGTATAGTTGCTCTACATCAATAAAAGCTTATGCTTTGGCATTTGAAATTTATTTAATTGCTCTGCGCCACAGCCATTTTAAATTTAATCCAAACATTTGCACACCGCTTTTTCGTTTATTTATTCATACATTGCCCTCCGTAATATTTAGAGCTTCAATACTCTCTCAATAAATTGATTAAAATTTTGTAAAGTTTACCGGTATGCCAACAATTTATACAATATTGATATTTCAAAAGATCAATCGCATGTCATCCCACGCAGAGACAGATAGAAATATTTTTATCTTCTATTGTAAAATATTCATAGGAATGTTGAATGCTTCACATATTTATTCATTTTTATATAAATAGCACAAATATAGAAAATAAAAGAAAAATTAAGATTAACTGACTATTCTTACCTTGTCTCTATTATGACTTTGAGCACTTACAGATGCTTTCAATTTTTCAAATTCCATCTTGAGTTTATTTATTTCGCTGTCAAGATTATGTTGATATGAACGTTCATTTTGCAATGTGCTGATGCTCACTGCAAGCGCTTGAATTGTCCTTGCCATATTATGATCCTCTTCTTTGAGAATATTCTGATTCGATGAAAGCTGTGCTGAGTCAATTTCAGCTTTCGTTATTTCTCTTCGAATCTCAGGAATTGTTTTATCAATTTTTGTCTCAATTTCTGCAATGTCTTCTAGCAGTTCCAGCGTCGATTTCTTATTTGATGACTCGAAATTGCTAATCTCACGGCTCAAGTTGAAGTTCGTATTCTCGAAGTCACGCTGTCGCTCTTCTACGCTCTGTAGACGTTCAATTATCTTCTGATTCTCCAATTCGGTCACTTGTCTTTTCAATAAACGATGAGATGATTCAAGCTCTTGTACTTGTGCACGTAGCAGCCGATAGTGTCGTAATTTGTGTTCTGCCTCTGTTCGAATATAGTCCACAGACGATGATGATTGAATCTATTGTAAAATGAAAAAAAGGCAATTGAATAGTTAGTTTTATCTTATCAATGAGCTATCATGAAGATTTCTTTCTTTCTATCTTTTCTTTTGTTTATTTTATATAAATTGAAACATGAGAAACGACAAGAATAACAAGTAAAGATAAAAATTCTATGAGTACAACAAGTGAAATGTCTCTTTTTCTCTTTTGATAAAAATACAACTTGTTAAATGTTAATGACATTCATGAAATAATTTTATACAATTTTATCAGATTTTGCTCTTTAAATCCTTATTCACACACACATTGAGGTACAACTTATTCATGCAAATGTAAAGAGAAAAATTTACATATTTTGAAAACTATGGCAGAATGAACAACAATGGGAGTTGAAAGCATTTACTAATTTGTAATTGACGATAACTTTATCCAAAAACGACCCAAATGACACACACCTAATATAAATTAAATCAAATAGGATATGAAATGAATGAATAAGGAAGCAGTTGTTGCTTTTTTGCTCTGTCACTTTTCATAAAATTGAGTCATGGAAAACTTTTATCAAAGCGAAAAAATGATGAAAACTAAAAGACAATGGCGCATTTTTGTCTTTGTTTTTAGCTCAAAAACAACAGTCATTCACAAAAATTGTACTAATGAAAGCAAGATAAAATATGAGTTACAATTCAAACATATCATTGTAAACAATTACAAAAGCCTGTCATTCTGCTCATTCACCTCTCTTTTTCACTCGTATGATACGTATGTTTTATTTGTCAAAAAAGTGTCGAGTAAACTTTAATCAATTATTCACACTGAGCGCTCATTTAGTGAGGCGTAAGATAAGCGTCGAAACATTTTCCAAAATTTATGCGAATAAATTTATTTTCTTTGTGCGGGTTTTCGGAAAAAAGAGAATGTAGCAGGAAAGTTAGTGAGAGGTGGGTAAAAATCAAAATAAAGAAGATAAACTTCAGTGGAAAAAATTGAAATCTTTATCCGTTTGAATGGAGCGAGCTAAGGCACAAAGTTGACCGATTTTTTCTTCCGGTATTTTTGATTTTGATACATAACAAGCCAGAAGAGAGAAGTCTGCATTAGAAAGAATTGTAGGTTTTGTTTTGTTATTCTCTTGTGCACCTTTTTATGTTTATTTCTTTTTCTTCTCCTTCGTTATAAAGCAAAAAGGCATGTTCTGATGTTGAAAATTTGTCGATATTTATATGAGCCATTGGCAAAATTCGAAACGCCAGCAAAACGGTAATCAACAATCATATGAGCAGCAGCAATGATTGTGGTATATAGCAGGTGCAAAAAAACTGAGATATCTTGAATAGCCAAAAACACAAAATAAAATACTGGTTTCAAACTTTTGAAATGAAAAAGTTTGTATCGAATTTTCTCACTCAATTAATCTTTAAATAATTTAGATTGAAAGATAGATTGAGGGAGAAAGCAATTTTCAATTTTATTTGAAATTGAGTGGCTTTGATAGAGAGCTATTATTGTACTAATTGGTCGATCCCTTAAACAATCATTATTATTGATTGTAATTATACAACTATATAAACTCTTCGAAAAGGTTTCCTCATTTACTCTGCCCAAACAATTCATTTCATTGCGAGTTAAACTTTGAACTTCTTTGAGTGTGCTTGTTGTGTTTATACATCAAGGCATGGACAAGTATATAAAATGAAATTTCATAAGTTAAGTCACATAATTAGTTAATTATTTTTATTTGTCCTAAACTTGAGATGCAAACAATGAAGTTGAATTTATCATGTACGAGTGAGTGAGTGAATGTAATTTCATCTTCTATGTGTATTTATTTTGTTTTGCTCCATAAATTCAATCAGAATTACTCATTAAGCATTTTCCCCTCGCATCCTTAAAAACTCGCATCATTCGTAATTAATTACTTGTGCAATTCACATTAGATGAGGCAGAGAGGCGAAAGAAAAAAGTTAAAATAAAAGAAAGTTTTCTTCTCAACGTTGAGTTGAATGGAGTGCCTAATTTTTGTCTTTCTCACTCTACTACTTGAACAAGCGAACGACAGAATGGGAGCATTAAACAAATTAATGCCAATCTCAACTTTTTTCTCCTCCTCGCTCCTCATCAGCATTCGTTCATAATTAAGTTTCTAAAAGCTCTTTAGACTTTTGCCATGATTGTCAGTGTACATGTGCAAATTAAAAAACTTTTTTCCCTCTCTCATATATACATTTTTCTAACGATTAAATACAAACAAAAAATATATACAAAAAGTCAAGATTATACACGATACACGATATTTCTCATTTTAATTCAACTTCATCAAAAATTAACGCAAAGATGAAGTTAATACCAAGAGAATTTATCCGCTCATTTGATGATTTTACTTTTTCTCTCTTTTGCTTCATCCTTTACACATTCACCCACTCACGATCCGCTTTATTTAAACTTTTTTATCTCGCACATTGCTAATTTTTTACAATCTATATATGTATGTGTCTGTATGTAGCATCATTATCAACATACCCTGATTTAATTGAGACAGAATTTTTTTTGTGAAAGTCCGTTCATTGTGTAGGTATACAAATTGTGTTGAGGCACACAAAAAAGTTCTCGAGAAAAAGTTTATAATTTTTAGGTGCTCTCTCGACAAGCATTTTTCATCGCCATTCATTTTCATAGCAGTACTGCTTTCATTCACAAGGCGAATATTATCCGCAAGAATTAGACTTATAAAAAATAGCAATGGAATAAGAGAGAGAGAGACAATTATTTCTTATTTGTATATTTCTTTAGCTCTCTCTGATGACAAACACACATTTTTAGACGCTTTGCTCTTTGCTTCGTTTCCTTCCCGGCTTTTTTTGTTGTTGTTGCTGCTTTTATGTCACGCGAAATGTTTGAACATTCACAAAAAGAAGTTTCTCTCTCACCATGCCTCTCTGTTTAAGTCTTTTTATTTATTTATTTTTTTTGCGAATCTTTGTTTAAATTACTCTTTGTCTATGCTTTTTTGTTGATAAATGCTTTAATATAAAAATCTGCATAAAAAATTCTTGTTCCTTTTTTTCTTTTGTTGAGTTACGAGTTGATTTTTGGTTAGAGGCTAGTACGCATTTCTTATTATCTTTTGTGTTGAGATATTTTCTCTTCTGAGAAACTTTCTTAACTTTCTTTCGAATTTTTCATTCCTAAAGTTTGAATGTTATAAATCATAAATGAATGATAAAAGACTGGACAAAAATCACTGTCAGTTCATAATATTTCCCTAAACGAGAACAGTAATCACAGTAATATTAAGAAATAGCAAACGAAAAGCGACATTAAGAAGATGATTCACGTAGTATTTTTTTTCATAAGCATCACAAATCTCTTCGTTTTGTGCGAGAAAAAAGCTTTAAAAGAAGCTTTATTAAGTAATTCTTTGACACAAAAATAAAAGAGAAAGAGCGAGAGAAAATCGTGAACAAAAAAGAATGTAAGCTGACAGTCTCAGCGGAATTGAAAATTCAAAAAACAGAGAAATGAAATGAAAATTCTTCTCCTTCATTATACACTCATTCTAAAGAAAATAAGAATACCAAACGGAGGCTTCATTTGTGAGCAAAGTGGTTGTGTGGGAAAATAAATATTAAACAAATAAAGAGACCTGTAAGTAAATTTAAATTATATTCAGGATGATGAAAATGAATCTTTTGAAACATAACTTTAATTACTTATGGAATAAGTTGATTTTCATGTTTTATTAAAAATTTAAATATAAAATCAGACAGTAAAATAAAGCGACAATATTTCGTTGTAAAAAAGAGTTACAAACAACATGATTTTTTATAATATAATGAAGGCAACAAAAAGCCAATGCTTTTACTGGTTGGATTTAAAATAAATTCAGTTCATTTTGAATAAGTAAATAAAAGAAATATGATAGATAAATTAAATTCAGTTGAAATGTACAGAGAACAGGTAAAAACAGCATCAAATTGATGCCATCAATTCAACAATAAAATAAAAGAAATATTTTTAAAAAATATTATGAGTGAGGTCCCAGATAAATTACTATGCAAAACTGGAAAATTAAGAGCAAATATATGCGACAGAAGGAATGAGAACAAAGAGCAGTTTGAAGAATGAATGTACAGATGTCTGATCTCAAATAACCACATCTGTCACCATTAAAATTGAATGAAAATGTGATAAATTACAAAACAGTAGCATAAACAACTCAATTGCTGGTGGTTTGGATGTGCTCGTTAATACTCTCTGCACAAAAACGAGTTTGTATGTGCATGTCTGTGAATCGTTATATGAGTATAAACAAATTTGCAAGGTTGTGAGTGCATGATAGACAGAAAAAAGAGAGACATAGACATTTTTCACTTTTGATTTGCATTTCTTCAGTCAACAATGATAGTAGTAGCTGTAGTGGTATTAACACATACAAAGCTTAGCAAAATTTACCGAAAAAATTTCTATCTCGTTAAATGTTCTAAAATCTCTCAACATTTTTTGTATTACTTCAATAATGCTTCGAGCACTTTTTGTGTCGTTTATGTGTGTGGTCATTTTTTGTATATATCCTGTATAAATGTTGTTGAATGTTAGTAACATGAAAAAACCAACCAAAATCCAGTGCAGTACGTAGCAAGAGGATGGATGCAATGTATCAACTGTTGTGAAATTTACATTTTACATTGCATTGAAAGAGACACACAAAATTTATATATTTTTGCATCATATCTAGATTATAATATTTCTCCAACTCAGCTCATGCATTCATTCATGATTTTAGATTGCAACTTTGCTTATTGCGTTCACACAAGAGAATTTGTTTCTATTTCAAACACAAAAATTTCATTTCATCATAAATTTGCGGATTAAAATTTATTTTCTTGTCATCAACAGGAATTAAAAAAAGAAGATAAAGAATTATTATTTATTTAAATTTTTCTTTCTTCTTTCTATTCTGCAAAGTCGAGTGTAAAATTCTTTAATTTAATTTTTTCAGGCAATTTGCAATTAAATGAGCGAATTATGAAGGAGAGTGAAAATTATTTTAAATACTCATACCAACTCATTGCAAAAAGTGATTTAAATGAGATTAGTGGCTTTTTTTCAGACCAATTTTTTTTTATAAATTAAATTTTCATCTTTTCAATTTAATTGATATAAACGTTTTGTTCGTATTAAATTCCCCCAAATCGATAAAGATTAGCAAAAGAGAGAAAGAGAAAATTAAATTTTACTTTGTGCATGTCACTTCATGCTTCATTCAATTCTTCTTTGAAGTCAGCTTTTAAAGGAAAAAAGAGAAAGAAAAACTCTTTAATTACTTCTACCCTCACTTATTTCTTGTTCCTTTTGCTATGTTGCTTGAAATTGTCTTACGTTCCATCGAGTTCCATCAAATTTACTTTAAATTGGAAAAGCTAGAAAGGAAAATGAAATTCTAAACTTTAATGGAAGGCTCGCGATAGGGAAAGAAACAATGAATGAAAAGAAGAAATGTAGAAAAGAACTTTTTTAAAATAAAATTGAATCACAATTTGACCATCCGAGTGATCAATTTACAGAAACAAAATGACGAAACCGACATCGAACAAGGTGTTTTAGTAAGAAATCAATTATTTTTTGTGTAGCAAAACCTGATACTTTAAAACGAGGGCAAAGCATTACTGTACATTCTCCCTAATTTAATTGAAGTATCGACCGATAGAGAAATGATTCTCTTTCATTATTTGATATACTTTAAAAATGGTCTTAAGAGAGAAAAAACCGAAAATAGATGAAGAAAGGTACTCAATAAAGAAAGCTCACTTCATTCATTCAGCACGAGCATTCAACATCATTCTGTTCAATGTGTCGATCGTCCAATTAATTTATCATTCCCTTACCTTTCCGTTTCGCTCGTCGAAACCCTTCATCCATGCATCCTTTGCCGTCAGTTCTTCTCTTAATTCACGCAGCAAAACATCGCTCTTTTCTTGACGGCTTTTGATTGCATTCAGTTCAAGTTTGAAGGTTTTTAGTTCGTCACGAATACTCTGAAGATCGTCAGCAAAAAGATTGCGTTGATGGCACGTTTGTGATAGATTACTAGCGCTTGCTTGAAGCTCTGCTACTTCAGATCGCAATTCAGTGATGGAGCTTGATAGCCACGATGTCAATTTCTCTCGATTTGGTGACGTTCGCTGTCGGAGTGTTTTGATTTCGGCTCTGTAAGAAAGAAAAATGTGACAGTCAGTCAACTCAATTCAAATGAAAAAAAAAGAAAATTGAAAAAAAGGAAAGAAAAAAAGAAGAAGTAAAAGAAAAGAAATTTGAAAAGTCATTCGAGCATGAATGCCTCATTTTCAGAAATGGATATAAATAAGTATACACGAGAGTGAAAAAAAGGGAGAGTGAAGGCAAAAAGGGAGGAAACCTAATTGTTTTATTTTCTTATTATTATAATTTTAGCAAAAATATTCCATCACTTTGTCTTTCATTTCACTCGCTGCCATTATCTTTTTTCTTTTGTTTCACTTTTCCTCCTTCTGTAATTATTTCTTGACTGTTGTTTTTGTTTTTGCCCTCTTTCATTATACATTCTTTTCTCTCTCTGTTTCGATATACGAGTTTTACTCTTTCTTATTGTCCTTTTTTAGTTGTTGTTACAAAAATATTCTCTCATACACCCCTTTCTACCTATATTTCGCTGTTCTTTCCTTTTTAATTATCAACGAGTCAGTTATTCAAAAGTGACCCATTAATTTAATTAATAAAGTCAAAGTAGAGAAATGGCTGTCAGAAGTGTGTGTCAGAAGATTAAAACAAGAGTTTTTTCTGAATTTTTTTTCGACCGTGATAATTTGACGATAATTACGTGAGAGAAATATTGTGCTGGCGTGTGTGGATTATTGAGATAATAACTTTTAATGGGGAAAGTTTTTTTTTCCTTTTTTTAAAGGTCGAATTTAGTAGCGGTCAATTGTTCGTATATGCTTTAAAATAATGATTTGCAGAGGTTTTATTGAAATTTATTTTGAGAACAAATTAAATTTGATCCCATAAAATTTTGAGTCAACGAGCTCGATAAATATTGGACATAAAAATTAAATACCGATTTCAAAGTCATAATTGGAAGCGCTTTCGCTTGCTCTCTTTTGCAATGAAGAATAAACTTTCTCAGAGCTCATAAATAAAGCTCAAAAAAGGCTCTCATAAAATCCAAGCCTTAAATAAAATAAATCCAGTAGAACAATAGACTCGTTTAATCTAAAATAAATGTGCCTACACACATACATGAAAGCTTTTGCTTGTATAGGATAAAAATAAATCGCTTCATCTTCTTTCTTTCTAATGCAAGAACATAATTATGAGAGCAAACTTCGAAGACTTGATTATATCAAGTGATAATTTTAACAATGAGAAAAGAAAACTTCTAAGACTTAGTCCCAAGCAAAGACTCTTCCAAACTGTATCTTTTTTCATTCACAATTTTTTCTCTCTTTGCTTCCATGCGTAAGCAAAAGGAAGCGAATAGAAAAGAAAAAGATTGAAAGAAAAGTCAAATATTTTGAATAGGCACAAGTGGCACAAAAGTTTACTCTTGATATCAGCTAAAATTGATTATATTTTTGCTTCCCTACTTTTTTTGGCCTTTCTATATATTTATTCAACAAATGCATGAGATCTACACACATAGACGAAGGTAAACAGATATAATGAACAAAAATCACCAAAAAATATTTTTATCCTTCCTCGATAAATTGTATGAGCATGAAAGAGGCAAAAAAGGACGAGAAATGTCAATTAATTATTCATGTTCATCAAAATACGTCTCTATCTTTAGTTTTGGTTATAAATATTCAAAAGAAAAATTATGTTGTATGATGAAGAATATGAACAAACAGAGAATTTGATGTCAGTAACTGTTTGATCTTTTTTTATAAATTTAGCTCCTCGTTTTTCACTGGAAACTGCACAAAAGAACCACTCGATAATATTTACAGAGCTCGACATGCAAAAGTCGTCATAGTTAATTAAATGGAGCGTTCGCAATTTTCATCAAGAATCATTCAAGTTGCCTCCAATGCCACTTCACAACGCACACAAAATCAGACGCTCTCAAGTGCCCTTCAGATTTCAAACTCATTGGCATCAACAGCGAACTTTAATGAAAATTATTTTCCTACAAGAGTAAGTCGTTAATATTAAAAAAAGAAAATTTCCACTTTATCGTACACATTTTGAGGTTTCGCTTGTGAGTTGCATGGTTGCTCACAAGATTTTACGACTATGATGGGATAAAAGTGGAAGTAATGTGAGCATCAGTGGTAAAGTTTAAGTAGCACACAAAAAAGGATTTCAGATTTGAAATTCTCTAGAGTGAGCAGAGTAGGTTGTAGAAAAAAAAACTTTTTTATCCCTTGAGGGAGTTTATTTTTAAAGAGAGAAGAGAGATAAACGAGATTAGCTTTAAAATTCCGGAGAGAATTGAGTAGCTGTTGCCTTGATTTTCATATAATTAGTAATCTATTGATATGCTCATAGCTCGTTAGAGAAAAAATTATGAACGAACCAATGAGAGTAAATGTTGGAAGGGATAATCATTTTATAATCATTGTCTCTCTTCTTCAAACCCAATTAAATTGCTTATGCTTAATCATTTTCTACATAATCTGATAGATGATAGACAGAAAGGATAACTAGATTTAATAACAAAAAATAAAAATTTATCAGATGCTCTCACTTGAAAAAGCTGAAAATCACTAATGATGTTTGCTCATCTTCATAAGCAAACAAAAAATTTCTTTTACGCGCATTATGTTTCAATTTTGAATATGTCGACATCATTAAATGTTCTTGAATTTGCATTTAACGTAATAGCATTTAACGATGAATACATACATGTTCATTCATGCTCATCGAGTTGTTTCTTTACAATCTCATCTAGCGAAAAGTTTATTATACTTTAAATACACTTATATTTGGATTCACGCAAGAAGCAAAAAAGCTCATCGACATACATTTCACATTCTTATGTTTCTATACTTTTAAGTACACATAAATTTTTGAAAGCAACTTGATTATCTGCTACTTTCCCATGAGTCCAAAACAGCAGCGATAGCGAGAAATCTTTGTTTAATTTATGAACATGAAAGTTATGAGAAAAGTTTTCATAATTTTTGAACAAGAAAGTGCATTGCAGATCCTTGTTTTCTCTCTTGATTTCCTTCATGTGTGCAAATATAAAAGATGTTTGTATAGAAATACTGAAAATGACTTTATCCTTAAAACAATTTTTCTTTGTCTAAAAATAAAACCAGGAAAATGAAACATTAAAAGAAATTTTCGTGAAATCTTCTTGTTTTTAACACATGATAGATACGAGGTAGCAACCTCAGTAGCAGTTCACGCACATCACATAGAATTAAATTGTAATAGCGTTCATTTTGTCTTGAGATAATGACACATAATTATAATTCTAAATGTTAAATGGGAGCGATAAAAGCTAAGCAGCAGCAGTGTTTAACTGACAGCAACTAAAGATGAGAACAGAAATTAGCAGTCTCAAAATGTTAATTGTAGTCGCTCGACTTTCTCCCCAAAATGAATACATTAAAGTTATCGTGAATAATTACACGTTTTGACTTTTAATCCCAACCTTTCTCTTTTTATCTCTTTTTCGCCTGCTCGCTCAATTTGAAATTTGCGGAATGTCTCAAATGAAACGAGGTGATGACTACTGCTAAGCGCACTATACCGCATTGTTGAATCTTGTGAATAAGCGAGAGCAACGAGAAGGAAAAAGAGAGAGAATTGTGAAAATTGTTGTAGAACTCTTCAAATAATGAAGCATTAAAGATAGAAGAGAAAGAAAAAGTTACCAACACACATACGCACTCACATTTTTCTTACTTTCTGTCATTGTACTTTCGCATACTTTTTCACTCATTCTCATTCCTCCCAAAAATGTGAGTTGGGAAGTTTGATTGAAAGAAGTAATAGAAAATTCTACAATTTGACTTCTTTTTTAAAAAATTTTAATAGTTTGAAACTGCCTGTTTTTATAAAAAAAAAATGATGGTTTAGTTGATAAATTAAATTATTAATTTTATTATAATTAAGGAAAACACTAAATTATTACTTTTAAAAAGGCAGTTTGAAAAAAGAAATTCTAAATTTATACGATACATTAAAGTAAGTTCTTTACCTTCTTGTTTAAGTCTAACAAAAAAAGAAAGATGTTATTTGATGACATTTATTTTTTTTCTTTCTTATTCTCTCTCTTCACAGTTTGGTAGCGAAGGCGAAAGAAAAAACTTTCATCAGACCCATGTTTACTTTTCATTAACCTTCCTCGCGTGTGCTTTTTCTGTACCTATTCTTTTTTTACATTTGTACCCTCTGTATGTTACACGTGAAGCAAAAAATTGCTTTCAAAATCGCTAAAAAGTCTTCTTTATGAATAGGAATGACTTTGAAATCAGTTAGAAAGGCGAAAAACTCTTTTTCTCGGAATTTAAAGGTGCGTAAATGAAATTTTTTTTGAAAGCTCGTTAGCATTTCTCACCTTTCTTGTAATACAATTATGCTTTGAACGTGAAATAATTTCAGAAATTGTAATAATTTTCATTAAATTGCGATAATTAATGGATGATCAGCTCAACAATGAATAATTGACTGATTATAGCTGTCAAGTTTTGCTCTCTCATTATTCTTCTACATTTACAACTAATAATGAATTACAAGGGAAAAAGCTACTAGGTAGATAGAATTATTATATTTAAAGCTAAGGGCAATTTATTATTGCATTGATGAAAGTGCAAAGTATGAATTTAAATGATGAGTAAAAAAAAGTTCAAATTAGGGTTCATTGTTCTCATTTTCATTCTCATTAGAACTCAACAGCTGCATTTTATGATGAGCAAAACTAATAATCAGTGAAAATTTGATTGGTTTTATAGCGCATTTCAAGATAGAATTGGAGAAGACAAAATGCTAAACAAAAGAAATTTTCTTTGCTGTGCAAAAAAAAAAGTAAGAGAGAAAGAAAAGAATGATGATGAGTAAAGACAACATTCGGAGTAAGCACAAAAAATATGTGTATATGTTAAGTAACTTTGTAATTGAAGATGAAGAAGAATAGAAAAGATACTAAGGAGAGAAAATGTTAAACATCATCAACTCAATATCATCTTACGCTTTCATTTCATTTAAATTACATTCAGGATTTTATACTTTTTCTAGATAACATTGCGCTGATTTTTTGTATTATGGAAATTCTTTCCTTTCTTCACATTTAAATTTTTTCAGTGCACAGAGCAAACATTATCGACATTATGCATGTAATTTACTACATTTAATGGTATACGTGTATAACATAAGCATACAATTAATAAGTCAATTCCCAGCATCAATTACCATAATTGAGAGTGAACTCGAGCTTTTGCTTCACAACACACACGCTCAATCTTTATGTGCATTTGAGAAGTACGTGTTAAAGTCACATTTTTGTAAGTGCTACCGTTCAATTTTCAACCATCAATATGAGAATGAATGAAAGAAAAAGGAAGAGAAAGAGAAAAACTTTTTTTGTATGTGAACATGAAATTGTGTAAAGTGTATTTAATCTCGAGAGCTTTAACAACTATAGTAGTATGTTAGTACTTATACGCCGCATCAGACATATGTAAGTATAAAATTGTACATAGATGTATGTGCTTTAAGTATGAAATGTTAGTTGAGGATTTGTGCACTTCAACAACAGTATCCAACATTCATATGCAGTAAGGAGCAAAATTTAAATACTTTAGTATGATTAATGCACTTACTTACTAACTTATTGCATACTACATAAAAACCATTTTACTTAAGTACACTCTCACTTGAATATTAAAATGTCAAAAGCGAAACGAGATAGGAAAAGCTCATAATTGACGTGAAAACGATGACTTGTGAAAGGAATATAAATCACATTCAATAATTTCATTCTTCTTCTTTGCCCATGAGCAAAAGACACAGTGAAGAGAAAATTTCGTGTGATTGAATCTTGAACAAGAAGGATTTTTCATTATTGACATGAAAAGGAAGAGCAAAAAAGCACATTAAAATCAATAAAAATCGAGTTTTAAGCTAAGAAATATGTTTTTTATTCGTGGAAAACGAACGTTCAATGTTATTATTATATATTCTTTCCTCTGCGGTGTTCCGCATTTAAGCGTACACATGTAGACAGGAAATGAGTTTAAAAAGCTCGCACTGTGAGTTGTATGAGAATGAAAGGGAGAAATATGCACGAAAAACAAATATTTTACATACATGAACTGTTGCTAACAATGAGTGAAAAAATATTTTCATTACAGTCAGTTATAATGGATTGCTTCTTCTTCTTCTTTTTGAGCTCTTTTTTAAGTAAATTTTTGTAAATTATTTTATCTTTTGCTGCTTTAAACAGTACATCAGATTTTATCATTAATTTAATATAAAGCAACGTTTTTAATAAAAATTATAGAATTTTTAGTCCATTTTTCATATTTTCTTCTTAATTTATTTCTTTTATATGCACATTTACTTTAGCTTCAAGGGGATTTTTCATAAATTATGTCAATAAAAAAATTAAATTCTGACACAAGTATCATCGCGATAGCAATTCCATTTGCTAGTAATCAAATTTTACGACTTGCAATGTAACATAATTCATAATTTTATTACAAAATTTTTTCGACTTTATGCTCGTTTAAATGTTTTCTATGAAAAAGCTTTGTTACTATTGGAAATGCTATTATTTTTGTATTCAATTTTGTATTTGTCAATTTTCTAGCGTTGGCACATGAGAAAAATTGCTCTCAATTGAAATTGAATGAGCTATAATTATATGTTGGTATGTTTGCCATAAAAAATGTATGTGCCATCAATTCAATTAGCAGTGGGAGTCGCTGATAAATACATTGAAAAAGTAAACCTATATATCATCGCCACAAGCTAAATTTACAATTAATCATCGCACATTCATAAATTGAATGTGAATTCGTGTCAACTGTCACTGCTGTTCTGCCGAAAATTTAATGTGATTGGAAATTTAACATTTTTGGGATATGTCAATATTGATGATGGCAGTATTTAGAGTCAATGAGGTGAGGAGCATATTTGAAGAATTCATCAAATGTTCAATATTGATAAAAGTCATTTAGCGTGTGTTTTGTTGTTGGAATTACGCCAAAAAGTTCCTTAAGCAAGATTCATTTATTCTTATTTTTTCCCTTCATCATTTATGATGAAAGTATTGTGTGGTTGTAGAACTAACTTAAAAAGAGGGTGAAAACAAAGTTTTCGTTTTCCGTCTTATAATCAACCAAGTTGGTGCTCTCATTCAAGTTGCCTCATTAAGAAGCTTAAAAAGTTACTCAAAACAATGCTCATTAAAGTGAATTGAAAATTGTTTTTGTTTTTTCTAGAACTTATTGAGACGTAATTTGACGTCAATACATGCAAAATAAAGAAAAGCAAAAAATCCTGACTAAAATCAATAATTTTCTATAGATTTATATTTAATTTGAGAAAATTGTTTTTTATTTCATCTCAAGAGAGATCAAGTGAGGGTGAAATTACAAAAAATAAGAAAATAAATAGATAAAACTATTTTCATTCATTGAATCATTAATGAGAATAAAAAGAACGTGAATGAAAAAGAAAAACTTCTTGACCGCACTTTTACAGAACTTTCATACCTCCTGTTTCTCTTATTATAAGTTGAAGTAATACAAACTTATATAATTGAAGCTAATGCAAAAAATGGGGATAATGAGGGTATAAGAGCAGTTCTTTCTCTTACACTTTTACGTGAATGAAGTATAATCAGAGAGAGAAAGCCAGGAGATGCATAAAAAGTAGCATTCAAAAAGTGTTCTTAATATTTCCCTTGATACACAACCTTCTTTCTTCACTTCAATCTGCTTATTTCTTTTTTTCTTTTGCTCTTTGTATATGTAACGAGTGGATAGCAGTGGAAATAATATCAGAGTTGTAGAAAGAGAAAACTCAGGAATAAATTGGAAACTTTTCTTCCTCAACTACAGATGTATGAAAAGAACGAACATTGAAGATGAAGAAGTAGCTACAGATGGGGCACGCTCGCAAAGAGCTTGAACTTTTATAAAAAAGCACCAAGAAAGTTTCTGTTAATAAAACTATCACGTTAGAGTGTAGTCTTCAACATTTTTTTTCTGCATATTCGTTGAGGTAATTATTGGTTTTGTAGGTTAAAAGGAAAAAAAGCAACAAGGGTGTTACTGAGTTTTTCTTTCTTTAACATAAATGAGATCAAAAACAATGTTTTTGTTCCTTTTTCCTGCGGTATTTGTTTCAATCAGAATAAAAGGGAGAAAATATTTTTGCCTTAAATTTTTTTGTGCTTTCTTGGAAAGAAAAGAAATGAAAGATAAAGGGGAGAAAAAAAAAGATGAAAAAAGAATTTACTGAAACAGTAAATAAAAAACTTGGCTTATCTAATTTAAAACTTTCTCTACCGCATACTTCTAGGTAGTATTCTCAAATTTTATATATACTGTCGTCAACAATAATAACTCATGATTGTGTAATGAAATACACATGTATCAGTTGGTGTTAATTGAAAGTGAAATATTATATATCGAAAATAAGCTGCTTGTGTGGTTTATAAAAGGAAAAAAAAGAATACATACATACACCTTATCATGACATAACAGTTTTATGGTAGAAAAAGTAGGAAAAGAAACTTCTGTTAATAATTTTTCAATGCTTATATCATCATTATATTTTATCTTCTCCTCACGTGCTGCAAACAAACTTCTTTCATTAATTTATTATTTATTCATTTTTTCTTCTCACTGTTTCCAATTTATAAGCTGCTTGCGAATTTCACTAGAATTGGTTCTTATTGATTTCTAAGAATGTAAAAAATTGATTAAAAATATCAAATTTCGAGTTCAGCTGCAAGCTTTTTAAGCAGAAAATTTTCTAACCAGATAACAAATATTTCGAATGTTCTCCTAATTTTATCAAAGTTCTGTTTTTGCTTAACTTTTTTATCCGTTACAAGCAGCAAAAAAAAATAGTTAATTAAGGATTTTTTTCTCTATCAATTTTATTTCGATTTGTACAAAAGGATAAACTTTTTTTAGACAGATGATTTCGTTGTTATTGTTTTTTCCTTTACTTTTGCTTGCGGTGATGTTACACTGGCTTAGAATAGAGAAGAAAGTTTTTCTCCACTCATTTATGTGGTGTGTATCCCAAAATAGAGTGCAATCATTAATTCTCAACCGAACCATACATGGTAAGTGAAAAGAACATTGTTATAAGTTCTGCTATTATGAGATGTTTTTTGAAATGATGAATCTTTAAAGTATTTAAAAACCACATCAATAGGATTGTATTAAAATAACGCTCGTTGTTGTTTAAATGATGGTAAATGCGTATATATATATGTGAGTGAAAATTTTCATAAAATAATAATAACAACACTTAATAGAGATGAATATCCATGAATTCATTAAATGCTTGTGTGTATGTGGTCTTTTATAATAATAAAAAAGGGATGTTAATTTTTCCATACTGTATTTTTACAAAAAAGGTCATCCATTACATCACAACGCATATCATGCTGCCATAGTTTCATGAATATTTTATTGTCACCCTTTTAAGTTTATAGCATAATCAACATTGAAATGAATAAAATAATTCTGTTTAGCAGTTTAGGCAGGCAAACGAATTTACAATGGAAAAAAAGTTTCAATTGCAATTTACTCAGTTGGAACGGTATTGCATACAAATATTGAGAGAGTAAAATATTTTTATGTGAAGGTTTTCTCTCTTTAGCAATATTGAAAATTGGTAGATAGTTGAAAATGGAAAGAGAAAAACAATATCAAGAGACATTGAGTAGGAAAAGAAAAGGAAAAATGATTGGGGTAGGATGAAAAGTTCTATGACAATTCACAAGCGAATTTGGTATTTTTTGTATTAAAACTTTATTCAAATAGATATATAAACTCAATATTCGATGAAATGAGAAAATGGAAAAGAGTGTAGATAAAGTTATTTTCTTCCAAATAAAATTTTTCCGCTCAACACTCACAATATATTGATTGGGAACAGAAACTGCTGTAGTTAAGTGATAGAAAAAGAAAGATGATCTAAATCAACTCTTATAACCTTAAATAATGTTAAAGTTTGTCAATATTTACTTGCCTGCAATTTTAATGTCAACTTTTCTTAATATAAATAAAAGCAGTAGCAACAGCAGCTATTTTAGTGACAACCTTCTTCAGTTTTTGCTCGAGCTGAATTTGAGTTGACATTTTAAGGATATGTCAAATTTTGCCTTTATCCTCAAAACTTTATTATTGCTTCCTTCTTTCATTTGTCAAGTGAAGTCGAAAGAGAGAGACCGTAGAACTTGTGAACGGAAATAAGAGAAAATTCAGCTTTTTTCTCATTGGGATTTTATATATGATCAAGTCAAACAGGTCACACAAAATGACGAAATTGTGTATGGAAAAAAAGAAACTTTTATGATTTGTGTCAAAATAGTTGAGTGTGTAGGAGTTAGATCGAGTTCATTTATTTCAAGTATATCAAATGAAAAAAAAAGTCTATGTTCTCTGTGATGACATATGAAAGCCTAAAAAGCACTTTTCACCCTGCAAATTGCTATGTTTTGAGTCACACACAGAATGGAAGAAAAAACTTTTCTCCCCTTACTTTTGCTACTGCTGCCATCGTTGCTAGCGTGTTCATATAATTACATTATGTTTTATGGAACAAGATATAGAGCGAAGGGATGAAGGCTCGAACAGTTGCCTGAGATATGACCCTGAAGGTTGTGCTACGAGAAAATGTATTTAGTGAGGAAAATTAATGACGCAAAATCTCGGGAAGTAGATTATGTATTGTTTGACAGTTTAAAAGCATTTATGTGGCTTTCAATGGAAATTTAAAAGCCTGTCTCTCACACCCTCAATTGTGTACCTTTATTTCAACAGCATTTTAACAATATTTCACACCAAAAGAGCAATAAATTAATGAGGATTGAAAAATCCTTCAACACAAATTTCATTAGTTTATATTGGTATGTTTTTTATAAATGAAAACAATTTTTTACCCTCATTTTTCATAATGTTATAGCCATTCGGACTAACACATATAGAAAAACAAACAAACATATACCTTTCGTATGATCCAATCAATTTTTCTTTTTCTTTGACTGACTTTTCAGTCTGTCTATCATTCAACAATAGGAAAAAGAGAGAAAAGTCTATGTTATTAATAATTCATGAGAAAATTTTAAGTCTTAAAAATTCATATGAAAGAACTGTCAAGATGTTGAGCTAGCGTTCGTATTTCAGCTAAAGTTAAGGTGTGACAAAGGTCAAAAAGTAATGCAATAAAAAACCATACTATTATACACACACACACACACACATACACATTTCGTTTATTCTCTGAGCTTTTGACCATTTCACCATTGCCTTTTTTTCCCATTTCTCTTTCCACCTTCCATCAACTTCCCATACACATTATTGTGTGATTTATTAAATGAAACCTCACGAAAAGAGCGAGGCGAGAAAATAGTATTTGAAGAATGGAGTGAAAATGTCTGAGGCAGAGGTAGGCAGGAAAATCTCGTGCTATGCGAAAAACATTGTTATCGCATGATGAAATCTTTCTTTGTGCCTTTTGCATGCTTACCTACTAAAGTAAAGGTTTTGTGTGGTATGGATGATTTTGTTATTTATTTCAACTTGAAAAAAAGTGTGGAGAAAAACAACATGTTAAACAAGGCTTAAATGACTCAATTCTTTTTATTTGACTAGTTTCAAGTACTCGTAATGGGCCTCGGTTCAATGATTTCTATAGAAAGGTTTGGTCTACCAATGCAATTTTTCCCCTTTTTCAATTTAAACAGCACAAAAAATATGTATGTTCAAATTGCGAACGGAAGAAGAAATTTTTGATATTTGAATCAATTGAACGAAATTGAAGAGAAAAAATGTTTTATATTTTCATACATATTCACTTTTGCAAAATGAAAAATAGAACAAAGAAGAAAATATAAATGGATTTTTAACGTGATTCCTAAAAGTCAAGAGCGAGAGTTTTTTTGAAGCAATATTGTCCGAGTATAAAAGAGAGAGGCGGGAAAGTGAGACATAAATTTCTGCTGTATGTCTGCGTAACGCTTTTTTATGTGTTGCCGCCTAACAAAATTGCTACCTATGAGGACAACACGAAAAAAGAAAGAAAAGTTGAAAAGTTCTAGTTTGATTGCTCAACATAAAAACTGACAGTCAACAAATATGCACATCCTTATTTTTTCATCTACGAGTGTTGAACTTTCTCTACAAAAGTTTCTGCGTGAGTTTTTTTTGTATCTGTTTGATGTTATTTCTATAAATAAAAAAACTTTTTCATTTAACAAATGCTTTTAGGTGTAGGTTTATGTTTGTATATGAGGAGAAAAGGCAATGTTAAGAACAGTCGTAAGCCCGCAGTAAACTTGACGTAAAAACTAATTTTTAACGATTTTGCGAGCAACAATAAAAGAAGGCGAAAAAAATGTAAGAGAGAAAGAAAAATTTTTATAGACTTTACGTTTTTTAAGGTACTTTTTTTACAACAACGATTTCTTATCGCATACAAGGGAGTTTACTAAGCACAAGAGAAAAAAAATGTTGTGTATAAAAGGAATGGAATGAAAGCCGTATAATGCTCATTTCTGTTTCATTACACGAAACAATTTCCATTTCAAATCCGTACTCAATTGCTCACCTTAAATCCTTTAATTCCCTTTTTATGTCTACATTTATATAATCGTGAAAATGCTTCTCTACATTTGCACGTAGGCTTCTCTCTAACATACGATAATCCTCCTGACGATGCTCGGTCAAAATTTCCAATCGCTTCGAGAGTACACTAATTTGATCATTAACAGGCATTTGTTCATCATCATTATGATTATTCATATGTTTATTATCATCGTTATAGTCATTACTGTTGATTTCAATTTCACTACTACTTCTACTACTACTACTACTGCTGTCTGCGTTCAATAATTTGCTCGCATGAACGAACCTCGATGCTAGACACAATCCCAAAATCAACATTATATTACTATTGTTACTTAATCTTGCCATATTGTTTCTATATATGCCTTGCTTTTTGTTTGATTGAATTTTCACTAAACAATAAAAGGTTTGAGAGTGTATTTATTTGGCAGTCAAAAGCACCCTCTAGCTACTACTATTGCTGCTAGCTTTTGAATTTTTTGTTCCTTTCTCTTCACAAACATACAGTATAGTCACTAGTCGGTAAGAATTATGAAAAACAAACGAATGTGCAGAGGAAAATAGAAAATTAATTCAATAATATTTATATCAGTGCGTTGCCACAACCTGTGTTGTGAAATGATGCCAAAATCTCATTAGTGCGAACGATGCAATCGGCTTTAATAATTATAGACCGCTCTTTTTTTCCCTCACTGCGTTTTCGCGTTTTTATTTCGCACTGTCGCAATATAATTAATTCATTGGCAAAAATTCATTCAGTTTTTTTCATATAACTTGTTTAATCACTTGATAAATCACTATACTGCAGATGACAAACTGTATTTCCTCAATAAAATTCGGTCAAAGGAAATATTTCATACAGAATTTATCGCGCTTCACATATGGATGCAGATAGCTTTTAAAAACAGTACAATAGTGAATTTTTGTGTTTATTTTGGTTTGACAATTAAAATTTCATTAAAACCAAATTAACCAAGTTTGTACAATTATCGCTGCATTCAAGTTCACTCGTGTACAATTTTTTTATAATTGGATTTTTCCTCACAGAACTTTTTTTGTGTTCGACACTTTTGAAGTTTTTTAATTAGTCGTGTTATTAATTCTCTGTAAAAGAACGATCACGATTACAATGCTGTCTATGTTAAGCAATAGTTATCTAACGTGTCTAAATGTGCCTCTATGGAGAAGTTTGCACTATGAAGAAGCTGATAAAGGATGATTGCAGCGTGAAATATTTCACTCTCTTGTTTTTTAACTTGTTCTTGTTGTTGAAGTTTCCAATGTCATTGCTGCATGCACAAAAGTCGATTAAAGTTTCAGTGTTCTTCAGAAGAATGAATAAAAAATTAAGTTAGTTGAACGTATACATGAACACTGCTATTGTTGCTTTTTTAATTAAATATTTATGAATGCTAACACAGAATAAATATTTTCTTCTCGTTGTTATTATAGCTTGAAACTGGCGTGTAGGAATTTTTTTATATATACACTTATTTTAATATTCTCTTCCTTCAAAGTTTCACTCATTCAATAATAACCAGAACTTTACGCGGCACGGTAAGCAAAAAAAACATTATTTCCGTTCATGCATCCGATATGCACATATAAAAATATTCTGCATGTGTGCACAAAAAAAATTATTTTATTTTTATAATCAACGGAAATTTCTCATTAATTGCCACAACACTAAAATTCTCATTTTTTGTTATTTCATAAATTTTTAATTAATTTTCTTCTTCCTTTATATGAATTTATTTTAAGATTTTAATCCACACTAGGAAATATTTTATTTTCTAATCCTTCAAAAATTTCTTTGAACTGATTCAAATATGAATCGTAAGAATAAAATTTTTAAGAATTCGCTTCTTTAAAAACGTCTGTTCACAGTGAAAGTCACGATCATTCTAAAAAATACATAAAATGTTGTGCCACTCTTGGCATGAGTGTTGTGAGAATGAAGGGGAAAAGCAAAATAAGATAAAGTCGAGTTAAAACTCAAAGCACATTTATGAAGCGCATGTGAGACCATAATAAACGACAGGTGTTTTCATGTTTACGAATAAAAATAAAAAATGACATTCCGACATTTACAAAATCCAAACAATTCTTTTCATGGCAACACAACTTTGGAGTCCTCGCATATCGCATGTGCAGAACGTGGAAGCCGAAACCGACAAAATTGAGAGTTGAGCCACACGACTCTCGTTCTCTTTCTTTCACTCTCGCTATTCTTATTCTCTCTTTTATTATATGAAACGGCTGACAGTTCACAAAAGGAACAGAGCATTTGCAAATGTTGATCAAGGAGCAAAAAAAGAACGAAGAGAAACAGCAGTAGAGAGAAAAAGAAGAAATTATAAGGCAGCAAAAAATTATATTACAATATTTTTTTTGTTTAGCTGCCTAAAAGGTAGGAAAAAAGGCGAACGGTTGGATGAATGAATGTGTTGTGTGTTGTTGTATGTAAAAGGCAACTAGCAACATCGTTAAAGTACAGTATCATATGAAGACATATGTGAAGTTTACTGATGAAGGTTTTTTTTATCGCAAGACAAATGTCGATGGATGAATAAATGCGAAAAAATATATGCACAAAGAGATGTATATATACAGACAATGAATAGGCTTAGTCATAATTCGAGAATAGATGCTTGCAACAAAAATTAATAATATTCCGTTTGCCTTATGATGCTGTTTTGATACACACACACAAAATAATAACAACCTACAAATTTGTATCTTTCTCAATATCTGCCTTTTATTCAGTTATAAATTTAATACATATTTATGAAAGGGATGCCATCCTTCTTTGAATATGTGTTTTGCTTTTGTATCTTAAATGAAATGAAATTTTCTCACTTTCTTCTCTCTATCTCAAAGGAATAAATGTTGGCATTGCTCAACACATAAAGAAAAGAGGAGAAAGATGAATTAATTTATCTTCTTGAGGATCCAATGAAACATCTTGACTGACAGCACAAATATTATAATTTTTATTTCAACTCTAGAATGAAAATGGGGTTAAAATTAAAATAATATTAAATCTACCACAAAATTGTAGCAATAAATGTAAAGCAATTAAAATTATTTTAGTTTTCTTTCAAGATGCGACCAACAGAATATCATGATACACAATGTTGCTGGGTAATTTTTCATTTTTTTAATCAACCGTTATCGGTAACGAAAGGCAGCTGAAACTGATGACTTTAAAATCACAGAGCGCACATTCGCGCGTGTAATTTTTGAGTAGTAACAAACGACAGTAAGAATGCAACCAGAATCAGAATCAATGAGAAAGAGAGATGAAAATGATTATAATGCAAAGAGTGAAGCATGTTGACCGATTAAAACTCTTAAAAAATAAGAAAAAGAGCAGGTGTTTTTTTAGACATTGAATGCGTCATTCTTAAAAAACTTTTAATGTGTTTCTTTCTCGGTTTAATTTGCTCGTTTCGTCTCATTCTCTCTCTTGAGAGTCATTCTTTTATTTCTTGTACTTTTTTATTCATCTTTCAAGCGCAAAATTCTGTTCTGAATATTATACAAATATTTTTTTTGTATGCTTTGAGTATATAAAAGAGAATTTGAATGGACACGGGTTGCCTGAAAAACGAATATAAAAAATAATAATGTAATGAAGATTTTGATTATGCAGGTAGATATAAAGACCATTGAGTAGGTAAAAAATTCATATTTACTCGATAATGTGCTGTATATCTGGTGCAATTAAACTTAAATCATGTACATGCATTATAAAGAGCTACGACTTCCAAAAATTTATATGATGATGGAAAATATTTTTGTGTATGCTGGTCTGTAAAAGCATGCAAAATTTTCTCTCTTTCACTATATCATAAAGCAAATGAATGCAATTGAGAAGCTGCAATGCATAGCAATTACATGAATAAAACTCATAGATTTAATTAATGTTGGTTGAAGCTTGAAATTGGCTAATTCTACTTTGCTGTTTGGTTAAGAGCAATAGCTAGTAAAAACAGAGAATGGCAAATGGAATGAAAGTAAGAAAAAAGATTTTATGCGATGAAAAATTTATGGCATTGTTTTGCTAGCTACTGCTAATATTGCTAGAAGAATGTGGAAGAGCGAAGAAATTCCATTTTCCGTGTGCGAGTATGTGAAGCCATTCAGCCACACACAAATAAATTTAAATGCAGAAAATTGCTCTCTTTCTATAAAAGCATTTAAAATCTATTTTCACGGTACCATAATAGCTAATGCGACATAAAGTGGCAATTATTCAGCAATAGTCTTCTAGGTGAATGAGACATAAGGATAACGAGCAGGTAAATAAATTTATTTTATAGTCACAGCTCTTTAAGTACAAATTACATGACCGAGATAAATTATTATTATTTTTTCTGTCTTTCTTCCTTTTTGACACATTCTGCAATACATATATATCCCAAAAAACTTGCACAATAGAAGAGTATTTTTATGAAATACCTTTCGATTTAATGCTTCATACCAGATGATACCAAAGTTGCATCCTTTAAATGTTAGATATCTTAAAAATGTAATACAAAGTTATACTTACGAGTTTTTTTCTGTGTGAAAGAACAAAAGATACTAATTATAATGTTTTTGATAGTACCTTTCAATAAATTACATCTAACAGAAACAAGAAAAGGCAAAAGTTTTCAACATTGAATTTTGCAGCAGCAGCATGTGAGGGAGAAAAATGTAACAACAAAAAGATAGCCTTGCTTGTTGGCTACCTTACCACCTGACGTTTATATAACCTTTTATTTCTTTAAAATTATAACAATAAATTTTAAGCAAGAAGGTAAAGGAGAAGCAAGAAAAAAAGTTTGAAATAACTAGAAGAACTATTTTTTAATACAAAAAAGAGCTCTGTTGGTTGAAGGAATAAAACTATATACATGCATGTCTATAGACAAAGTCAAAATGTGCAAACTGTGCTCCATAATATACACACATTAAAGATGTTTAAAAGTGTGGTGGTGCAGTATTTGTTATTTTATGTCAATTAGAAAGGCTCTGTTTCTTTTATTCTCATATTAGACAACTGATGTCTTTAATTTTATTATAGATCAGCCATACTTTATAAAGACGACGCATCTCATTAGTGTGGTAGATTATTGCATGTGTTGTGAAATTTTTTTTAATATTACTTTATTTGTTCCTTGCTTCCTATCTTTCTTTCTCTTCTTTCAACTTACTTTTGTAATTAATTTTGAAGGCAAAAGGAAAATAGAGTGCAAAAAGATCACGATAAACTTTATCTGACTCTAATTTGTAGCAACAGCAGCGCATATTCCATTGAGTCCAAAAAAGTCAACCTTTTTCTCTCTCTGAATATCTATATTTAATTAGACTCACTTACTTTTGCCTTTTCCGCTTTATATAACATCGATAATTAAATTTAATGGCGACTTTGATCAATTCACATCTCCTTCTCGTCTATTTAGGGTCGCATTAAAGTGAGATGGCTAAATGAATGATTGCGGGCAGACATCGTTGATGATATTAAATGTTTCTTAATGAAAATTAAATTTCCTAATTGACCTTTTGATATAAGCTCGATAGATTAGTTTTTGGTTGCTAGCAAACGAGCTAGCTCACTTTCTTCATAACACCTTTTAGCAGGTAGCCGCAAGGGTAAACCATAAATTAACATTTATTTAAATTCCCATGAAATAATAATTTTGCACGTGGTAACCCACGAACTTCTTTCCTTTGCCGCTTTTTTCTAAGACGTGCGACTTTAAAGCAAAAAAAGCGAGGTGAGAAAAAACCTTGTTTAAATTTAGTATTCAACAAAATAGAAATTTATACGAGTTTTTTTTTCTTTCTTTTTATTTTGAACATTATTTGGTTTCACCTGCTCCAGGTGAAAAAGAGACTCTACCATACTTCGTACTTATATTCGACGTATGTTGCTGCATACAAAACCTCCTCCTAAACAGATTATTATTTATTCGTTTAAATTCTATAGATTTTCCATACTTTGAACGAGCTCTCGTACATTCGTCAATTTGTATACTCTGATTTCTTTTTGTGCATTTGTTTTCTTTTTTTGTATTTCTCAACGAGACATATCCACATGCTCACACACATGAAAGTAAGTAAGAAAGGATCTATATTTATATGCGAAATTGAAATCCTTCTCAACATAAATTCCATATTGATTTCATTCATTGAATTTTCATGAGAGGCATAAAAGTTTCTTTTGAAAGTATATCGAATTTTTGAAAGTCATTAATAATCATCAACCAGTTGCTTCTTTTTCAAACATTATTATTACACAAAAACTCCTCTTTCTCTTAAGAAATTAAAGTCTCTTCTAGCAGCAAAGATAAGAAACCATTTTTTTTCTTAAAGTTATATCATAATCTCGTTGAAACTTACTTTGCTTCTTTTATTATCGTAAGTAGATTTGAAATGGATCTCATGTTGTATAATAGTAGATGTGTGTGGTCGTAATATAATCTAGTAGCAAAAAAAGCAACAATGAAGTAAAAAAGTGAGAAAAAAATACTTTTCTTAATGTATGTTCGCATAAGTAGATATGTGAGTATGATAGTAATAAGAATCGTGAGTTGCAAACAAAAGAAGCACGTGAACCATGATGAGAGTATTTAATTCCATTTTTAAAAAAGGCCAAACAAAAACTTACACGTGCGACAGCTTCCGTTTCCAAGATTTTCATCCCACGTTTGACATCTTTTTAAATTTGACTTACAGTATGTTGCCAACCGATTACAATATTTTTTATTTTGTTGATTTCTCAGTATAGAAAATAACTAGAGTCAAATGGTTTACTGCATTTTGTAGCTTGTTTTATTGTTGATTTAACAAGCTAAAACTTCTTAACTCAAATGATTTCTATTTTATAAAAAATTTCATTTTTCCAAATATGGAGGCTTTTTTAAAACGAAATTTTTTAAATAATTATTCGTAAATTTTTAACTAAACATCCTACAGATCTCAAACTTTGCCATAATCATCCTATATTCAATGGCAATAAATGCTTAAACTTTCAAAAGTCAGCAAAATTTCTTTATTTATTTATGAAACAAAATGTCCAAGGGTGAAAGAAATGACAATAACTTTTGAATAAATGAATCAATTCTGATGACTCACTAACTCAAAGACTTGTCATCAAATTATCTTTCAGTAAATATATTGATATTTGACATTTGCTCTTAGGTTTTTGAGAATATTTGTTTCGAAGTTCAAACATGGCTAATTTTTGAACAAACATTTTAGATTTTTCGCATTTTTCTCATAAAAACTCTATTGGCCATATAGATTTTTATTACTGAATCTTGTGAATTGAGTAATTACGAGTTTTTAGCAGCAAACCGGAAGTCTCTGCGTTGTCTAGAAGCAAAACTAGAAACGCTCAAAGCTGACAATAACAAAGATTTCTCTTATTTACAAAAGTCAATTTCCAAAAACCACTTAAAATCAACTTTATACTCTCTAATACTTATTGATTTGTTTTGATTGTTCTATTTAATGATTTTACTGATCATTTACAACAAGTATTAGAGAGTATAAAGTTGATTTTAAGTGGTTTTTGGAAATTGACTTTTGTAAATAAGAGAAATCTTTGTTATTGTCAGCTTTGAGCGTTTCTAGTTTTGCTTCTAGACAACGCAGAGACTTCCGGTTTGCTGCTAAAAACTCGTAATTACTCTATTCACAAGATTCAGAAATAAAATCTATATGGCCAATAGAGTTTTTATGAGAAAAATGCGAAAAATCTAAAATGTTTGTTCAAAAATTAGCCATGTTTGAACTTCGAAACAAATATTCTCAAAAACCTAAGAGCAAATGTCAAATATCAATATATTTACTGAAAGATAATTTGATTACAAGTCTTTGAGTTAGTGAGTCATCAGAATTGATTCATTTATTCAAAAGTTATTGTCATTTCTTTCACCCTTGGACATTTTGTTTCATAAATAAATAAAGAAATTTTGCTGACTTTTGAAAGTTTAAGCATTTATTGCCATTGAATATAGGATGATTATGGCAAAGTTTGAGATCTGTAGGATGTTTAGTTAAAAATTTACGAATAATTATTTAAAAAATTTCGTTTTAAAAAAGCCTCCATATTTGGAAAAATGAAATTTTTTATAAAATAGAAATCATTTGAGTTAAGAAGTTTTAGCTTGTTAAATCAACAATAAAACAAGCTACAAAATGCAGTAAACCGTTTGACTCTAGTTATTTTCTATACTGAGAAATCAACAAAACAAAAAATATTGTAATCGGTTGGCAACATACTGTGAATAGGAGATGAAATTCACTTGTGCTTTTCATTTCTTTAAAAAAAAAAAAGAAAAATAAAGTCAGACGAATTCTTTTTTACTCATAAGGAACAATTATTTATGGCAAAAAGGCTCTTTAAGTTACAGATATCCTCCTTTCTTTGAATGAATGAATGGAAAAAAGGAAAGAGAAAATATTTCAAGCGGAAAAGTAGATGTTTTTCAGTCGCTTCCATTCGGTCTTTATGAAATGGCTTGCACATATACACACACGAGATTGGTTTATTCATACCTTTTCAGCAACAATATAAACTTCCATCTTTTTAAGTTGACTACGTATAATGATCATGAACATGTCAAGAGAGAAAAGGAAAAAAAGTAAGAAAATTCAAGGGACAAAAATCGTTAACTCCAAATTATATAAATTTAAAAGGTCTCTTAATCATTCGTCAATGTCATAGTTGCGTCGCTTTGGCTCTTTAAATTGAATGGATTTTGTGTTTGTGTTAAAAAGTGAGAAATTTCATATTACATTTCCTTCATTTATTTAAAGGTGAATGAGAACTCTTAAATCAACACGTCTGTTGACATTTGAAAGGAGTAAAAAATCGTTTTTTTTTCTCTTCTTAACATGATGACTAAATAATGGTAGAACAGAACAGAGTTGCGAGTATGCTACACGCCAGATGAGATTACTCTTCTTAAGGCGCTTGTCGTGTGTCAAATGTCAAAAGTCGGCAACACGCGTTAATGAAATTTTCGAGGAGCAAAAGTAGTAAAAAGGTATACAAAGAAAAAGAGATAATGTAATTGCGTATGTGAAATATATTCTTGAACAATCTAGAATAGTTTTTTCGTAACCGGATCACGTTAATGAAGATGGCATGTGGATTATTGAATTAATTGTTTTGACTCTAGCATCTGCCGTTGTCTTTCAGTCAATAACAACAACAAAAATAATGGCAAAAAATGAAAAATAAGATAAAATTTTAAAACTAATTATTTTTCTTTAATTTGCAAGAACGCGCGAACAAAAAAGATGCATAAATAAATAACTAAAATTATTAATAAAAAAGCAAACGAAAAGAAAACAACAAATATTTTGAATTTTATCGCCTTTAAGCACACAAAAAGTGAGCGAAAAACGTGAAAATAAAAATTTAATGGCACATCTGTCTTACACACCAACAACAATGCTATATGTGCTGGGTTGAATGGTGAAGAGGGAATGAAATGGAATAGCACAAAAGTTGATTAACGAAAAAAGTATGAAAACAAAGTTCTTTTCAACTTTGCTTCAAGTATTAATACATAGAAAAAAACAATAACAATTTGTAAAAATTGAGATTATTGGCAGCTTGACAAGCAATTGCAGCTACATCAGAATGCAAGCAAGTTGAAAACTGCATGCAATGCAAATAAAGAGTAAAAAGAAGTCAAGACGATATGAGAGGTAAAAAGGAAAACATGTTGCTTATAGCGAGCACAAAATTGAATAAATGAGAAGGAAAAGAAGCAGAAATTTGATATACATCGAAGGTAATTTGCATAAAATAGCATTATGCCAGCTGGAAAGAGTGTGTAGTGCGGCTCTTTTTATTATATTTTGCTCTGTGTCTAACAAGCTATAATAATTTTTATGATAATTTTTGTGCGCTGTTGAAAAGGTTAGCATTATGTTGGAAAAAAAATATGATGCGCCCATTTTTATGTGTAAATTTGCCAAAATGAAATAAGAAACTGTTGATTCTAAAGTAAAGCAATTCACGTAATTGTGTAATTTTTACTCAATTTCCCTGTCGCTTTCTTCCACCCTCTCACTCGCCTTTGCTTTTATTTAGTAAGTCAGTGGAAAATTTAGAACTAAATCATCAGATTACACAGACACTTGGTGAGAAAAACGAGCAGAAGCAAAAATTGTGTGTGAAATGTCAAGATGCTTTTTACATTTAACAAACGTGCGTCGAAATTTCAAAAGGGATTCTGTGCACGTTTCGTTTGAAAGGAGAAGAGAAGAAAAACATCGAGAGAGCAAGCAGGCACTGTTTTTTTTATCAAATAGATAGATGTAGTAAGCACTTCAAAAAGCATGAAAACAAAAAAAAAGGAATAATAAGGAAAATATTTGGGTGTATGTGTCTATTGCAAATTTTTTTCTTCCAACTTCTTTGAAAATTGGCTGACAACGGAGGAGAGAATTAGAAGCATCTTTTTTACTTCTAAATGCCTTTTTGAAGCTAAAAATGCTTTTATGACTTTTTTATTGTTATATATATAACTGCTTACTTTCATTCACTCGCTGTTTTCGTGTCGTGCTTGTCGTAATGTACTAATGTTTTGGGTCGAGTGAGGAAAGAAAATATTGCGAATCACGTTCACAATGAAATATCACTCAGCAAGATAATTACGATTAGCTTTAAAAATTTCCTTTCCTTCTTTTATCATTCCACTTGATGCTTGAAATTTTCTTTATTGATTCTTCTTGGAAAATATATTTTCCACTTTGGTTTAATGTGGAATTTAATTAAGAAAGAGTTGAGAATTTTGAGAAATATTTTTTGTTGAAAAATAAAGAAGAGATGCGGTTAATTATGGATTTTGTGATTTCTTTAAATAACTCATGTCAGATTATTAAAGTGAAAAATCAATCGAAATGCGATTTCAATAAACAATTCATTGACAAACATCATCACAGCTTTTATTTACATTTTCCATCATTTTGCGTTGTTTGAAGTACTTCTATATAAATAAAATCGAGATGAATAATAGGCAATTAAATTCGATGTTGAATTGAATTCCATAGATGCCTGCAGAATTTGTCTTGCTTTTCTGAAAAATATATGTATCATTCACAATAAAATAAAATTACTTTTCAAATAGAACGAAAATAAATTTTATGGAAGAATTGCTTCGAATTTTCAATATTTCATTATATTTTATTATTTATAGGAAAATGTATTGATTTCTTGAGAGCCAAAAAATTTTCTTTCTTCTTATTTTGTTTGTATTGTGACATTTAAGGGAATGAATAGAAAGAGGAAGAAAGAGAAAAAGCTTTTAAGTCACACTGAATTGAATTTCAATCTATTTTTAATATGAATGAATTTAAATCAAGGTATATATATGTGTGTGGTATGAAAGAGAGAATTTTTCGTTTTACATCTTGCTCCAAGCACGAATAACGCTGCTCGTGAAATTGAATTAAGACCGATGCTTTATTGAATGAAAGCTTTTTGGTCATAGTAAGATTTTAATGGAGTTTCGCATCACTTTATTGTCTCTAATGTTTATTGACAGAGATTTTTGTTGCAACATTTCCCTCCACAACATGGCACATTGAGATGTATGTTCCATACTGCAACAATAATTTGAGAATTTAATTTCTACTATATCTATCTGTCTCGATGGTGTGATGCTGAAAATGTGCATAAAATAGAGACACATAAAGTGAAGGAAAATTGAAATAAATTTATTAGTACACATGTATGAATGTGTTTGTAGAGAAGAATATAAGGATGTCGAAAATATCTGTTCATGCAAAAATTTATCCCACTTTGATTTCTTCATTTCGTAGATTCAACATTTATGAAACTGCTGGCAATGGAGATGATTTATGATGTTGGCAAATAATCCGATAGAATTGCAGAAAAGTTGTTCCATATGAGCATTATAAGTTCATTTGATATACATTTTCTAAACAATAAGGGCGAAAATCGAATGAGGTCACATAATGTTTCCGACATGACTTGTGAACCTAAATTTCAAGCTAATAACGTTTGAATCAAATTGAAAAGAGAGAAAAACATTTTTTTTCTTTTTCATTCATGAACCATAATTTACTTTAGAAATAAGCAAGCGAGAATACTTCCAACAGCGTAAAATAAAATTTTTACCAACAACCCACAAGCTATATGATTACAAAAATGAGTGAGGTGAGCAAAAGGCAATATGCAGAAAATGTTTGATGTTATAGCAGCATAAAGAATCCCTTAAAGAATATAAATAAAAAGCATTGCAATGTAAAATTCTATTTTATTTCACATATAGATACATACCAGCAAGCAAACCTACATAAAGAATGAAAGCATATATAACAAATATTGTTGTGAATGGCTTTTGCATCAAAAGAGTAATGTTAAAAAAAGTCTCATTCTTTTACTATTGCCAAAAGGTAAAAGGCAACAATCACAACATTCAACTTCCTTTCATATACAAATATATACACACTCATATATGAATGAATGTGTTTTCCACTACAGTAAAAGATTCTATCATCTGTGAAATGTGATTCAAATGATTTTGCAAATTGCCACAAAAGCTTTCTGCAACTCTTCTCTTTCTCTCATGGTGTTTTGCCTCTTCTTTTCCTCATCGGAAGGTTTGAAAAATGGCTGCATTTAATCTGATCGAAAAGCATTTTATGCAAGAGTTGGTGCCTAACTATGGTTTGCAATCCTTTCATATAATCAAAGTAATGGAAAAAAATTTTAATTGAATTCTTTACTTACAGAAGATTTCTATCTATCTTAATGTCAAAAAGTATCAAATTATATTTACAGGAATTTCGAAAAGGTAAACAATTCATTCATACGTTCAAATTGAGCTTCCGTCACACCATTTCCTTCAATTTTATAAGCAGACAATAAGAAAAATTTTTGCATGAAAATTCAATTTAAATTCGGCATATTGTTTATGGCTTGTGGCACAATAAAAGCTTTCTTTCAGCATAAATGAGAGGAAAAATGTATGTGTATTTAAGCAAAGAGAGCTTTTTTTCCTATTCATTTTAAAGGCACACTTGAAGGATTATTTATTTTTCTCTCTTAGTGAGCATAATGAGAGCAGAAAGGAGTAAAAAAATAAAAAGAAAATGCCATCAGTATCTTAGCAACGACAACGATGGAGCTCGTGGGATTAATTAATCAAATATTTTTTTATATAAAAAACATTTAATTGATGTTCGTAGATAAACATAAAGTATTATTATCATGTAAGCAATAGGGAGTTCTACATACATATATGAATATAAAACATTATGTCAATCATAAAAGATTGTATCAAATTATACTTTTTTAACAGTATTAAAATTTTATATACTCTCATACGCACATACATGTACGTGATAATACGTATTGGATTATTCTCCTATGTTGATGTATTTAATGCTTGATGATGAAAGAGTTTGATGCTCATGTGTAATGAAAATAAGTAGAAATAATGAAAAAAATTCAATGAAAATCCTAAAAAATATTTTTTTCCCTAGATCTTTCTATTATTTCCTCATAAAATTCATTTTCTTCTATAATTTAGAATCATTAATTCTTTTTCTATCTCTTGGCAACGTGTCATATTCATCACCAATAACCATCATGCGTGTGTCTAAAACTCACTCTTTTTATGCTTGTTTTCATCTCTTCTAATATTTTTTTTTTGTATAAAATCGTAATGAAAATTTATTCATGTTTAAAAAAGAAAGAACTGAAAGGTAAGAGGGGAAAATCATCATTTTTCTCGTTACTTTTCTACTTAGCATACATGTTCGTATATTTCAATATCCACCTCTTTCACCACCTTTTTCTGTTTTCCATCATTCATTTGAACACACATATCAGTGTTCGTGTTTCTGTTACTCATGCCTAAGAAATGTGCTTTATATTTTTCTTTTGCTGTCGTATTTGCCTTTATATATGATGATATTCTGAGGAGGCTGGATGAAATGAAATATATACTGATTTAAGGAAGGCATAAGACATCATCATCGCATGGTAAAGTTTCATATCAATTTCAAAATTGTTTTTAATTTAGTAAGTATAACTTTTCCTTTTTCTTTAAAAATTGTAACAATTCCTTCATGCATGCATGGAAAAGCATATAAATTATCATTTATGCCTTTATATCTTAGGCAATTTTTGATTTAAACATGCTGTTTCCTCCTCTTACGAAATATGTAACTGCTATTGTTCCAACTTAAATCATCTCTTTTCTCTTTCTCAAATAGAAGCATTTTAAAAAGCAATCAAATGCAGAAACAACAGAAATATGAAAAAAATTCCTTAACAAAAAAGAAAAACTTTCAATTCTCTCTCCCTCATCCTCCTATGCCACGTGTTATGAATGTGCTCTTTTCTCTTCCTCTATCATACTGAAATATATTTAAAAGGCAAAGTTTTTAAAGCATATATTTCTCATATTTGCTGTCTTCGTTTTGTCAGTTTAATAAATAAAAAAGTTTTTTGATTGTTTCATTTTTATGCTTTTTAATTTCAATTTCAAAAAGTTTCTTTAAATATTTACAAAATGCTTTCTAAAAACATTTTACAACTTTTGAACTTTTCTGCATTTTTGCAAATAGTTTACGAAATTTTTCAACATTCTTTTTGTTATCAAAAGAATGAATGAAATATTTTTTTTTGTGTTACAGTCACTTAAATTATTCAAAACTTTAATTTCATCTCATTTATAATGTTTTTCTTTGCTGTTCTTGTTAAAACAATAACAAATTTGTTGAAAGAGTTTTTTGCTCATTAATGAGCATTCCCGAATGGAAAACAAATGAAAATAATGCAGCAATCCTATTGGGTTTGCATCATTAAATATTCCAAAACTGTTTCAACTTGTCGATGAAAATGTAAAATTTTCGCTTTTAATTTCACATTTCTGCATAAAATCGATATGCATAAATTTTTTACGTGCAAGTTAATGAATCTAATTTAATTTCTAGCTGAAAATAATAAAATCAAAGTAAAATACAGTGCATACATGACATTAATAATTTAAAATTCATATATTTAATAAGAGTAATTTATTTTTTGCAACAAGGTAGAAAGTCATTAGAAAATAATCATACACGCCTTTGTAAGCAACTAATATGATATTATAGCACAAAATGTTCACACCTCTGTATGAGCTGACATCATTAAAATATTTATTTACTATGAGTCCTTGTATGATGGGTTTAAAATTTTAATTGCAAGAATATCTATGGGAATTTGAATGTGTGCATGCATTTAAATTTATAATCGTCACCAAATAGGGCAGGTATGAAAACTCATTTAGGTATAGCAGTGACAGCAACATGACTCAAGTGCAATGAATGGATGAATAAGCATCCGGGAGATAGAAGAAGAGTGAAATTAAATGAATGAGAAAGCATTTCACTGCTCAATTAACCTGACAACGAACAACGACGCGCTCTTTACTCTTTTTAATTTCATTTTTTAAATGCACAACTTTTTTTGCTTTTTCTCATTTACGATATTTGCAACCATTATCATAAGAAAAGAGTTTTCCACTTCAATGAAGCTTTTTGCTCTTGACTATGAAACGATTGTTATGTCGCTGATACTGGTGTAATGAGAAAGAAAAAAAGACAAAAAGAAATCGAGAAACGATTGTCGATAACAATGAAAAAATTGTGTCGATGGAAATTGAATGAGCCCCAATTGATTTGATAATGAAAGAATCAATTCAATAATGCTAAAAGCGAGCAAGTGTCTTTATCATTCCCTCATCTCATTTTACCTCTACACACTTTCATTTTATCTTTCTCTATATACGTAGAACTTTTTTTCTTTTTTGCTCTCTTAGTACGTACTGATTTCATTTCGATTACAAATGCTAAAATATGAACGTGAGATGGATACATATCTATTGAGTATTGAAAAGAGTACTGATTAGAGACGAAACATAAATTCAGTCACAAACGATCGCTCCGAGGATACAAATTACGAGTATGAACAAACAAACGTTTTCTTGTTAAAATAGATCAAAAAAGAATCATTCGATATTGACAATTATATTATCTTTTTAAAAGCATTTTAGAGCTTTATTTGACTGCTTTCATTTGAATATTAATAAAGTTAAAAATTTTGTAATGAAATATTGCAAAATAAATTCAAAATTATGTTTATAAAAACTTTTTCATAAGATATTTTATGAATTTGATGGTCTAATATTATGATCACAAAAATATAGTTTTGTAATAAAATCTTTTTGAAATGAAAAAGACAAAAAAATTTCACTATAGTTAAAAAGAAATAAAAACTAAATTGACCCTCATAAACAGCATCTGATTTCTGATTCTATGGTATAAAAAAATGTTCTATCCCTCCGTCAAAGAAACACTAACTTAAAAAACAAAAGGAAGGGTGATAAAATCCAAATTAAATTATTCTTTATCTCTTCAGTCAGTCAAAAGTTCATAATAAAAAAAGGAAAAAGTTTTAACATAAAATAAAAGCTACCTCATCTCGATCGGCACAAACTGCAATAAAACTTATACATTTTGCATTTATATAGATGACAGCTACTCAGTTAACCAGCATAAAAACCAGAACATTCTTTTTATTATTTTTCATCATCTATACAATACATTTTTTTATTATCGATAGACACTTTCTGCCCCTAGATTGTTAAAATTTTTATATTACGATGCTTGTCAACAAATAAAAAAGAGAGCAGCACATCACAATATTCTCAATTTATTTGTATATATCTTCACAGCATTGTCGAGTTTGTGTTTTTTGTGTTTTTGTCAGCGATAATGACATTTGTTGATGGCTGTTGAGGCTGGTGTACATTTTCATTTGAGTTTGTTGATTGAACAGACTGCAATTCATTTGGCGATTGTGGATTGGAGCCTTGTGATGCCGCTTCAGCCAATTGTAAACCAACAATTTTACTGCTTGCCGCCCTAAAGTGATCACTCAATTTCAACTGAACAACATTAATGCACATCGATGTCAATGCAAGACCAAAAATTAAATAGAAAATTGATAGCACCATGTAGAGAGAATCAGTTGGCACTAGATCGCCAAGTCCTAAATGAAATAAAAACACAGTAGAAAAAAAATTAAATTGTGAAAATGTGCAAATTGAGGTTTAGGGAGAGAATTAATTGAATTGACTGCGAAACATGTGAATTGCGTTTTGACTATTTCAAATACAAAAATTCTCTCTCTGACTTCGTTTCATTGCAATATACATTTAATGTATATTACCAAATAAAACAATTTAACGTGAAAACATTCCGCACTTGAAATGGCTTTCCGCATTTACGCACCTATTGTACTAATTGATATGAACACAAAATAAAACGCTTCGAAAAATGACCAATCGTTTTCCAACATGCAATATATAGCGGCACCACAGAGCATATAAGTCAATAACATGATGATGGCAACTGAAATTGGCAAATTGAATTCATCATCGATTGCATAGTTTTCGAGATTTTCTGGTATCGGTGTCAATGGCGATTCATTGGGTCCAAAATTCTGTTCTTGTTGTTGTTGCTGCTGCTGCTGCTGTTGAACTTCTCGCAATACATTTGGATCGAATGCCATCGATGGACGTCTCATGAAATCATACATCACATTTAATCCTCGCATTACATCCTGCAAGCAATGCCAAAAATTGTTTTTTTAATGGATTAAGTGCTTTTCAGTGTAGCACATTCAATCATTATCAATCTTACTTGTGCCGGTGCAGTCTTTCTCACTTTACGACATGATCCAGTATAATAGAGTCGTCTCACAAAGACCTGAAATGAGAAAAAAATGTATTCATTTTGTTAAAGCTATAAGATTAGGGGAAAATGACTTTTTTCCTTTTTCTATGGAAACAACTCACCCATACGAATTTGATTATCCATGTAAAGAGCTTACCGAAATCGGCGAGAAGTATCAAAAATATTGGTATGCCGATAATAGCGTATATTATTGTTATAATTTGTCCTGTGGTAGTTTTTGGACTAATGTGACCATATCCTGTATATGCGTAGAGAGAAAAAAATCTAGAATTGATTTTTCTACATATATGAAAAAGTTTTCACATGTATTTTCCATAATCGCGTGTGTATGTATGTATTTATGGGTAAAAAATTGTTATCGAGCATTATAATTGTCGCCACATTTAATTCCGCAAATTTTTGGCTTACCAGTTGTGGTCGAGACATCGAAACAAAACAGAACTGCATTAACAAAATTCCATGTTGTGTGACCACTGTATGTTCGCATGCCATTTTCAATAGCAGTCTGCAATTCCTCTTCAAATTTTCGCAGTCTCGTTCGTGCCATCGATTTCCAGTCTTCCTCCCTAGTTAAAAAGTTATTACAAATTTTATTTTTCCCTAAAAACAAACATGCAATTGCCTTTTTTTTCTACGTTTTATGTTTATCAACATCATCATTTTTTATGTTCGCCATTTTGAATCATTTAGTTTTTCTTTTGAAGCATAAAAAATTTATTAAAACATGTTCATGTGCAAAAAGAAAAGAGCACTGAATTTCTAGAACTTTGTGATATTATAGCGCTTTTAATATTATAGTAACTTTAAGGAATAGCAAATTGTTTCCTTCTTTCCATATAATTTCATGAAAAATTTTCAATTAAAAATAACGAACATTTTTAAGTATTTTCTTATTCATAATCAACTTCATGCTTTTTGTTTACATTTGTAAAATTTCAATAAAAATCATTGAATCTCAAGTTCTTAAGCTTAAAAACTAATCTTGATAATAATAATACGAAATCATAACTTGTATAAAGTGAGTTTTTAGGCTCATTCTCTTGTAAAAATACGATAAAAACAAACAAATGACAGGAAAATAATAATTTTCTTCTTTCTCGCTCTTTCACTCGCTCGTTTAGTCTTATAAGGATCAATGTTTATGACGACAGATGGTAAGACGTACGAAGTGGAAAAAAATTATTGCCTGCATGAAAGAAAAACAAAGTTCGATGTATTGAGGCTGGCAGTCAGAGTCTCATATATCTCATGCCAAATTGAACATAGATTAAGCGCGAGGCAACATATTTCCTCTTTCGTTTGGTTTTTTATCACACACACAGTGCTGTTTGATAAACAAGTTTTGACGACAACAAAAAAAGCTATGAATAAAATGTAAGAAACGAGAGAGCATGCATGAAATGGCTGCTTTTTCATATTATTGATGATGAAAAGAAAAAGTCTGTAGAAAATCGTTTCTCATTTTCAATAAATGTTCAACACATTTATAGAGGGCGAAAAGTTTTCTTTTCTGCCTTTTTAACCCGCTATCAAAATTCAATGACGAAGGCAAAATTTTCTCTCTATAGAGTGATTGATAAGTAGTCTTTTTTTGCATAAATTTCAATGCACTGAATAATAGTGTTTATACATGCGTGACAAAAGTAAAAATACTTGTATAAACGAGTGAATGTAGAAGAAAGTGTGAGGTTGTTACTTAGGGCAAAAAATATTAGAACAACAAGAAATTGCGTTCATGCTTCATATCACATCCATCATCATTCGCACATGCATGTACCTCAAATTATGGCTCGACAGCCACAATTGATCGATAAAATCTCTTTTTACTCGCTTCACGCCTGTTTTGTTGAGCATCTCGAAATTTCCCTCGAAATAATGCAAAATTATTCCGCCCATGCCGCAAAATATCATGAACATTAGTAATTCTGACATGCACTTTTTGAATTCGTACTTTAAAAGCTGCCACTCATCGGCATGTGAGATTTTGTGTCGTTGCCAAATGTGCCGACATTCATGTAAAAGTAGACGACAGAATGGTGCAAATCGCATTGGATTTTTCTCGTCAAATTCAATTTTTTCCATTTCTTCGATATTATTCGCTACTGCTGCCGCTTCTGTTAATTTTTGATCATTTGATTTTTCCAAACCGTTAAGCAATTCTTTACCATTCTGATGGTTTTGATTTTGATTTATCTGCCCATCAGTTTTATCACGTTCTCTAATTGCATTATTTTCTTCTCTGTTCACATCACTACTACTGATGGCTTCGACAACTATACCATCATCTGCATCATGAAAATCGTCCGTTTGACACTTTTCTGATTCACCAGCTGTGGTTATTTTTGGCTTCATTTCGACAACTGTGATATCTGGTTCACTCTCAGAACCAGAATCTTGCTGTCTCTGTAAATCTTCATTCATTTTATAATCTATAACTACTTTTCGTGCAACCATATAATCATTGGGGTTGTCAATGTCATAATTTGGTTTAATTCCCAATCTTCTTGCTTCTAACTCTCGCTTATAGCGCTCAAATCTCTGCAGTCGTAGTCTATCAAGTTCACGTTTTTCCTCTAAAAATTTAAGCTTCTCCATCTCAAACTGTCGTCGCTCCTCCTCAAAACGTTTCAGATTCTGCTCGAGCAACAGATTCTTTTCTGAATTATCATCGCTCTTATTTGATAGCTCGTACTTTTCATTCTGAAGCAATGTAATTTTCATTTCTTGCATTTGCGGTGTAAAGCTTACACTCTCAACTGAACCCTCACGCTTTCTAGAATAATAATACACAATATTTCTGACTTTTATAGCAGTACTCTCTTTCTTAGTGTCTCACATAGAAATATGCAATGACAAGTTTATTACCTTGGCGCTGATAAGCTTCTTTTTGCACGTCGTAAGTAGGTGAAAATATCATTGTTTGTTTGACACGATGCTGATTGTCTTGACGTTGACTGGCTCCTATGAACTGCTTGTGCCATGCTTTTCTCCTTTTTACTTTATAAACGAATTTATGTAAAAAATAACATTCACATACAATGACTCGTGCATGAGCGAAATAAAAGAAAGTAAAAAGAAGATGAACACTCATTGTGGGTTGAGTTAGCGGTAAGAATTTCTGAAGAAGCATCTTGAAAGTAAAATGAGCCTGCGGTTTTGGTATTTGTGAGAAATTTAATGAGAATATTTCAGAGATTGATGAATCAAAGGACCGCAAAAGAGAAAACGTAAACCGCAAAATTTTAAAAATATTCATCATAAATCATGGTAGCAAAATTCAATTTTTTGATATTTTTTCAACCCCAAAACAAGAGTGCTCTTTCTTCAATTTTACAGTCAGTTATTTCAGTTTTTTGTTATCACAGCACGTGTTGAAATTGATTTTTTTCTACCTTAAAATTTTAGCACGGTATGCATGTGAGCCAGATGAATTAGGACCAGAACCAGAACCACTTGAAGATGAAGAAATCGATCCAGCAGGTGACGGTGGCCCAACATTCAATATACCTCGCACAACATACTTTGCTTCATTTGCATCCACTTCAATTGAACGTGGCCTTGTTGTTGTGATTGTATTTGTTGTTGATGCTGCTTTATCGCTGTTTTCAACCGCTTTCGAAATCCTCTCACCGCGAATTGGATCGGGTGTTGACTCGCGAGTATTACGACTCGTACGACGTCGAAGTGAGGAAGAATTTTCCATTTCTTTTCTTATATTGCTCTTATTTGTTTTTCTCTGTTGCTTTGACTCTACACTCTCAAAAGTGGTTTTTTCTACAATTTTTCCTTCACTATTTTTACATTCACATTCAAAGTAAAAAATTGAGATTGAAGAGAGAAAAAAAAGTGAAAAAGAAATTGAATTGAAATTTTTCTTGACTTCTTCTTTTCTTTCTCTTTTGGTAGAAAAAACTCAATTTTTCACGATAAATTTTAATAAAATAAGTTTTCCTTGCACTTTTTTTCAACTTGCATGCACACACGTCTATTTTAGCTTTACTGATGTTGCTGAGTAGAATTTTAGCACAAGCGGTTTTTCGCAAGAGATGAAGGAAATTTTTCTACGTTCTCGAAAGTTTTTCCTCCTCGATAAAAACCAATTTTCTAGTTAGTAGCGCAAGTGAAGGAGAAATACTGAGATCGGATCGACCGAAAAATTTTCAATATGAATTTTCAACAATTTTCTTTTCTTTTCACAATTATAAATAGATGAGAGATTCTTTTTTGTGAGAGATTTTTCGGTTTGTCCATGTGAGATTTTAAAGCTCAGAGATTGAAGAAAATATTAAAGAGATTGTCTATGTTCAACGTATATGATGTCATGAAAAAAGAAGAAAAAAAGTGTTTCGCATCTTTTGGTCACGACATCGTTTTTAAAAGAAAAGTTTCGTCACGGATTTTCATCGTTTATTTTTAGATACTTTTATTAACTGTCTGGCTGGCTTAATATCATTCTTAAACATGAGATGCTGCTGTTTGTAATAACATTCAAAACATTTCATTAGTTTTATGAGATGATGAGTCGAATATTTACGCTATTTTCACTCATTTCTAACCTGCCTCAACTTTAGACAACATCTTTCTTAAGTCTATATTAATTTTTCTATTTCACTCTCTCTTTTTAATAAGAAGCACACATGTTTGCTGTCATTTTTTCTATAAATTTTTTCAAACTCACTTTTTGATTATGATTCACGAATTATTCTCGTAAAAAACCTCTCACTTACTTATCAAGGTAAAGTGATGTAATAAAATCTTTTATGGACATCATTTTGAGTTGAGTTTAATAAGTGTCAGATTATTTAAGAAATTTTATTCTCTGCTGATAGCGATGTCAGTACTCATTAAAATTTCAACTTGATAATAAAATTTATAAAGTATAAAAGCTCATTAATAAAAGTTTTATCTGCTTTTGTCATATAATAGGCATTTGATTTTCTTCTATGTTTTAAATGAGGATAAATAATCTGTAGTTTATCAAGTATTTATTTTAAAATGCTTTGTTACATTTACTATATTTGGGTAATAAAGAAACAAAAGAAAGGATGGTCAAGTGTTTTTCTAAAAAGAAGTACTAAATAAAAGTTTAAAAATTTAATACAGAAACGAAAGCTGCTAAAATAATTGAAATTTATTTTTTATAAGGAAATAAAAGTAGAAAAAGAATTTTAAATGCCCACGCCTTGTTTTTCTGCGTTAATAGATTCAAATTCTTTCTCGTAGTGCACACATCATTCCTCTATATTCTCGCATTTTCTTTTTATGAGTTTTTAAAAACGTAATAAATTGAGAGGAAAAGCAGCAGTAACTGCGCGTATGTTTGTCATTTGTTGTAAAAAATTCTCTCATCTCGTTGTCGTAGTCATAAACTATGTGGGTGTTGACTCAAAATATTATTATAGAGCTGCGAAAATTCCTCACTTTGCAAACAATAACATTATCATCTAAGTGGAAAACATCCATAAAAAATTCTTTGCATCAGTTAACAATTTCCACATGGGACTAATAATTTTTCATTAATTTTTATAACATGTAATTAACAAAAGGTCTTAGCGAGAGTGAGAATCTAAATGCTAACACACCACTAACACTAAACAACAGCTTTTTGCTTGTTAATGTTGTTCATTATTCCATTCTGAACGAGAGAGTGAGAGATTATTGTTCACAAGGAAACAGATGAAAACCCCAAAAAATAAAAGTTTTTACTAGATGATTAAAGTTTTTAGCATTATTGTTTTGATTTAAAGTAAAATATGATTCATTTTGTCTTTGGTTAATGAACTTATATGCGTCAAAATAAAGAATGAAAAAATAGGTTTTAAAAATTTTCCTTTTTTTGATAAATGATGTAGTCGGCCTCATGCCATACTGCCTACTGTAATCGGTCAGAGAATAATTTCTAACATGGATATATTGTGTGGGTGGATCAAGTGAGTGAGGGATTTCAGCAGCCAACAAAAAAAATATTAATGAGTCCACTTTATTAATTAATGATTTATGTCAGAAGCATGGAATAACATTAAATTTAATGTTATTCAATTTTTCATAGAGTCAGAAAAAGAGAAATAATTTTTTTTTGACTTTTTTCGCACCGTATTGAATCATTAATGATTGTTATTAATAAAAATATTATGAAATTCTCGTTTACTTCATGACTCAGTGATTGCATTATCACAGACCTATAAAATATTATATAATATTGAATTTCAATTATTATCGAACGCTGTAACACAATTGAGTAAAATATCATTTTCGATGGCACATAAAAAAGTATGATATTAGCATATTCTAAACGTAATCCATCACTGATTTCAATAAAATTTTATTTATTATGCTAAAAAATTTAATAAAATACCATTCTATTATTCTATAGAATAGGCTTTACTGAACCTATAATTTTATTTCTTGTATTTAGGATCAAATTCTTATTCTGACATTCCAATATTTCGCGGTTTTGAAGAAATTTGAGAAGAAAGCATTAAAGAAGTAATTCTTCCAAAAACCATCAAATTGAATTCTCTTTCGTCATTAAGTTAAGATGGCATATTTATTACTGAGAAGTCTAGCTTTTCTTTTAAAGAATTTCATTCCAAGAAAGCTAAAAAAACCTTTTCCTACAATGTATAATGTGATAATTTATTTGTACAAAAGGATGGGTAAACGAGAAAGCAGCAAGCCGCCAGCAAAAATGATGTTCCTTTTTCCTTTTGCTCGCTTTCTGCCCGCTTCTGCTATTTCAATTTTCCATGGAAAGGAAAACACACACCGAGAGCAGCAACATCAGCAACAGTCACGGTAAAAATCATTTTTTTGTGAGCATTTTACTCCATTTATTAAATTTCCATGCCTTCAAAAAAGCATAATTATAATTTAATAGAAAGTCATTTTTCTAATTTCATATTGCGGCAGTTTTTCTTCTCTGCTCTAGCAGCTATCTACTTTTCATTGAGGTCGTAAAATCTCTCTTGCCTAGTCTGATGCTGATGATGAAAAACTAGTTATGAATAAAACCAATGTATTATATATGTTTATATGATGCAGCAGTCACTTTTTTTCTTTTTCTTTATAGAAAAGTTTACTATTCAGAGTTTTTTGTTCAATTGTATCAAGTATAATATAATACTATAGAGTGCTTTCATACTCATTCAAAGAGCATTTTTGTATGCTTTTTTTGTTGTTAATATACATCAAGAGTGAAAACTTTTCAGTGAAGGATGAAAAAAAGCATTGTTTGATAGAAAAGTTGTGATAAAGTGCATAAATAAAGAAGAAAAATTTAAAGTGCTTTTTGAATTCTTCGAACAACTAATTAAGCTAATTACAAGTTCTGCAGTTTGAACTTTAGAGAAAATGTGTTGGTGGTTGATTCTTAAAAAATTGATTGATTTTTGAAATAAAATACTTCAAGATTGATGAATTTGAACTTTTCAAATTGATTAAGTATTAGAAATCTAAAGCTCATCAATTAGTGATTGTGTTTATAATATCAAAGATCATAGCTCTATAAAACTAATTAAAACTCTTCATCTTCTTAATTTAATTTAATTATAAAGCTCTAATATCAAATTATAAAATTCTTTCTTCATTTTCATTTCCTAGATAGAAAAGAATTCATTTTAAAATAGAGAAATAAAATGTTTAACACACATGTGTAAACTTTTTTTAACACAATTTTAATTGCACTTTCGCTTAAAATGTTGAATAAATAAAAATGTGTATGAGATAAAAGTTTTACTATATGCAAACATGTGTTTTTTATTCACTATGTTGTACGAGCAATTTGCATTTTTAAGTCTCTGTATCACAATGAGAATAAAAAACCATTGTGTTTGAATCGAGAGAATTGTTGAACAATGAAAAGTTGAGGCAATAACTTTTAAAACACATACAGCAATAGCAATAAAAGGAAAAAAGAAAGAATAATGCAAGTGATTTTCAATTCATCATCATCATATACAACAGCAATATAGTGTTGATGGTGAAAGTGAAGTTCTACAATTTCACTCTCCTGCCAAAAACACTCGCCTGGAAAATTCAAACGAAAATGTGAAAAATATTTTTTTCTGAATCTTTTCCCATCAACGAGTTTTTCATGTGGAAAATTCCATATTTTTTTGCAACCCACAACGGAATAAATTATTTTCTCCCTATTAATTATAATGCGATTTTGAGTGAAAGTTATGAGTGTAATAAAAAAGTTTTTCTTTAAATTAAATTTTCACTCTTTTTTCTCGAATGATGCTGCTTTAACGAGAGAAGAGGATTTTCATTTCATTGCGAGCTTAATTAAATATCGACAAATGAAATCGATTTAATATAATTTATTCAGTTATAATCAACGCAGCTGCTAGCATATGTTTGTGCTGGATTTATCACGTGTAAATATATGTCAGTTACGTTAAAAAAAAGAAAAGCAAGTGTGGATTATGAGCTCATAAGTATAAACATGCCACATACAAAAACAATGTGTGAACTGCTAACTGATGTTACCGCAACAAGCATCAACAGAAAGAGAGAAAATAAGTTAAACTCCGAGGTAGTTTTTCCAATCGGCATTCATTCTTCATTTATGCATGTAGGTCAACGTGTTTGCAATGAATTACAAACAGCTCTGCTGTCCTTTTTTCACATACGCTTCTTTTTTCATCCACCAGTCAATTCCATATAGAGTTTTTATATTTTTGGAAAGAATGAAAAATTGAACGCGTCATTTCACGCAGCCCGAGAAAAAAAATTCAAATGAAAAATAGCGGAATGTCACTGTGAAGGGAAAATGAATTGAAATATTGTTATGTAAAATTTTTCATATTGCTTCGCATGCATGACATAGGCAAATTTAGGATGACGACACGAGACTGAGGAGTGAGAATTTGGTTACGTGATTTTACAACATTTAGCTGAATCACCACAAATGCTATGGAACAAAATGGTGAAATTTAATGTGTAAAATATGTATTTGCAGGAAAAAAACCACTGATTAAATTGGATGTTAACCCTGAATTCTAAATTTATTTACGTATTTCTTCATTTCTCCAGTGGAAAAAAGGTCTCTCTTTGCCCCAACCCAAAAATGTTACTTTTTAAGAATTTTTATTCGATACATAAAAAATTTTGACTTCTTTCTTTCGATGAATTTGCACTTATTAATTCAATTCCATGGACATGAATACTAATAGAATGATTTTCTGCTTCACATTTCATCACCATCATCATTGGATGAATGAAAATATCTATTTACCTTTACAAATTTATTGCAGACAATTTTTTACCCATATCATTCAATAAATCAATTTTCACTATACATACACATTTAATATGAGATAAGGCTTAGGCCATATGTTTTTTAAAATATTTGATTTTTTAAAGATAAATAAAAATGTGAATTTAAATTCTTATGACTATAATTACAGTTTTTTAAAAGAATTGATTCCAAGCCTTGTCAAATTCAAGAAAGAAAAAATTTAAATCAAAAGTTACCAATGGTTGTATAAATTGTTCCACAATAAAACATTGCGTTCAAGAATGTCCATGTAGCAGTTAGACTTTCATCACCAACAAACTGTCCATTTTTGTAGGCATCATAAAGTAAACTCTCATGTTTATATAATGCCGCCCGAAATGCTCCTTCCCATTGCTCACTATCCTATATATGTATACATACATGAAATGGAAGTTTAATTGAAAAACTCGTACATTGTATTGCACTTAAACTTTATGAGTTGTCTCGATTTAATATTTCATCTTTCACTTTTCCCATACACACACGCATACAAACATAAACACGTGAGAATGAATACAGAGTAATAGGGAGTCAGAAAATCCCTTAGCCATCAAATAATTTATGACTGTTCACATAAAATATCAATTTGAACTTGCCTGCAATAGCTCTGTATTAAGTGTCAAATTTCTTGCCATTTTTGCAAGGTCCACACGACTTTGCCTTACATCTTCTAGAAACTTTTCTTCTGGAGCACCTGTAAAATATGAAATTGTCAATCAAGTTAAATTTTAATTTTTTGATTTGTATAAAGTTGAAAAAGCAAACAATAAAAAGCAATAGAAAAATTGATTAAATCTTCCTTTTCATCTCGTCGATCGTGTATGAGAAAGAAAATATGATTGGAATCTGAATATTTTTCTGTTCTGTTACACACAGATTCATTTACATACATGTCTCATTTCGCACGATGATGAAAATACATGTTTGACGATTGCCTGCTGGGCGATTGAACCTGAACCTTTTATAACTTAACTGATTGCATTGAATTTGTCACAGGCATTCGAATAATTGAAAAAGCCAATTTGTATCGATCTTCTTTCATACGCATTTGCCATTTCATGTCGAAAAGAGAAAAAAGAACGTCTCTTCTACTCTTTATTTAGGTTTGCAAGAAGAGAAGAAAAATTGACCCTGAAAGTTGACATACACATATGTATGTACGTAATAAGTGAGAGAATAAGAAAAAGAAAAAACAATTGACATAAAAATTGATGTAAACAATCGTAAAGGCAAAGAGATAGAAGAGGGAAGGTTAGAAAATTATGCGGAAGCATTAAAAGACGACACACACACAATTCATGAATTACAATGTTTATTTCAATTCATCAAGGGAACGTGATGAACTGTTTTTTTATGACTCAATTTTATTTTACTTTATTGAATTTTCTGTGGTGATGCTTTTAATGTGTTGATTCAATTTTTTTTCTTCTTCTTTATTTACTCTTTGGACCTTTGAATGGCAAACTTGAGTGAAAGAGTAAAATAAATAAACACATAAAAGTTGATTGTGTTTTGTTTGTCTTACAGCTTTTAGTTAGATTATTGAAGTAAAGTATTTTGAATTCAATTCTAATACACTTTTAAAGCTTTGTGTTAAAACATTTTCACAGCACGTGAAAATTTCACTGTTGACTCTAGAGACGAGAATCTTTCATAATTAAAAAGTAATTATGCTTGAAGACAATGAATAATGTAGTTAGATGAGCTATGTCTCACAGAATATGTATGTAGAATACACAATATATCACATCATTATTAATAGAAGGACGACATGTGTATATAAATAACTTCTAACTGCTACACGACAATGACGATGATATGTTTACATACACGTAACACTAAGAGTTAGCAATGAAAAATATTTTATTCATGTTTGTGGTGATGATGATGGTTTAATTGATGAATTGTAAACATGGGTGTTAATTGTCGGCGTACGATTTATGGTTGTTTGATTACTGTGCGATTAAATTGTTTCACATTTCTGCAATTTCATCAAGTTTTGCGGGTAAGAGAGCAAGCGAGAAAAGGAGAAAATGAGGACTATAAATTGTTCATTCATTCATCAGCAACCGCCTTCGCAGCATAGCTTTTTTTCTTATTTAGCTAATTGCTTGCTATTTATTAATTAGAGACTAAACCGGCTTGTTAGAATGCGAGAAATCAAGTGAAAAATAGGCAAACAAAAATTAGGGAAAATACCAGAAAATGATTAATTGAAGCGAAATTTGTATATGGAAAGAAATTAAATTCTTTAGTCTTGCAAGACTGCATTCAAATGTTAGTTTTAATTTTTTTAAAAATAAACTGAAGTGAAAACAAAAATTTAAACTAAAAATTAAACTTTCCCCCTCACAATGTTTATCACTTATTATTCTCTATTTACTTTCACAAACTCTAATTAGTTTAATTGAGTTTCGTTGATTGTATAGCAATGTGAAATGAACAACAACAATAAAAGGAGTACAAAATTTTTCTCATTTCCTTGAGGCACATAACAATGAAAAAGAGAGAGAATGAACAAGCGAGCGAAATGATGACATTAGATAATTTTTTTATTAAATTTATTGCTCAGACTTAAAAGACTCTAAAGTTTTTTTCTGAAATGAATTTTAATTCATTGAAAACGCTTGACATTTAAAGCACACGCAGCGAAGGGGATGAGATTTGAATTATTATAATAACAAGTAGTAAAAAGTTAAATTATGGAGGAGTGAGAGACCTCATTCATAAAGGCAAAGAGAAATTGTTGCGAAATTCACATCACGTTGCCCGTTTGCTCATTTATATTTATTTGCATACATTTTATGCACGCTTCTCTTTTTTCTGCTTCTTAAGCCTCAATATATCATGTTTTCTTTCTTATTCTTTTTTCCAAGCATTTTAGGGAAAAACTTTATGCTCCACAAAATTGTGTGTGTATTTTGGTAAGCGAACGAAGAAACTCGGCAGAGGGAAATTGAAAGAGTTCTTTTCTCTTTTTCTTTGAAAAATTTTTTTATGCAGAAAAGCGAAAAATATAAAAGAAAATTTCTCTAAATGCAAACGAGAAACTTTTTTGATAGAGTTCTCAATGTCTTTTAACTTCTTATAACCAAATGTTACAAATTCATTTTGCAACTTGAACTCATCCTCATTGATTTATTGAGTTTGAACTTTGAAGCTTTCCTTATTGAATTTTCCATTGAAATCTTATGTTTGGAGTTGTTTGGGTTCTTTGTTGATCTTTTTATGCTTTGAAAACTTTCTCAACAATTTTTCTTCTTTTTTTTATATTACACATCAGATTAAATTCAAGTTTTTTCCAAGAAAAAATGCTAAATGTAATTTTTCATTATATAATGTAAAAGAAATTCAAAGAAAAATCCATTGTCTTCTAGACAGAATGTCGGCATTTCTGTGTTTTAATTTTCTGTAGAAAATACCATGTGAAACGTTCATTTTTCTCAGTATGTGTGCGTATATGAATATGTGTCGGAAACCATGCTGGTTTGGTTAATTTAAAATCTTTATGGTAATAAACTTTGCTATTGTGTTTTACCAACTTTAAGGTTGTCAAATATTCTGCTGTCTCTTTCCTAAAAGTCTAATGAATCATCATCGTTTAAAATTAAATCACCTCTCACTTTTTCTACATTTTTAGATTTACGACAATGATGACGATGATTTTTTTAAAGAAGAACAATCTCACATCGAGATTTTTCTTTTTTGAGGATTTTCATGGGAATATGAAAGATAAAATTGTGTCATTTTGTGATATGGTTATTAAAAAAAGTCAGCGAAAAGCACACACAAATTTATTTCATGGTAAATTTGTTTTACTCTGTTACAAACCTTCGACTATCATAAATACAAGTGCTCCGCCAGCACTGTAGACGGTTAAAATAACGAACAAAAAAATATGTGTTATCCAATTGTGACTCAATGATTTGAATTTAGTATGAAACCACACAGCACATTTTTCACCAACACTTAATCCAGATTTTGTAAAGCGATTTATGCCCTCAAATTGTTTAAACATAAATTCGCTTGCTTTTTGAGCATAGAGTGCCTGCAAGAAAGGATTGACATCTTGTGGATGTTGACTTGGTATGCTCGTGGCAGCTGTATTGGGTATAATAAATGGCGAAGGATTTTGTTGAATAGAATCCTCACGAAACGCTGCACGAGGAGGTATTTGAAGAGTGACACGTGGACGAAATCGTTGGTGTTCATTATTCAATTGTGGTGTATTCATTTTTGATTTATTAATTGTTTCAACAGCTGATCACTTTAAAAATTCATGCAAATGAGATGTCAATGTTCTCTCGTTATTTTTGGATATTATAATCCTCTTTAGACGTTTGTCGCGAAAGAACGATTTTTCTTTTACGCGTGTTTATTATTTTGTGTGATAAGAAGTAGAAGATGAAAAGGAAATAAGATTTTTTGTTTGCTTTACGAGGTGGAAATTTTTTTTATATTATTAGTATCTCAGTATCTTTCTCTTTACTTTATCAAGCACAGGTAATTAAATTAACACAATAATTAATCACAAAATAAATATATCGAAGCACAAGTAGACATTTCATCAATATTTTTTAGACAATTTAGTGAATATGCTAATCACAATTTAGTCAGTCTCTATTTATTGCACCAAGAAAATTTAAAATGAGAAGATTTAAAAATTATTTTCTTTTCGCGATGCTTATAGTTTAAACGATTGACTTCAACTGAGGAAAGAGTGTGAGAAAGAAGAGAAGACAGTCGCCAAGGTTGTGGGTCCGCAAAGAAGAAAAATCGTCGATTATATGAGCATGTATGACGATATGAGATTTTTCTTAAATTTTCTCGCTCTCCACTCTTAAATATTCATGCAATTGTTCCGAGTATCTGAGCATTCGAGCATGGATATACTTCATTTGTCATTTAAGAGCGTGCGAGAGAGGTGAGAGGAAAATGTTAATTTTTTTAAAAATAGAAGCATTTTCAGTAAAAATAAAGATTAATAATTTACGATAAAACTGAAAGCAAAAAATTTTAATGAATCCTGCCACTGCTGTCGTTGTCACTTTATGAAGTCATATCGTGTTTTAAAAGAAATGATTCACACATCACGTCTGGTCAGTATCTGAAATGTTTCTTAGAAGAGGAAATAATTAATTCTTTCGCTTTATTTTGTTTTCGTTCAACTGCCTTTATTCACTGATCATTCTATTACTTTTGTAGAAATCACAAATTGAAATCCATAGCGATTGTTATCGTTGAACATCCAATGGAATTGAAAGTTGTTGCTGTTGAATATTTACAACTTTAGCTTAGTACGTCTCCAATGACGTCTTTTGGCATTATAGCGGATTTTGTTGCCAGTACGCATTCTGATCCATTGTGGGATTGGACGATTTTGCTTTAGCTTTTTAGCTAATTTCTGTTTAATTCTGAATGTTTTGTGGGATGACATGATGAGTCCTACAATTGAAGAGAACAAATTATTAGTAGTTGTACAAAAATTTTCTGATGTTTATATTTTGATTCAAAATTTCAGGTTATGTGTTGATGTAAACTTTAAAAATTTAAATTATCTTTGGAATGAGTTGAATGCTATAATTGATTAATTATATTAACTAGATATTGATTATTTATCAATATTTAAGATAGTTAATTGTCAGATATATCGTTTGAAAAATAAACAAAGCATCTTGTCGCGAAGAAATTAATGTTAAAGAAAATTTTATTTACAACTCTTTAATCGACGATACTACAACAGGTTTTTCTGTTGGTTTCCAATCTGCACTTCCTGAAATCACATTTGAAAGAAAAATTAATGATTATTTCCGTCATTTTACACAATAAATTTAAAATTCTTACTCGCCACAAGTTTTCACTAGTCGACCGAGAAAATAAAAAGAACGAAAAAAGTAAACGAAGATTGAACGAAAATTCAAAAGTTGAAATTCCGTTGAGTTAGGTGTCTTTTTCAAATCATAAATGGTTTACGAACAATTTAATATAGAATTTCTATTGTAATCTTATAATCTTGATCATATCATGTATTAGTTGTGCTATAAGAAAATATTGAAAAATAGTTGTTTAAAAAAAACTTTAATTTTTATGCATAAAAAGCACACAACAATGTGTTGTACTGTCAAGATTTATTCATCAGAATCAATGAAAAAATGCATAATTTTAATAATATTATCCAGAAATGCATATGCATTTATTATAATTTTAAATAAATCGAATGAATTAAAATTGAAATAATAACACTGGTCATAAGAAATTTAAACTGAAGTTTAACCGATTAAATCGGTTTATAGCGAATCGGAAACAATTTCTGAAAAAGAAAAATTTAGTAAATATTTTAAATCTTTATTACCTTTTAAATTATTTGTTTGTGATTGTAATGTTGTCAACAGAAGATGAGTGGACTACAGAGGAAGAGATTCAGGTATAAGGAATAAGCTTTATCAATTAAATCTGTGCAAAATCACTTATTTTAATGTTATCAGCTTTGTTTATATTTCTCTTAGTTTTTCTCATTAATTAATTATTGATTTTTCTTAAAACTAGCTTTTTCTTGCGTTACATGGCTTAAGACCGGTGGGAATTAATAAGGTGAGCAAAATGCACTTGATGATGTGTAACTTTGAAACTAAAAATGCAATTTCAGCACTTTTTTATGGTTTGCATCGTTGACCGCTTGCAAAAGACTTTAAGTCGAAAAATAAGCAGCGAACAGATTTGGAAACATCTTAAAACGATGTACAATTTAAAAGCGCTAGATGACCAAGAACCGCTACCATTCCCAAATAATGAAGAAAATTTCGATCTCCCGGTAGAGTTACAAAAAATTGGAAAATCTAAACGATCTGAAAGTGAATCTGGTGAATCGTCCAAAGAGAAAGAAATTGAGCGCAAAACAAATACAAGTTCGTCATCATCTACAGTTGCAAAAACGAATTCTACTACTAGTAATAGTAAAGGTTCTTCATCAAGCCTCGAAAGAAATGAGCGCAAATCAAATAAAGCCCCGACAGAGTCTAGTGAGCGAGTACATCCAAAGAGAACGAGAGGATCAATTCATCATGATGCTGCTGATGGGAATAATTCATCACCAGCAAGCACACCACCTCCACAAAGCATCAAACGTCGTCGAATTTAAATTATCAACAGAATGAAAATCATTTGGTATAACTATTATTAATAATATAATATTAGACACATCATTGTCGTTTTCGTTGGATGGTTTAAGCAATATCGCTCAAAAATACCAAAGCATATTTAGGTTCTCCTTCTTAATATAATTTCCACTTGGGATCACATATTATCTATCAAGTAATAATGCACACACACAGTCGTACGCAAAAACACATATACGAAAAGAAAAAAAAATCATAGAATGTAGCTTGTCTAGATTAACTCCTAACTCGCGTCTAAAGAATGGCTCTACCTAGTAAATTAATGAATACAGGAATAATAATACCTAAATTGTAGTTCTATTACCCTATTTGTTGTAATGTTTCTTCATATAATAATATGATGATATAGTGGATAAAAAAAGAAACATAAGTGTCAAGGGAAATGTGTATGCGGTCATTCTTTATTCTTTATCAACCATATTAATAACTTTTCTAATAAAAAATTCAATCTCTTTTTACCCAAATCTAATTCAAAAGAAGGAAGAAAAAAATCTTTTTGTTAGTCGTTAAAATGGAAATTAAAAATAATACTATAATATATAACATGGTTTTAAATTGGAAGAAAATAAGGAAAAGTCATGTTTGTTGTGTGCCATCTTCCTAAAAGAGAAGTAAAACAGAGAGGAGTGAAAATCACATGAGACATTAAAAAATTGAAAATGTCACATTTTTTCTATTACTATATGTAAATTTATACTCTCTCTCTTCTCTTCTTCCTTTTATATTTTTCTATATAAATATACACACGCTAGCTCTAGACATTTATGGTATTTTCATCCTCACATTCAGTGTGTGTTTTCCTATTATCAAGGGAAGTCAAAAAAGTAAGTAATGAGGAGGAGGAAGTTAAAAGACATTGAAGATTGTACACAACAAAATTCATATTTCATTATGTATTTTATGTTATGATGAGAGAAAATATTAGATAAATAAAATATGATGATAAGAAATAAATAAATCTGTCTTATTACATTTTCTTCTTAAAAAAGCTGCAACAAGTTTAAATTTAAGACTTTAAAAGAAAAAGAAAATTTCAAATTTTACAAAATTGCTATCGTCTCAACATCATCATCATTGAGACCATATTTAAAAGTGAAAGAGCAAAAGAAAAAAAAAATTCAGGATGAAATAAATAAAGTGCTGAGAATGACATCTCCTACTGCTTGCTGTTGTACTATTTTATCGTTTGCTGCTTTGCCTTCTGTTTCTCTTTTTCTTTAAGTAGCAGCAGCAGTAAGGAAGTTTTATATCAAAATTCAAGAAATAAAATTCCATTGCTTTCTGTACGGAATGAAATGCATCATAAAGGAGAAGAAAGGTTCCTTACAAATAACTAAAAGGAAGAGAATAAGAAGAGAGAAAAGGGTTCTTGAACCCGCAAAAGAGCGACTTGTTATAATCATGAAAAGCACATTGTATGTACTTTGCTTGCCTTTATTGTTGCTTCAATTTTCCCTACATACATAATCATTATTCCATGTATGAAACCTATATATATATAGAAGTAGTAGTAGCAAAAAAATGAAAAAAAAAATTCTGAGAATGTTGATGTGTGTGCTGCTGTTGCTGCTATTGCAGCTTGAAAGAGAGACAGAGAGCATGAGGAGAAACATGAATATTATGGGGGTAAAAATTCCATCGCTTTACATTAGAAAAATAATTTCCATTCTTTAAATTCCTTTTTCTTTACTTGACTCACTTCTTTTAATGCTGAAACGATAAATCTTATTATAGACATGTACACACTACTTTTATTCTTTTTATATATGAGGAAAGTGTAATGTGCTTGTGCATTTACTCGCAAAGCATTTAAGCCAAAAAAGCTCTTTTTTCCTCTATGAATTTTTAAACAAAGCTCTTTCTTTATTTTGTCAAAAGACAGATACAAGCTTGCACCGATTTACGTAAAAGATTTAGAAAAAAATTGTACAATATTTTTTGTACCTTTTTGATTTCTTAAATTCATTAGAAAGTCAAACATTTTAATGAGGTACGAGGTACTAAGAATTCTTAGGACTCAACCCACATTATACAAAAAGTGGTTATCATGTAATATTAAGAAGACAAGAAAAAAATTCTCTTATACTTACAGTACTTGGTTTTCATTTGAATAAGATATAAGAAGTTATGAATCATGAGCCATGTATAATTTATAAGTAAAGAAATTTGTTCATGTAAAAACACATAAAGTGAGCTGAGTGTTGAGAATAAGAGAGATAGAGATGGAAAGCATATCAAATGGAATTTTTAATTGAATAAATTCACAAGACTTTTCTTGTTTTACATGCATCCTCTCATACGCTCATATCATTGCGTTTACTATAATATGTACCTTTTCACATCATTGCACTTTCTTATTTTTCCCAAAAGCTATTGTTTACAAAAGTAAAGTGCATGGTAACCATTTGATGAAAATAACACATTTATTATTCACATTGATGTTTGTTGAAATTCAAAGTTGAGTACCTAAGAGAAAGAAAAAATTCTCAAAGGATACTTTCACGTCATATCAAATTTATTTTAAGTGAACAGCAGTTTCATATACAATAAAATTTAATGGAAAATAAATTGACATTAGAGATGTATGAAAGAGTTAGAATACATTCATATTTGTATACAATTTAATTTCACATTTGTCTCATGTTTCAATAAAAATAGCTTTAATTGACTAAATTCAAAAAGATACCGGATAAAAAACATTTTGCATCAAATCATTCATGAAAAAATCATACCGACAATATCTTTGTGCGTTACATATCACACCATTCATCACTATCAACCCAAAACTATTTCAATAGAGAGTCAGTTTGCTAGCAAAGAAACAACGGCGGATGTAGATGAAAGAAACTTTTCATCTCTTATTTTTTCTATTCTAAGGAGAGATGAAAAGTTTTTTTCACAGCAGTAGCAGCAACGTCGTTGATTTGGCTTCCGTTATCAGAACAAAATTTATATATAGGAAAAGGGATCATAGGAAGATAAAAAATTGTTGGTGACTCTTCTTCCTCTTTCACACACATATATAAAAATTTTCCAATAACTTTCTGTTCGTTCTTTCTCTCTTTCTTTTTTACTCAAAAAAGTAAAACTATAAATCAGTTATCGCAAGAAGCGTTCTGCTGTATTGATTTATATTAAATGCACGAGGAGTATGTGAGTTCGCTTAAAAGCCATGCTGTGATTTTTCAATTATACACTCATAAAAAAAATTTAAAAAAATTTGTTAAATTTGTTAAGAAATTTTAACAAAAACTTGCTAGATTTAAATCCTAAAAAATTTTGTTAAATTTTAAAAAATAGTTTTTTAAACCTCATAAAAAAGTTTTAGAAAATTTTTTAAAATTTAACAAAATTTTTTTAAAATTCATTTAGAATTTTTAGAAGAAAAATTGTGCTATTTGAAATTATTTCTTTATGTGATTGTATTATAAGTCGCAAAATAAGCATCAATAAACGAAAAACTCAGAGGAATTTTAAAGATTCACTTTGAATTTCAATTTAATATTCCTATCAAATCAAGCAAATTTTTCTTCTTTTTCATTCTTTCGTACCTGATTGCGCTTGCGAAGTATATGATTTTAAAAATTTTCTTTCTAATAAAATTTACTAAAAATTTAAGAAAATTTCTTAAAAATATTTTTTCAAGTTTAAAAAAAAATTTAACAAACTTTTTTAAAATCTTTTTTATCAGTGTAATCAAGTATCCAACATAACATAAACTTATATTGAGTTGCTCGATACTTCACTTAGTGCACAAAAATATAGTTATAGAGAGAGAGAGAGAGAGCAATTGAGAGAAAGATTTCACATAGATAATGGCAATTTAATTGGATGTGCTGGAAATTAAATGCGCTTTAGCAAGAACGAAAAGAAGACGATGAAAAGATCAAAGAAAAAACTCTTTCCACTCGATAAGTTTTAGGAAGTACATTTATTTCTTGGGCAAAGAGCATCAGTAAGATGGAGCATGAGAAATTTCGTTTTCCTTCCTTTCTTTCTTTTAAAAAGTTTTATTGCAAAAATTTTCTCTTTCTTTCATAGCGTTTAATTAAAAATTGTTTGTGTAAATTTTCTTTTAGTCGTTGGCTTATAAGTACTAACTATAGAAAAAGAATAAAAAAAGAAGTTCTGGATAAATAATGAATTAAGAAGTTTCTTTATTCATACAGGATAATTTTTTATCTCACATTCATCACGTAAGTATCTACTTTGCCTTCTCTTATTCTCTTCTTCTGTAGCAGCGGTATGTAGTGCAATTCACATACATAGTGAGATAGATTTCTAAAGCACTTTACCATCTGATTCTGATTGCATTAATTATGCATCTCTAGTGTATGCTCATAATTAAAGTAAATCAAGAGAATACACTTCAACGTGTGTGTATTTATGTGAAATTTATCAAGTATGAAAAAAGTTTTTCAAGAGAGTGAAAACAAGAAAGAGAGAAGTTGAAGGAAATGTGTAAATGTTTAATTTGTGGAATGTTTGATGTTGAACGATATACACATTTTACACAAACTGAGAGTGCTCTTAATTAATAGCGAAGGAAAGCGTAATGAAATTTTGTGGTTAGCATTTATCGCTTGCATATTGCATAATGAAGTAATGACTGCTTTTTATACACATATCGTAATTAAATACAATTTTTTATTCAGGCTTTGTTTGTTTTACGGTTTTCACATTTTCCACTGTTATTTTTATACTGTTTTAACATCATTATCAACAAGTATTGTTCAGATTCAAAAAAATAATTTTTCATGCATGATCAAACCTCTTTTTTTTGCTTTATTTTTATTCTAATTTTAATTTTAGCAAATTTTTACTACCACATAGTCATCAAAATATGATATCAAAAACTTTTAGTTGAACTTCAGTTTTAATAAACTTTTTGTATGATAAAATATTTAACAAATTGTAACATTTATATATATTTAAAACATCAATAATAATTACAGACAAGCAAATGTGTTTATTGAAAACAGAATCCATAGTTACATGGAAATTTTCTACTAATTGATTAATTAATAGATACATTTCATTCCATAATTTAATTGAATGCAATTAAAACAATTTAATTGCGAAAAGAGAGTTATACCATTACATCATAAATTTGATTTATTCTCCGATAACAAATGATAATCGAGATTTCTTGACACTTACAGGAACAAAATTATCACCATGACCGAGTAAAATGTTATTGCTTTTCAAAACTTTTTTTGTATGCTCATAACTTTCAAATGGCTGTACAGTTGTGACATAAGCAGGTGGAGAAGAAGAATTGAAATTTGTCTTTTGTTTCTCCTTCTTTGCTTTGCGTTTGTAATAATAGACTTCAAATATGAGTACAAGCATGGCAATTACTTGAATTGAATGTCAAGGGTAAAAAAATAAAATTAGAGGCTTCAAAATGATAGAGAGAGGCATAGTAAGAAGACTCACATAAACCAAAGATAGTCGCAATAAAAACTCCACCAAGTGATTCTAATGTTATACCCTCAGAATCATCACTATTCTCGCAATCACCTTTCAATGATGAATTCCAATATTTCGCTGTTAGATCCTCATTGAAGCGTTTCTTTTGTAATTCAATCATTGCTCGAGTCAGATCATCCTTTTATGTTGTGCATGAGTATAAAATGACTTTCAATTTAAACACACACATCTTGTTTCTTTGCAATTTAAAATCAAACACAAATACAAAGAGAAAAAAAAAGACAACACGAATGTGACAAAATGAGATCAAATTTTTTTCCCATACCTGTAAACTGGAGCCTTGTTGAACAGCTGAAAGAAGGAGAATTATTTTAAATTGAAAATGTCATTCGAGTGGAAAATTTAAATTGAAATTCAATGCTATTCTTTCAATTTTGTTGTGTGTCTGTATTTATAAATTGCAGTTATTGCGTTGCACGAAACCAACCAAGAGTCTGAGTTGAATTTAAGCTTCAAATTGGATTTTTAAAGTTTATTTTAACTTACCAATAGCATATGGCTGCTCACCGAATGTATCACCTACTAACGAAAAGTTACAATTTCTCGCCATTTCATATTTTATTTCGCCAACATCGTGGATAAAAGCAAAATCATCGCGTTCGTTGACAAGTCGAAAACCTTCACTAGCATTCGGTAGAGTCTTAGTGTTTTCGATTGACATTAAAATTGATGAGTACTGCTCCTTTATCGGATAATCCCATACTCTGTAAAAATTAATGTTTCACTTTGTGATATATGAGAGATTTCTCTTTTTTTGGCTTTTGAAAATAACAGAGTTTGGACATTTCGCATTGAAAACATATTACATACCTATACAAAGATTCATCAGTAGAAGCATTCAACGTCGTTTGTTTCCATAACTCATAAAGCTTATCTTCTGCGTGTTTCATGTTTTTGAAATATTGGTGTGTATCAGAAGCTTCAACAACAGTATATGCAATACGACTTTGACGTGAGAGTTGTTCTAAAGATTGTACAGGTGTCTGCATTCTCTCAACAGTTAAAAAGGCTTCATATAGAGTAAAGTGATATGAAATTAAATGCATACTTCATGTTTCATAAGTGAATATTTGATACAAACCTGCCAAGTTAGCAGTGAAAGTTGCCAACATGAGAACCACAAACAACCAATAAGTTGCAACAACAATTCGACCACTAAAAGCCTTAGGAACTTCACCTCCGCCTGATTGTGATGATGATGATCAATAAAAATTAATTAGTCCACAAAGTTTTAGGTTAACCGCCCGAGTCCAAAACCCAATTGTGTTAATGATGATGATGTTATTGGTCTCGGGCAGAAACTTTCAATCACCTTGTGGTGTAAATGATGTTAATGCAAACCAAAAACTCTCTTTCAATGTGAACTCTCTGTATATAAATTTAAAGAAAAGTGAAAGTGAAGTCAACACTCAATTAATAAAAAATTTACCTGCAAGATTCATCGTAAGACCAATTTCTAGAGCTGTAAGGAGAGAAAATTTCCAAAATCCAAATAACAAAAGCTGTAGCGATAATTGCTGCACAGATGCTTAACCAAACTTCTAATCGTAAGACTGTCATAAATTTAAAAAGCGATCTATCCGGAATAGGTTTCTTCATGACAATGGAAATGCCTGTCTGTTCAAAATAAGGAGGCACAAAATCAACATATTCCTCACGTTCTGCTGTCATTTTTAATGCTGCCACAATGATATCAATTTCGCCGGCAATTAAATTACCAATAGCACCATCAAATGTTCCATCATCCGGCGACTTTTCACCATAAGTCTTTGACAAAACTAACTCATAAGTAAAGTTCATTTCATTAGCAAGAGCTTCAATGAAATCGATGCAATAACCTTCCCATGTGGCTTCATTTTGTTCATTCAAAATAACTCGATTTGTTATTGGATCTTTTTTACGATATGTCCACGGAATTGCTTCCACAATGCCTATACGAAAAAACCTTGAAATGCTTTTTGGTTGTTCCTTTAATATTCTTACACCACCACCATCAATTATCGCAACACTCTCGATAACATTTGACAAATTGTTCGACGCTGTGTACACATTAAAATTCATTTGTTGCCAAATTTTTGATTCTGAATCAACATAAATTAATTTATTCTCCTCAATTGCCATTGATAAATCGCTCGAGAGCTTCTCACTGCGCTCTAGTGTGATGAAATTATCAAATGATTCATTGCCACATGTAAATTTGAAGAGAGGAAAATCATTTCTTTCATAGACTGAAATTACTTCATTCAGAAACGATGAGAGTGCCTCAAACTTGAGCTAAATTTATTCCATATGAGGGAAAGAAGAGAAAAAGAGTCGTTAGAGTAGAAGGATGTACTTAAAGTTGAAGTGTAAAAGAAAACATACACACGAAATATTTTTTATACTATTAAAAGCAATTAAATGCACTTATTCTATGATGATTTTAACATAAAATAATTTTCTGCATTTACATAAATGTTTTAAAATAAATTGTTGAAAAAATTTAAAGTTAAATTTAGTCAATTTAATTGACTAATTTGTTTACAGTAAGTATAAAAGGCACTTTAGAAAAAGGAAATTGTGTGTATGTCAAGTAGGAAAAATTATATATTTCTTTATAAGTGTACTTACAGTTGATAAAGAAGAACAAGTGCATGTAGGATTACAACATACAGATTCATTGGGCAGCAAGCGACTCATTTCCGGATACATGTTAAAGTACTTGAATTTCTTTGCATTAAAATCTGTAAACATCAAGTTCCATCGTTCGGACAGATGAACTAATCCATTATCGTGAACCTGATTCGCATATGAAAGATAAATAAGCGAATAAGATTTGAGCTCTTGCTGCCTCTTACCTTTTTAAAGAGCTTATCCATATTGATCGTATCGGAGATGATTGAATATGAATCGGGTGTGGGTCGGAGTGCTTTCAAATTCTCTATAGAGCTCAACGTCAGTCCATTCAATACAATGACACGCAGTTCTGAGCCAGTAATGAAAAAGTACAGTGCTTCATCGACCACTGATAACAGCCGCAAGCGTGTTTATGTTGTATTTTGAAAAATGAGCATTGCGGGAAAGAAAAGAAAGAAGGAGAAAATTTATTTTTTTTTTCGAATACCCTTGTAAGAACTGTTTGTATATAGACATAACACAAAACATAAATTACTTGTTTCATCTTGAAGTATAAACACGGTATCGAGTCCCGAACGAAATTTAATGTAGCTTTCCATCATTTTTACAAATGACTGCGTCGAGAAATCGAAATTGAAGTATGGTATGCGCTGCATTTGCAATTCACTACGAATTTCTGCTGAGCCTGTTAATGTTCCATCTACAAAAATCGAAAGTTTGTCCATTCTATCAAGAAGAGTTTCACACGCTAAATGAATTGAAAAGAAAAAAATAAAAAAGAGAAATTTCAAATTATTTTCGACAAAAACTCATTAAATAAAATTTCTTCTTTTTTAAATAAAAAGAAAATTCATTTTTACTTACCACTTTCCTTTAATTTTTCATTTAACTGCCTGTCGTATGGTATTTTTCGATAATTAATTTCAATATCCGCATGCTTACTCGCAAAACTATTCATTATCTCATCGACAGCAAGTGTAAAATTTTCATGGTCTGTTTCATGAAGAAAAACTGTAAAATAAGATGAAAATTGCAATTTCAACTGATGCTTTCTGTAAAGTTTACATTTAAATAATAATGAAGAGATAAGTGCATGAATGGTGAATAATGATGAAATGAAAAATGCTTTTTCTACCTCATTTTTCTATTTAAAAGACAAACTGCAAAACTATTTTGCCACAAATACACAAATAACAGTTTAAAAAGTGCACAACAATAGAGACTGAAGCTTACCAATTTCAATTACTCTGCTAATTGTAATCTCCGCAGTTGTTGCCGTCGGATGTATTTGTTCGTTTCCATCATCATCCTCGTCGTCTTGTGCAAGTACAGTTCCGATGAGAATACTATGTAGTATAAAAAAAGCAAAAATAAGTTTCAGCATTTTAAAGTTTTTTGCTACTACTGCTGCTGCTTTTAATGAGTTCCGTCTAAAGTGTATGCTTGCTTCCATCAAACTAAATAAATCTTTTTTAAAATCGTGAGCTTTCTTTCTTTGCTGTAATAATTTTCCATATCGAATTAAAGTGAATAAATTACTGTCATTTGTCTCTGTAACTCATCAATTTCTTGAATTGAAGGCTTTATAATATTTAATGTTTATTGTAACTGCTATCATTGTCAATTTCAACGATTTAAATTAAACATTATGCTAAATTAGATATAAGAAGAAGAAAGAGAGCATGAAATATGATCAGGGGCCTTAACATACTACAAGCAAAAGAGTGTCAGAGCAAGCAAGAAAATGAAAATTGTCAATCAAACCCTGATTTATTACTCCTGCTCCAAACGTTCTTCCATTCGTTCGATGGAAAATCAATATTTAATGGGGAAAAAGAAGCAGCACAAGTTGATGGTAGGGAGATATTTTAATATGCAAAAGTTTCATCCAAAACCATCCATCGTTAGTCACAATAATTTTTAAAGTCATGTTATACTATTGACCTTTTCTTTATGATATTCATATCGATAAATACATACACATTTAATGTATGATTGCTTTTGCTCATGGGGATAGGTTCTCTATCATTGCTGTAAGTGAAATAAATTCACGGTCAAATAGAAAATTTTAATTAAAGTTTCTGTTTTAGAAAATGAACGACATCATCAAAAAACTAAAAAAAAACATGAATCATTGGAATTCTCAATGAATGACAAATAGTCGAAATAAATAAAGAGAAACAGCAGCAGTTGATGAGAATTGTGCATGACAGGTAAAGCATACAAAATCTCTAACTATACAATTCTCTTTTTCTAACACCTGTGTATGTTCATGATAAAACTAAGTGTTGAATAAACTCATGTGTAATAGAGTATGTAGAATTGAAATTATAAAAAAAAGTTTCTTAAACTTTATTGGAAATTTATTTTAGAAATTATCATTAAATGAAAAGTTCTTTCAACTTTCTTCAACAAACAAGTCAGAGATAATTTGACCCAACAATTTTGTCTTTAACTTTATTACACACCTAACTGAATTTTCATCTCTAAAATGACTTCGGTCTTTATTCCATATACATGTGTTTGTAAGGAATTTTGTTGTTGTGGAAATTGGAGCGAAATTTTTGATAATAAATTTTTATGGCAGTTTTCTTTTTTTGTTTTATGTTTATTTTTTGGTCATGCGATAAATTTTCATTTCATGTGATGTTTCTCTTTTTATTTTTTCTGTTTCGTGTAAACCCATAGACTTTTTACATGGTAAAGACCTATCATCATCATCATCATCATCATCATCCTTGTGATTTTTAATGTGTGCATGTGTACATATTTTTTTCCTTCATCATAATATAAATGATAGTTCATCACAGGGGATTGCAAAAAAAGTAGTAGAAAAAGAAGAAAATACTTAGAAATAAATGAGTAATGATGAGTGGCACAAAACGCATCTGAGTCTTAAATACAACTGACAAAATGCTATCATCACCACGCAATCACATTTCATCAAATAAAACATAAAATGAGAGAGGGAAAAAACTACATGCTAGTGACATAAATGATGAAAAATATCCATGTCCCAAGCATAGAGTCATGGCATTTTATTGTTGTTGCCAATGGAACCATATCAGTTGCGAAACAAAAGGAATTGAATTATTTTTGGGATCTAGCTCTAAGGAACGAGAGGGAAAGAAAAGAAACTAGAATTTATTTATGGCCATAAATTTATGAGAGTCACCCTAGACAAACAAATTGAGATTGCTAGAAATGAGACAAAGAAAAAAGAAATGAAAGAAGCTTTTAAGATTTTTTTTGGTTATTGTTAAAGTTCAAATGTTATTTCGAATGACTTTTCAAGCTATGAAATTATATTAAGCGCAAAAAACTTATCTATCTCAACTGTACACTAAACATTCACTGATTTCAATATAAGTACTATGCACATAAATGCAATAATTTTCAATTTCACGCTGCCATAGCAAACTTTTCATTCAATGGAATATTTACATACACACACATGCCTTCAACAACAATTTTTATACAAGTTTATCTTCTTTACTAACAGAATGTCCATTGAGACTGCTGCTGCTGTGAGTATAAGCAACGAACAACAATAGCAAGCACAAGTAAGTAAGATGATTTTAAATAACCCATAAAATTCAATTTAGAAGGAATTGTTTCGAAAGCCAACGAGCTAGCGAGAGCTTACATACAATGTGAACAATAATTCTATTGAAAATGTCTACCATACACATACACACATATAGCAACTACAAAAAATGTCGTCGTTCTGCGGAGGATAGTAAAATATTTTTTTTCTCTTGCTCCTTTTTCAAATGAAAGATTTCAAATTTTCTCCCAAGAGAGCATTTCCCTTTTGCAACGAGAAATGAACACAAAAAATATTTGGCTTGGAGTTGAAAGCGCACGGCAAGATAATAAATAAAATGAAAAATTTATTTTTACATTTTGGCCTCCTTTTTCGTGCCATTCTTTTATTCTTGTTCCATGATTTTAGTTCTATTTTCTCTCTCTCATTCAGAAATATTTTTTGTCTATTGTGGTTTAAGTTCTTTTTTCTTTTCTCACATTGGACATAAAATACAACTTGGTATGTTACATTATGCACCGCTATACATACAGCGGCAAATAAGAGCTTTTTTGTGTGTTAGACACAAGAAATTCATGAAAGAAAGGATAAAGAGAGCTGAGAATATACATATTAATAAAATACACTGTACACTGCTGCTACTCTACATATTTTTACAGATTATGGTTATAACCTCCTTCAATATTTACTTTTTCTTATTCTATTATCCTACCACCAAAACTCTCGACTATATGTGAGTGTCATCACACAAGTAGAAAATGGTCAATGTAAAGTTTTACAATAAAAGAACTTTTCAGACAGTTCTTTTTCTGCTAACTTTTTTTATAAAAGCATTTTCTTTTTAAATTTTTCATATTTTTTAACTAAAAAAGCTTGAATTTTTTTAACTAATTTCATCAGCATAACAAAAACTTTCCTTTTTCTTAATTCCTCAAAGATGTATACTAACAAGGTAAGTAAATAATTTAGATATTGAGTAAAGTACAGAGAAACGGCTTATCATAATTATCATAAATTTGTTAAAATTTTCTCAGTTTGTAAGGCATTTTTGCTAAAAATATATTCAAGTGCGTAGAAAGTTTTCATCATAACATTTGTAGAAAAAGCACCACTTATCCTTTTTAAAGAGTTATCCACTGACGTGACATTGTGTGTTATACTAGTGTACATATTTGTGTATTCACAGTCAGGTAGACCCGTAAAAAGAAGCAAAAAAGGAAGGCAACCGATGAGAAAAAAATTGAATTAAATTTTCAAGTGAATTGAAATGTGAACCAGGAAAAAATCTCGCTTTGAAATTTTTCTTCTCACTTTTGCTTCTGTTGAAAGCATTGACATTCACAAAAAAGGTTTTCACAGAAATATTTTTTTTTCACTCGACTGGTGCAAAGCTGGTGTGTTTCTTTTTTGCTAAAAGTAATTTTTTGCAATGCCCAATGGTGAAATTTATTTTATCAGTCTTCAACTTGCTTTGATAAAGGCTGACTCGATTTAAAATCTTCTATCGAATCCCATTAAAATACAAAATAAAGAAAATGTAGCAAAGTGATTTAAAAATCAAATAAAAAACCAAAAGTTACGAAGAAGAATTTTAAATTTTTCCTTTCTCGTTTGCATCATCACAAAAAAGGGAACATACAATCAATCAATTTGTTTCATGCTTCATCAAAAAGTTTATTTATTCATGTTCTTTTATCGATGCTGGTTTTTTGGTATCAATTTTTAATTTTTTCATAAATGAACAAATTTTATTTCTTCATTTTAGCTTTTTAAAAATGAAATTTTGTAGCAAATTTTTTACAATAATTAAGAATTATCTTTAGAATTTAGATAAGATAATATTTTTGAAATATATATAAAATTTGATGAAGTTTTATTTCATTCATAAAACATAAGCACAAGATGAAGTACCCACGAGAATGATCTTAAAAAATATTCTTTTCTCGTAATTAAATTTTCTTTTCTTTTCGTCTTTTTTTCGGTAGCAACGCTTAGTGGAGGTGGAGAACATTGAAAGATAAATTGCCTCCTATAAGCCTTGAGATGATGAACTCCTTAAATGCTTTTATAGAAGTGGGAGAATTTAGCTACTCTCTCTCCTTCGCTATACACATTTTATGCGTCAAACAATGAATGATATAATAACAGAAGCCTAATGTATGTGACTAGAAAGAGAACGAAATAAAATAATAGAATAAAGAATGCGAGAAAGAACTCATCCTCTTCTATCATTTCTCTCTCTCTCGTCTGACGATTGACAAAGTGATAAATTTATACATTATGTAACATTTTCCCTCACTCTCCATGAGTTCCTTATTCTTTCTCGCTCATTTTTGTTGCCTCGTCATCGCTTTTTTGTGTGTCTCGTAATAATAATCATAATAATTTTTAAAATAGCAATCGTTGTGGATTGTAAAGTGAAGGCGCGAACAAAAACGAGGGTAAGTTATGATGTACGTGCTGTCATGGTTGAGTAAAGTTAAGGAAATTAGTTCTACATTATAAGGTGAGAATCTGTATTAAGAAAAACGATGAACAATCACCAATGAGGTTGGTAATAATTATTCATTTAAAATTTGCAAATTTTTCTTACAAATTTTCTTTCATCTTTGCTTGTGCAAGACATTCGAATAGAAATTGAGAAAACAGCATATAAATATAATGATTTATAGTTTATGATGTGCTTGCATAATGGAAAAAGTAGAAGGAAATTCGAAAGGAAAGTACGATCATTACTCATTGAAAAGTTGCCTGCTTGCTCTAAGCATGTGAATGAGAGATGAGAAAACTTTGATAGAGTCCTTTTCATTTTTTCCTTCTTTCCTTACAAAATATGGTTCCTTCTGCTTCCAACAAATAGTAAGATAAGTAAAAAAAGATGAGAAATCGAATAAAAATTGTAAAATTTTACGTGTCATAATATTGAGTTCTCTTCTATTTTGTTGATAATCTTATGAACATGCATGAAATCAAGGTGAAGAAATTGTCCATAAATATAATTTAAAGTAAATTAAAAAGTTAAATTTAATAAAACAAAAATTTCTAATGAAGGCAAAAAAAACGAAACAAAAAGTTAACTTTAAAAATTTGTAAAACTTGTCATATTTCGCATAAAATTACTAGAATTGGCAAGTAATGAAAGCAATATCTTTAGATAAATAGAATATAATAAAAATTTTATCTTTCTTACTTTTGAATTATCAAAGAAATTTTATTTTTGAAAATATTTGTTTTTATTCTTAAATTATTCTTTAAAAATAAAATTATCGATAAATTGAAGTTTTTTTTACCATGTATGAAAAAACGGCTTTCTTAGTTGTGGGTAGAATGCAAATCATGACACAAAAAGAAAGAATATAAAAAATTGCTCCATAAAACTTTTAATCCCATCACTCAATTTCTTTTCAACCGTTCCTCATTTGCTATCTTTTTATACATGCAAAAAAAAGAAGAGAAAAAAAAATATAAATTATTTGTGTATGTCATTCTCTCTCTTGGGTGAATGATGAGATAAAAACATTGCCACACACAACAACGACATGTTATTGTTGTTTATAACGAGCGCGCCGAAAAAAAGTCGCACAGGAGAAAAGTGAAAGCTTCGTCTTTTTTCTCTCTCTATTACACCATAAATATATTTTAAATGTCTTTTCTTCAGTCATGTTTTTAACTTGGGACTTACAAGATTTTTTTTACTCGCTTGCTTGCTCGCTTTTGCTTCCAACGACAACGATGACGACGATAAAGGTGGGTAAATGAGTATGAGAAAAGCAAAAAAGCAAAAAAGCTTCTTCGGCACAACAACAGAAAAAAGGTTCGTCAATTTACATGAATTACCTACGCAAAAAGGAGCAGAAGAAAAAAAAACTTTAAACGTCGACATAGAAATTAAATTACACTTAATAAGAGCACTAAATTGAAGCACATAGCGATAATTCTTATAGTCTGCTTCTTCATATTCGTTATGTTTTTCATAGACGACTTTAGGGATTGATTTGAAATTAATTAAGTTATTAAAAATTTATCATATTTTTTTAGTTGGTATAAAAGAAGAGAGAAGGAAAATTCTTTGTGGGTAGATAAAGATAGGAATGGCACATAGGCAATAAAATGACATTTTAAATGGAGACATAAATTAAAATCATGTTTCTGCCTTCGACCGAAACACATCTTTATGGGATCTATTTTTTGACTTAACACCATGGCACGCTCTCTTTCTCTATTACATACACAGAGAACGAATAGCAGCAAAAGGGACACGCTTAGCGGAGCAACTTTTAATTTATGGCATAAAAATGTCATAACAGGAAATCTTTTAACATTCTGGCGGGTTCTTTTTTTCTTTTCTTTGGAACTAATTCTTAAGCTAGTTTACAAAGTTCATTATCTTACTGTGAATTACTTGTTCTGCGCAAATCTGCCACACACAAATTCACATACTTGTGTGTGAAAGCAAATAAAAGCAAGCAAGAAAAAACTTTTTCTTTTCAATCGCCCAAAGAGCAAATATGAAAGCTATTGTCGTAGTGATCCGCATGTAAATTTCATTTTGATTTATCATCATTTCATTTTCGCCAGAGATAGAGAGAAAAAAAAAGAAAAACGATGGAGATGGAAAAATGAATAACTTATACACATATATGTAGATTTGTGTTTATATATATCACATCACATTCAGAGCATACATAAATTTTTTCTTCTTTCCTTCCATCTCCTTACGGCCTTCATCTCAGGGATATACATAACATAAGATAACTAAAAATTTGTGTATTTGTATGTGAATATGCCGCACACACATACATGAGATATTTACGACCTATGCTCCTCTTTCTCACTTTTTTGCTTGGTTTGTATGTAACATACAATTTTAATGGATCAAAAAAACAAGAACAAGAAATAATAATATAAAGTAAGAGAGAGAGGGAAAAAAGAAATGGTATGTATGTGGTACATATACAAAACTTACAGTTCTTGAAATCATGTCACACGAAATTTATGCTGTAAGCTCCAAAAAGATATGGTAAAGGAGGTTGAGAGATCGAAGGGTTGACATATGGTGGAAACAAGCAGCAATGTTGATGATGATGATGATATAAGGAGAAATGTAGCCATCAATGATAGGCATAAAACATGTGTGTTTCAAATAACTCTGTTGTTGGTTAGTCAGTTGAAATTTTAAATTTTGAGACTTGAGTATTTCATATATAAAATTTAGAAAATGGTTATGGCACAAAATTTTCAAATCTAAATTTGTTGTGTGACCCTAGTTTTGAAATATCAAAAGACAGACAAACAAACAGACAAACAAGAAAGTAAGTTGAGTAAAACGTTGGAAAAATAAAAAAATTTGAATTTTTTGAATAGTCAACCCTGTTTATACGTATGACTTTTTTTGAAAAAAGGAAGAAGAGTGAGATGTTAAATTAATAAAATATTCTACCATCTCTGATGTCATGAAATGAAAATGGATAAATAAATGATTTTTATTCAACGCACATACACTTAGGCCAGTCAACTTTAAAGACGAGAAAAAACTTTTTCCTTCATTGCTCGTAAATTTAAACTCATTCCACTCTTGGTTTCACATAAAAAAATAAAATTTCTCCCTCTCTGTAAATGTTGAAATTTTTCTTTCTTCATTTCTCGTGATTGGGAATTGAATGACAAAAAAGCGATGAATGGAATGAGAAGATAGAAAGAAAAATATTTTTTGGGCATTTTTAAATAGAAATTAGAAATGAATGGAGAGCTATGGAGACATGATTGGATTTTATTCGCACTGACAAATGTTTCATTCTTTTTGCTCAATTGGTACTTGATTGCACAAAATGGTAACATTCTTCTATTTTCTTTTTTCTTTTTCTCGATGATTGAAAGACATTAAAAGCTTTTTTTGCTATTATTATTGTTGAAGGTAATTTTTATAGATTTTCAAAATATTTTTTTCTATTGATAAAATTTCTGGTTGATTTAGGGCTGACGACTTTTGAAAATTTTCTACTTTTTTTGACTTATCTACATACTTGTAATTCTTATCTGTTATAAACAATGATAATTCAATAACCCAATTTAGTCTTACTATAATTCTCTAACAACCAACATCGAAATTTTTATTTCTCAATGCAAAATTATCTCAAAATATCATTTGCATTGAGTGCATTTGGATTTTTAAAAGAAACTCGACTAATTGAACCATTTTTAACTGATTATTACACATCATATGATGGCGTCACAGAGGAAGTAATAAACAGAGAAATCTTCCCAGTTGGAACTTATTCGCATATGATTCAACTTCTGATAATTTTCTTAATCACCGATTATCTAAGATACAAGCCACTTATTATTGTTCTTGGATTATCTAGTGTCTCAATATGGGGGATCATGCTGCTAGTTAAAGCAAAACTTGGATTGCAAATAATTGAAGTAATTTATGGAACATTTTGTGCTTGTGAAGTTGCTTATTATAGTTATATTTATGCAAAAACTGATAAACAACATTATCAAATTGTAACATCACATACAAGAGCTGCAGTTTTATTAGGAAAATTCTTTTCAGCTACACTTTCGCAACTCATCGTTTATTTCTTTCATGACGCTGATAACATTAATTATCGACAGCTTAACTTCATCACATTTATCTGTAAGTATAAAGTATTATACAGTTCTCCTTTTGGGGGCTCGATATCACAAATAATTACTATGTCTCAAGTGCTTTCAATCACGAAATCAAAATAATTTCTTCTCTTGTATTTTTAGTTCAAGTAGTAACAGCAATTTGGAGCATTTTCTTTATACCATCTGTTAATAGAAGCATTTATTTTCATTGTAAAGAGATTGAAAATGTTGAGTCCACAAAGCAATCATTTTCAAGTGCATTTATGCTAATTTGGGAACATTTCAAGACTTCTTATAGAAATGAGACTGTGCTTTTATGGTGCATTTTTTATGCATTTTCTTTCTGTCTCTACTTTCAAATTACCGCATACATTCAGGTAAAAAAAACTTTTCATTTCAAAGAATTTTTAGAAACTTTTAAAATATTATTTTATTTAAGATTTTATGGCTAGCCATTGATGAGTATGTGTTCTGGAATGCAACCGTTGATGGTTGTCTAACTTTACTTAGTGCCATTGCAATGTTAATTGCTGGAAAAATTCAAATTTCTTTCTTGAAAAAGCAAAGTACCACAATGATAGTTTTAATTTTAATGTCATTGCTTCAAGGAGTTTTCATGTTTTTTGCGGCAACAGCTCTGACACTTTTAACTTGTTACATTTTCTACATTCTCAATGGTATTGCATATGGTTTCAGCATCACAATTTGTGCAACGAAAATTGCCGAAAATATTGCTGAAGATTCGCATGGATTAGTTTTTGGATTTAATACTTTTATTGCACTTTGTATTCAAACATGCCTCACTTTAGCCATTGTATCGAGTGGATTTAAATTGCCTGCAGTCGGTCAATTTATTGTGTACAGTGTAATGTATTTTATCTTGGGATTTTTTTTTCTTGTTAAATTTCTAATTGATTGGTGCAGATCAAGATAAATAATTAAATCTAACTTTGCAATAAAAACTGTTCAGAGACATGGAGATATTAATTGTAACTTTTTTTCATGTCCTTCATTAAGATAAATTGAATGATATGAAAAGAATTTTTTGCTCTATATCAAAATTGAACATAGAAAAAAGAGAACAAAAGATGACTCGACATATTCACATGCAGTTTTTTCCCTCACATCAAAACTTTCTTTCTGCTTTTTCATCATTTCATCCATTCAGCAGAAAAAGCTTCTGCTGCTATTCTGATTATGACGGTATCGAAATTTATCTTTCTACCCTCTTACTTATTTTTATCTTCATTGAGCCTTAGGGCGAACATACATAGCATTGACATGACATGCGGCCACATTAAGCGAAGAAAATGAAAAGAAAAAGAAAACTAAATGTATTTAATGTTGATACAGATCATGGTTATGAGCACTTTATTCATAGAAATACAAAAATGTCTCTGACATTTTGCAAATGTCAAAATCTAAATTACAAATTATTCACATTACTTTTTTATTTAAACTTAAAACAGAAACATTAGAGTAGGAGAAATATTATTATGAAAATGTTCATTTACATGCATGCTTGCTTCTGAAAGAAGAAAAATTGTTGTTTCGACCTAGGAAAAAGTTCAAAAACTAAGCAGGAAAGCAAAAAACATTTTTAATTTACTTTTTTATGTTTGGAATCGTTTTGAGGCTTTTTTTCTGTTCCATAGCTGATCTTGTTAACATTTTTGTGGCTATTGTGGACTTAAATAAATTTTTACCTTGTACAAGTATGTGGTAAGAACTTTTTTACTGCCTAACACTTTAATTGAGCTTTTTTATATTTTTTCTGATACTGCTAAAAATTATAATAACAATGATTATCCCCAAAATGAACCCAACAAAGTTCATTTTTTTATAACACAACACAACCCAGAGAAAAGGCATTGTATTAAAATGACATTTTTTAAAGTGTCAGCAGAGAAATTTTACCTTTAAAAATCAATGTTTTTAAATGTAGAAAGAGAAAAAAAAACTTGAAAGTAATAATAACGATTAAGAAGCATTAAATTTTATTGAAATAGGTAAAAAGACAAAAAGAAAAGAAGGGAAAGGGCATTTGTGGTAAAGAATACAAATCTTTGTCTAACCAAAAAATAGAAAACTTTTTTCCTATTTTGGTCCTGTGAAAGAAAAGATTCAAACACCTTTTTTTCGTACTCACACTTTACACCTACTGATGAAAGGTGCACAAAAATTTTTTATAATAAGAAAAAGGAAATGGACGAAAAACTCACTGAATCATAAAAAATCTTGTTGTTTACATCTTTGCACATAGCTTTATTTACACAACATAGCATTTTATAATTTTTCATCTCTCGTTGTCACTAGGAAATTTTATTACGTCTTTTTAGCGCATTTTTGGAACAACAATGCAGCTTAAATCTTCACTTTGGCTGGCTGGCTGGCTCACGGCTGGCTGAGGGATGAGATCTCGAAAAATACAATAGCTAGAGACTTCCGGTTTGTTGTGTTTGATTTGTGCTATCGAGTTACTGGCTGCAATCTTCATTAGAATGTTGTCACTTATTACAATACGGGAAATTACGAATTTAAATTTCTATATAGAAAAATGTAAACAAAGTGAAGTTGGCTTCGAAAAATATTGCAGCGTTACAAATGGCCAGGGGGAAAATATCTGTGACGAAAGATGCGAAGAATCGAAAGATAACGAAAGAAACGAAAGATAACGAAAAGAAGCAAAAATATAAATGACCCAAAACATAAATTGCAATTTTCGAAGTTTAAAGACGTTATTCTATCGTTTTAAAGTATCTAAAATGATCAATTAATCTTAGAATTGCTGCTAATTAAGTTGCAGCTCATAAAAACGACCCGAAAGAAAATTCATAAATTTTAGAATTTCATACGATTTAGCAACGTTTTTTCGAAAATTGAATAGGATTTCGAAATTTCGTATTCGAATTTCGGAAATAAACATGGGAAAATTAGACAAATTAAATTTTGCTTGATTTACACTAATAATTATAGTTTTGATAAAGTAGTGATGAATTATTTACAAAAGTAGTGGTTATTCTGAGCTGTTAGAAGGAAAATAAGTAGAATAATTGAAGGAAATATGTATGAAAAATCAATCTAACGAAAATGACGAAAGAAGAAAAACGAAAGTGACGAAAGAAGCGAAAAAAAACGAAAGAAAAAATTTCTTTCGTCATAGATATTTTTCCCCTGCAAATGGCAAATATTGGAATTTCAAATATTTTGAATATTACTCAACCGTTATTTTCAAGTTAACAAAATTTATTATAAGATTCTGTAAATTAAAATCAATTAAAAACGGTCACCATACTTTCATGCATTAAAATTTTATAAACATGATTTCTCCTATATTTTAAATTTGTTTTGATCAAACTATTTTAAACTGTGAATTTTTTTCTCAAATGAATTTAATAATTCTGTAATTTGTTAACATACACTGATCTAGGCAAAAAAATGCGCTTAAGTGTTCCCTTGCTACCATACGGACACTTTCCGTGTCATTCTCTTTCAAATGTTAAATTTCATCTCAAGGTTTTTTGTATAAGCTACATGAGCATGAATTTTGTAATATCAATAATAAATTTAAATGTTTCACATATATATTTGTCAATGAAACAGTGTGGGTTGATGTAAATACGAAAAAGAATTGATATTTCATCCTAGAGAAGCGATCAACTGAAAAAATTGTTTAACAATTTACTTCGGCGTCAAAAACGGACGGAATATTTTTTTGTATTTTTCATTTATTTGGATTAAAATGAATAAAAAATGAAAAAATACAAGGAGTCGAGATTGCAACCTTATTTTATATTTTATTCAATAATGACTGCAATTGAAATCTTCATTAAGACTCCTAATTTTTACGATTGACAAATAAATATCATACAATGATAACCTTTATGAATTTACTACTTTTTCAAAATAGCAAAAAGTGAGCGGAGCTCATTTGTGATACTATCTGAAATATCATTTGAAAATAATTGAATGGTTATATACATTACAAATAAATATTATAACCGAGGTGTCGAAGTATTTTTGATAAACTTTCAAGTTTTTCTAGATCAGTTTGAGCATTTAGTTTGCTCCGAAATTTTTTTGTTTCATTCATTCAAAAATTGAATATTGGAATGGATAGACACTTGTATAACATTATTGTCGCTAAGATGGAAATTTATCAGGCTGTTCTTGAAGTCAAGTAATAACTTCCGTTAAAGAGTATGCTTATTTTTGATTCATTTAGTAAAGATTGAAGCTTAATAAAATTAAAAAACTCTCAATTAGATTAATTCCTGTATAATTTTATAAAATTATTTTTATTCCGATTGATTCCGACAATTAAACAAAATGACTAAAAATTATTTAAGTACTTTCTCTTTATAAAAGTAAAATTTTTAAAATGAAATTGAATGACATAATGAAACAATAAGAACATAAAAGAAAATTACAAATTGATCAATAAAAGCTTGCTTAAAACTTCAATTTTGCAATTGACAGAAAAATGTCTGAAATACTTTTTCTTCCTATCGTTTTGAGTGTAAAATCTTGTGTAAATAAATCTTGAAATGATATCACAATTCTACCCTCCTTTATTACTTACTTTAATCTCCTTCTTCCTTTTTCCCATTACAATACACTGAAAAGTTCCAGCACATACACATACATTCCTACACAAACAGTGAATTGAGAATAAAATTAAAACGAATAAAAATTACATTCAATTAATCATATGAAAAGCGAGCGAGATCTTGCTACTGGGAGTTAGGAAAAAAAGAGACAAAAGTGTATGAGACAAAGCAAAATTGTTCTGCGATACGTGGATGATGACGAAATGCTGTGGTAAATAAGCTCCACATCCTGAATTGTTTGTATTTCGAAATAAAACAGAAAATTTTAATCTGGTTTGAAGAATATAAAAATAAATAAAAATTTCCGAGAAAAACATTCGAGGAGGAGAAATTTGATAAATTAATTTCAGTCGAGTTTATTCAGATGATGTCTACTGCTGCTTTAAATATTCATGTTGAGTTTTTAAAGCACCAGTGAAACTTATAAATTCTGTAGAGTTAAGCTCTAACATTAAACTTTAATGCATGAACACCATTAGGTGTGATTAAATGAGCCCATTTTTTGCATTCATCAACAAATTTCAGAGAAAGTAATTATTTTCACACTGGGAACATTTCTTTCTATTTTTTGTTTCACCAAAGCTTCTTTTCCTGTTTTGTTGCTTTTAAACAATGGCATTTAAGGAAGAGCTGGAGAAAAAAAGGCAGTGAGAAAAGTCACAAAAGTTTGCTTTTTGATTTATGTTCTGCAGTATTTTAAGCAGAAATAACTTTTTAAACTCGACGCCTATAAAATAGGAAAGGAAAAACTTCTGATATTTTCATTTCATTCACTTTTATTAATACAATATTAAAATTCATTTTTCATTATGAATTTGGTAATAAATAATTGAGCTGTAGCTAATTAAAGCAATATAAAGAAAAAGAGAATTTATTTAATTTTGGATAGTCAACAAAATAAATAAATATTGATTATATCTAAAGCTTAGTAAAACTCAACCTTTTGTCACAGTTTTAGAAATTTGTCATTCATCAACATCAACTTCATGATGAGTAAAGCGAGCGAGAAACATTTGGATGAGAAAATAAAATAAGAAAAAATAATCTTTGAATCACCCTCGGACATGTGATGCTGTAATTTCATGATAAATTATACTTTTCGCTCGCATGACAAAAATAATTCTATATATTCGATTTTTTTCCATCACTTGTCACCATTTGTTAATATGTACATAATCTGAACATTTTAATGAGATTTTTATTATTGTGAAGAATGTCAATATCAAGGACAAAATTAGGTCATGTTTTATTTCAATAATTTCTAAATATTCTCTACCAACAGTGGGGAAATCAAAAGTTCATGCTAGTCAAACATAAAACACAATGTGATGAGCTTTAATCACTCTCATCTACGGCAGAGTGATCACAATGAGTCGAGCCTAATTTGCTGCCATTCTCTCTCTCCTTCTATGTTTATATATACACATTCCGTGCGATTTCCGTTCATTTTTCGTGTATTCCTGATATTATGCTTTACTCTCACTCTTGTATTATACACTCTAGTAGATGGAGATTGAACAAATTACTTGTGTTTATATTTTTTACGCTTCACAGATTTCGATGAATGATTGGATAATACGTTCCAGAATATTAAGGCCGTTCATATTGCTTACATCTAACTCGCATGGCATGATGCTCTAATATCAATTTCTATTTTATCTTTTTTACGCCACGATTTAGATGGATTAATAAAATTTTTTCGCTCATTCTATGTATTAAAGCAGAATTCAGAAATCACAAAAAATATAATGCAGAAACATGCTTGTCGACATCTGTATAATAATAACGAAATAACTACTACAATACATACATTTTTCATAACTTTTAATATTGTGAAATGTGTGTGACATAGTAGATTTTTTCTATTCTACTTTATTGCACATAACAACGTTGCTACTGGTGCGTTTAAGTCTATGAAATGTGACATTATGATTGCAAAGAAAAAATCTTTTTTTTATTCTTTGCGATATTGCAGTATGCTGTCATTTAAGTTTAAAATATAAAAGAAAAATCTGCGAGCATTAAATTTCTCAAAAGCATATTTTTAAAGAGTTGTGTAAAAGTAAAAAAGAAACATTGTTAAAAGTCATTTCACATGTGATTTTTATAAATAAGAATAAATCATTGCTATTATTTTGCATAAAACCTTTGGTTGATACTAAATGTAGAAAAATCATCAACAATCAAATGCAGAACTTTCTTTACAATTTGACAAAAGCTTTTTTTAATGTACTTCCATCTTTCACTCATATGATGATGAAATCATGGAAACGCGTAAAAATATGAGAAAGTACTCAACAACACACAAATATACAGAATTATGAAATTGTAATTTATATGGCAAAGCATAACAGCATAACAGCAGCATATATTCTGTTTATAATAGACGACAGTGAGTAAGAATGTGAACAAGCGAATATATTGATCAGTAAATTGGAAAATTAAAGGCGCACAGATGAAGATAAGAGGTCGTGCTTGTTTTGTTAGAACTGTATAATGTTTACACTTTTTTCTCTTTCTCTTATGTGCGTCTCTTACTCATACATATAAACATAGAATGGAGGAGAGAATATGAAAAAGAGATTATCTTTAGCAATTTTCCTTCATTTCGCCTGGTATCACACTCGTGTCATTGTGTGTTTAGCGGCGTTTTGTCTCATTGTTCAATTTTCTTCTTCTATTATTTGATGGTAAAAAGGAAGAAGAAAAAATAAACTTTGAGTGAGTGACTTTGGAGTGTTAGTATAGATCTAGATAGTCGATTAGATTTGAAGTAATTGGTTTTTTCTTCTTCATCAGTCTGTAAAAAACTTGAAATTTGAACATTTTAAAAAATTATAAAATTTATAAAGTCTATTTTAGTTACTAATAACAAATGAAAGCCGCTTAGATTAAATAACTTTTTTGAGAAAGCAATAATAAACAAAATCCTGTAAGTCTTCTTCCTGTTCACAGCCACAAGATTAGAAATAAATTGGAAAATTTTCGCATTCAATATTGAAGCATGCGAAAGAAAAAAAATTTGGGCCAAGATATCAAGGCTTTGTGAATATTAGAATAAAAATGTTGGCATAGATACAGTCTCACTCATTTTATTTCCGGTTTGATACCATAGACAAGTTTTCACGAAAATCAAATAATACAAAAGCATACAGAAGAAACAGAGTGTGGAATTTTCATAGGTTTACATGCACGCAAAAATGAAAGACAGGCAAGAAAGGCAACGTGTAACTTTTATTTACATCTGAACAGGCAAGAGCGGATTTGAGAAAGAAATTAAAACTTTTTCTCTTATTCTTTCTCGCTCTGAAGTGAGTGAAATTTGTCAAAGAAATTTTCAAATGAAAGAACGACAGAAATTTTTTTGTTTAAAGATGAACGCGAGGAAAAGATGACAAATTGTATAAGAAGCAATTTCATTCAACAAAATACAGTATATGTTATAAAAAATAAGAAAAAGTTAGAGTATCAACAGTACAATATTGACAGCATTGCTTTTTTTTATTAAAACTTTGTTTTCAACTTTCATTTGTATAGTATTACTCTCTACATTTTTTCTTCGCTTCTTTTTAGCTGTAAGTAAAAAAAGCTTTTTCTCCTAAATAAAGACAAAGTGAATAATCAATTGAAGCTGATATCGAAACATATAATTGACTTCACTTTTTGATAGCAGTGAACGAAATAAATAAAAAAAAACTTCTCTGTAGAAGCTTACAGATGTATAAGCAGAAAATTAGATTTACTACATTGGTAACAACAAACGACGTTTTGTTGAAAAATAAAAACGAAAAAAAAGTATGAAACGTGCAAATGTGAAAAACTAAGTAACTGAAGAAAAATTAGCAATACTACCCGACAATGCATACTAAAAGCGCATTTTGCTATTGATCTCATCAAAAAAAATGATTCTTTAAAAAATTGACATAGTTTACAAATAATGCAAAAATAATTAGAAAAATTATTTAAAACAGAAATTTCATGCAATTAATTATGATATATGTAATTAATAATTCAAAGATTTAAACGAATTTTTCTGAGGCAAATATCTAACATTTTTGAAACAATTCAAATATTCTTTCAATCCAAATATATATTTAATTTACCGTTTCTGTATAGACTAGTTATTAAGACAGACAAATAGAGAAACGAACAAAGTGTGTTGTCCACAGTTTCATTTTTCCCGCTATGATAAAAAAAATGTGCTAAAAAATGTTTGTGTGAAAACGAATACCATTGATATAAGTATAAGAAAGTAAAAATTTATGAAATGTGAGCAATAAAAATTCTGCATGAATTCGCACTCATTGAGTTGAGTGCATGAGGAAATGAGCGGCTTTTTTGGCACTTCACTTTATGAGAATGTTTAATGTTAAAATGTATCATTAAAATATATTTTTATTCTCACTCCTTCATGTTATATTTTTTGATACATTTTAAAGTGGAATATAATAATTTTTTCCATATTCAATGAGAGTGACGGCTGTGTGGCAGAAGTTGAATGAAACTGAGGAAAATTAAATTATTCATGACATTAAAGCTGTTCACAGGTTTTCATCAAAAAATTTTGTGTTGCTGAAAATAAATTCCTTCAAACTTTCACCATTGCTGCCAATCTAAATTTTTGTTCTTTAAAAATTAAAGTTAATCCTGACTTGAATAACACCAAGGAAATGAAAGATAGAAGGTGATGATGTTATGAAGCCTTTTCAAAAACAATAACAAAAAAAGTAGAGAACAAAGAAGGTGCGATGATGATGATGTCGATGATTACAATATAAATAATAACCTGCTTAAAATCTTAACTTATTCTATTATTTCACTTACTGTTTTAAAATCCATTTATTTTACTTATTAAGTATCCTCCATTGACTTTCATATAGACAATGAAAGAATCTTTACATTAACAGAAAGAATAAAAGGATTAATTTTCAACTACATGTCAATTAATCAACTTGTATCATATAAAAGAATTCTTTTCAAAAACAGACAATTGAGGCTTGAGATAGAGAAATATAATGGTAAAGATTTTTAACTCATTTCTCGCTAATAATGAAATTATTTTCACAGCAGCTTATTGCTGTCAGTTCTTTTAAGCAGCTCACGCTTTCTTTTTTGTCAAAGAGAAAGAGAGAAAAACTTTACCATTACAAAAGTAGAAGATGATAATTAAACTTTTCCTTTATAAAACTACACCTTAAAGTATGTAATTTGCTTTATAATTGTTCTTTTTTCTCGCCCTCTCTTTGCTTCTTTTGAGAGAAACAAAAAGTCGAGAGATGAGAGCAAACAAAAGAAAAAAATTAATTGAAAAACTTACGACAACAACAAAAATGATGGAAGTGAATATTTCACGCTCTTTTAAGAAGAAAATTTTCTCATTAATAAATATATTTATCTGCAAGTTTTTAAAGTAATTTGCTGCATTATTTAATGCGTTTAACAAATGAAGTAAAATTACTATGAAAATATTATCTCTATGACAATAGATTTCATAATTAAATTTCAATGAAATTTTATTGATTTATCATTTTGATTTCAATATGTTGTCTAAAAGATGACCAAAAATTGTTGCCATAACTATGTATTGACATGTAAATTATTATTTGAGCACATTATTGAAATCCCAGACGAATCTGAAAATCCAATATAATAGGATCAAAAGATATTTCTATGCAAATATTACATATATAGAAAGTCACAAAATTATTCAATCAAAATTGAAAATTAACCCAATAATATTACAATATTATCTTAGAAATTTATCTGTAAATTTTCAAACAGTCAATAGATGAAAAGTTTGGTTATTTAAAAGTAAAAAAAGTCAATTGGGAGTGATTTCATTTGTCACCACATCGATTCGATCGAATAACAGAAAAAAATTGTAGAGAGTGCAGTTGTTTTTCTACTTGTTTAATATTTAATGATCAATTTTAGATTTTTATTGGACCGAAACATGACACAGAATTCATTTAGAAAAATAAAATAAAATGAAAATCGAAGGAAATTGTATTTAGCATCTGACAAGGGTCAACTTTTATTTTATCTTTTTTTGGGAGATTTTTATAAATTGAAATCTTTTTTGCACATAAGAACAAATGTGAATCAAGAAAGAAATTTCTTCTTTGATTTTAAATTTAATCAATATATTTTTGCAACATGATGAAGTGAATTTTTCTACACCTGATTTTCGTTCAACTAAAAGATGCTTTACATTCGATTTCAATGTAAAATGAACCATCAATGTTGACATCGAGAGTCATGCTTACGAAAGAGCAGCAAGCATCATTAGCATTATTAAAATTGGCTTCTTTTCAAGCTTTTTTTTGATTCATTCTCTTATCATATCATGTACCTCACTGAATAAAAGCATGGGGAGAGCACAGACATTAAATTGTGATAGGATGATTTGATTTATTTCACCGTAAATGTCATTTGTCTTCTGGTAGAAAATATTGAAGGGAAATTCACGTAATGAACTCGCTCTCAACTTGTGACAGACTTTTCTATGAACAAATAATGTAAAATATAAATCATTAGCTTAAATGCTGACGAGTTGTAAGTTTTAAGTGTAATTACAACCTCACACTTGTATGGTAAAGTATAAACATCCGTTACACAAGTTTTGCCTTTTCCTTGAAAAAATTTTTAAATAAAAAGCGAATTTAATTATACAGAAAACTTTTTCATTCACACATACTTGAGTAAAGAGAAATTTTATAAATTTTAATTAACTTCTTCCTGTGATTAGAGGCAATAAAAAAAGGCAAGTTCATTTTTTTATTTTCTTATTTTTTGCTCTTTCAATTTTATCATTTCGTACACTCAAAGAAAAAAAATACAATTCGATTGTGATTTTGTTCCAAAAATTGACAATTTGAATTGTGAAAATAGGGATGACAATGATAATTGTAAATTTTTACAATTTCGTTGTCAATATTTTTTCACAATCAAATTGTAATTTTAACAATGGAATTTTTTGAAAATTTCACAATGTATATTGTTAAAATTAACAATCAATATTGTGAAATTTAAAAATTAAAAAAAAAATAAAATTTTTTGACAATGAACATTGCTGATTTTAGCAATTTAAATTTTCAATTTTGGTCACCCATCTAAGTATTAATCATCCTTAACGTTGCTTAACTTCTCATGTTCGCTCTTTATCATGTAGTCCATTTCATTTATTCATCTAAATATCTTTAAGTAACAAAATGAACTACTTTAATAAAAATTTTATTGAGTTTTAAGATTATCATTTTATCATTACTATTTTAAAACAGTATGAATTTTTTGGAGTAATTTTAAAAGAAAATTAGATTTTTTTTAAATTTCTTTTAATTTTCTTCATTTTACAATTTAGATTGTAAAATTTTATCACCAAAATTGTTAAAATTTTGAGTCAACAATCAAATTGTAATTATTGGCAATAAAAATTGTAAAAAATTTTCACAATCGTAATTGTAAAAATTGACAATAAATTGTCATTTTCAAAAATGAGCAACTGCAAGAATTTGACAATGAAAATTGTTAATTTTAACAATATTTTTGTTAAATCTGAGCAAAATTCATTTGACAATTCGCATTGTAAATTTTTTTTTATGAGTATACTCAAATATCAAATGAGATTCAAATTTTTTTATTTTTTTTTTTGAGAATTTGATTCCCCTAAAGAATAAATGGAAAAATAAACATGAAAATGTTTCGTCTTTCACTTTTTCCATTTTTTATTATTTAAATAATGTAGAAAATAATTTTTCTTTCATTCTTTTCAAACATCGGAGAGAAAGATTTATTATGAAATTTCGCTAACATATTCATGTTTACCTATGCTTATCGCTAGAAAAATGATCCCCATGCGTGAATCCGTTTCTATCTTTTTCCTCCTTTTTCTGTTTTCTCTCTCGCACACATATACATTTGAAAGGAAGATAAACTGAATATTTGAATGTGAATAAATGAATGTCATTTATTTATTTATTTTTCTATTTATTCTCTTGGTTTTCTCTATATGTAAATGTGCTATAATAGAACATTTATGCAAATATAATTTATTAAATAATAATAAAAGATTTACGCACTTGAAAAATTTTAGTTTAAATACTACTTTCAATTATCGTTCTAAAAAATACAAACTTCTCGGGAAATTATTTGAGGTAAAATCTAGATATTTTAGTTTATCATGATGTAAAATAAAAAAAAATTGGATTTAATGCAATCTAAAGTCATTTATAATCCGTATTCGGACAATTTCTATTGAAATTTTTTCCATTAACATTTAACTTTTTCATGTTACCGTCTTCCTTCGAATAAAAAGACCGGGACTTGTGTTGTAAAATTGAAAATTCTTTCACCCTTGAATACAAAGACTGCTCCTTTTATTCGAGGGAAGACGGTATATAGAAGAAAAACTTTCATCGTTAACATAATAATTTAAAAAATTTATTTTATAAAATTTAGTTCAGAATTTTGCATAAAATAAAACTTTTGAAAAAACCTTTTTAATTTTAAATTAACTTTTACTATTTATATTTAAACAGGAATTTTAATAAATTGAAATAAATTTTATTTCAAAAAATGATTTGTAAAAAAGTTTTTACTATATTAATGTTCATTACTGTATAAAAATTTACTTTTAGAAAATTTATTTAGCCTTCAAGTTAATCAGCTAATTTTAGATTATTGAAATCATTCAATTGGACAGCCTACGCTATTCGCATAATATTGATTTTCAATAAACAACATATTTTCTTTTTTTGTCTTTCACAAAGTATCAATTTCACTAATTTTTCTCTACTGTCTAACGATACGATACGATCTGATTTCCATACTTTTCTTTTAAATCAGAATTAAATTTTCTTTGCTTGCCTATTCGTGATCTCCATAATAAGCCATTTTCTCTCTCTTTTTCGCAACTAATTTAGGCTTTCTTTCTCTAATGTGATATCTTGTGTACCATAGCTACCCTTTTATTATCATCATGCGTAATAATAACAAGAGGACGTGGCATTAGTGTGCGGAGGATGGAAGGTGAATTAAAAAACATTTTCTTATAATTATTTCAGAAAAGAGAGCAAGTGAGAAGGATGTTGTGTTGGCAAATGATAAACATCTTCATTTCATTATTTTGTATTTGAATCACGTTTGAATTACTTAATAAAGTTTTTACACTCACCATGTTTATGATAATAATAATAATCAGTTCAAAAAATGCTTTTACTTAATCATTGTGGCGATGTTAAACAAAATTTTAAATAAATATTTTTCTGTCTTTTGATTTTGTTTTCTTCTTTGTTAGACGTTTACAAATAGAATAATAAGAGATCTATAAAGATACCTAACAAAAATAAATTACGTCTTTTTTCATCTTAGCAAAAAAGTGTGTAAGTATATAGCAAGCACTTCATTTTGTATTCTGAACAAGACACTATTTTCTTCGCAACATACGTCTTCATCATCTTTTTCTATCTTTCTCTTTCCTTTTACATTTAATCGCCCGTCAGCTATACATAAACTCATCAAGAGTAAAGTTTCCATCCTATGTGCTAATTGAACAAAATAGAATTTAACATGCGAAGCCATTTGAGTTCTCTCTTTTGAATTATTAAAATTGATTTCTGCCTAAAACCTCCCACACTTAGACTGAGTATCATTAAATTACATTTTCGTCTGTATTTCATCTTCCCATCCACAACATGTGAAAATTTGATTAACCTTCTTTGCTGTGCTTACGCATAATTTACAAATGTAAGCGTTTCATTTAATTTTAATAAATAGATATGGTTAAAGTAGGGCTTTAAATCATATAATTAATTCTTTATCATTAAGTACGTCTATATGTGGAAAGTATTTTGCTATTGTGTGAGTGAATAAAAGCGAATTTAATTAATAATGAATAAAATTGAATTTGTTATTTTGTTAAATTGACAGACAGAACTAATGAAAGACTTTCATACCTGTCTGTTCGTATTAATTAAGACAATCATTATGATTATTTTATATTAATTTTACGAGTGATGTTTTAGGGAAATATCTATAAATAAATTTCACTCATCAAAGACAATGTCTGACTTTTCTGCATAATTTTTTTAATTTTTATAAAAAATTTCAAATCTCAATGTTAGTGTATTTATTTGTTTATTGTCATCGTTATTTTTTAAAATCAATAATTTTTGATGGTTGAAATTCACTGTCATTATTCCACCTTTGTAAAATTTTATTAAATTTAAAAAGAGTAAAACTTGAAAATTGAACTGAATTTTAGAATAAAAATCCAAGATACTGCAGTACATATTTAAATCTACATTACATGAAAAATATATTGTTTTAAAATAATTTAAATTTTCAACTGCTAAAATGTTTATCAAAAACTACACAATACAAATATTGTTTTATTACATTTAATAGTTATGAACAATTGACTAGCAATAATTTGATACATTAACTTATGAATTGTTTTAGATATTGATAAATAAGTAGATAAATTTTTTGACCAAGAATATGAACAAAATTTTTGTCATCTTAAAGTGAATAAACAAGTCATCCATTTATATCCATTCGTCCATTTATTTGCCAATAATTCAATCACCACAAATCCATAAAGAACAGAAAAAGTTTCTCCATCCAGCTATAGCTAGTGACTATGATGAAGAGTAAGAAAAATATAGAAAAAAGAACTTTCAAAGAATTTCATTTTAAGAAGAAAAAAAATTAGACAAAGTGTGTGCCTGAAACATCATTAACCCAACAGAAATGCTCGCATTGGACGAATAAATGGTGCACTCAGCAAAATATAGATGGAAAGAGCAAAACTATAAATTCAATTTATAACTTTTACATTGAAAGCGCATAAAAGAAAATAAATGCTGAATAAATTGCAGACAGAACATGATGATCTTGAGTATTTTCATGTGAATAAGATGAAGTTTTCTCTCTTTATTAAATAACAATATAATAATCATATTCTAACAGAAAAAAAAAATTCAATTTGCAATTCCCCTTTCACTGTTGATAGCAGTAGTAGTTTTTTTTGGTATCCAACTTAACTTACATGCATGCACCATTCATGTAAAATTTCATTTCAATTGAAGCACATGAAATTGAGTTTGAATGACGGCAATAGAAGAACAAGCAAGGAAATCATTCATTTTTGTTTATTGTCATCATCGTAAAAAATAATATTTTCATATGCATGGTTCCGTAACTTACTCTTTGGATACAAAGATGCATGTTCACTTCATATCATACAATATTCTCTTCTTCTACCTTTCTTTCATCAATATTGCACAGTTTGGTTGATTTATTGAATCGATAAAGAAAAATGACTTTGAATTTCCTTGAACAAGCAAGCCAGTTAAGATGCAGATCAGAGAAAAGTAGAAGAAGTATGCTTGTTTGTTAGTTTGGCTTCTTTCGATTTGCATTAAAATAGAGAAGAAATTTTTCAACATACTTTTTTATGAAAAACGAAATTTGTTTTATTCAGAAATTACGTGGCTAATTTGAATTTAAAAGAACTTGAAATAAGCTGCAATTCAATTTTAAATTCCAAATAAACGTTAAAATTTTTACTTTTTAAAAGTTGACTTAAGCTTATTCATTTAAATAAAAATTGGCATTTAGTTTAAAAACCTGAATTTTATAATGATTTCAGATGCGCTTAAAATTCTTCAAAGAATAACGAGTACTTCAAAACATTGAAATCTTCAAAGATTTAAATTTTAAAAAGCTTTAAAAATTAATGATACTAAGTAGATTTGTTCAAATACTTAAAAAATTTTCCATGTCAGATGGAGCGACTTGCACTTAAATCATCAATATTGAAATTGTGCAAATAAACTCAATCTCTTTCGCTCAATTATCAATCACGAATTGAGCAACTCATTATGCGGGTTACATAACTTTTAGGAAGAAAGAAAATTAACTATTTGGGAGGAATATAAACGCAAACAAGCAAATAACATTGTCTTCTAGCAACAAAACTTATTTGCTATATGTCTATTGATTTTCAATGAACTTTCCAAGAACTTTTAGCTAAGCATATTTCCGTTAATTCAATCAAGCAGAGAGTGAAAGGAAAGAGAAAAAGAAAATTGATACAAGACAGAGAACAAAAGATGAGCAGCATACCGAAAGCTAATGTTAGAAAAATAACAAATATACAAAAAATATGATGAAATGTTTTTTTACATATACGAGATGAGAAATGAATGTGTACATCATCAGAAGTTTATTTGCAAACATCATCGGTGGAATGCTATGGCATAGCTCTGTTTACCACCATGTATATGTATACATGAGTGGATTGAGAAAGTCCATAAATTACTAATATGAAAGAAAGAAGAATTTTTTCATTCATTACCATGCCAGTCAGCCAGTCATTCAGCCACTTGCTCTGTATATTTATGTATGATGCTCAACTAATGATGGCGGATGCTTTCCTTTCTAAAAAGAGTTTTTTCCTCTTCTTCATCGCCTTCCTGCCTGCTCACCATCATTCAATGAGAAAAAAAAAATGAAGAGAATGAGTGAGAGATTTTTGTGTGTAATGTAGCATACACAAAAAAATTATCTTTAGGATAATTTCCCAACCACTAAAGCATTTCCTCCTACCAGTATTCTCATAAGAAAATTTTTTTTCCTATTTCATACACTTCCCTTCATTCTTTCACTCGTTTACAAAAAAAGCATCATGATTCGTTGTAATGATGACTCAGCTATATTTGTCAATTGTGTTTTTGTAATTATTTTGACGATTTATTTGCTTTATTGAATTAATTATATCGAATTTATGTAAAAGATTAAATAGGTTTGTTGTAAATTATTTTGGTTCACTATTTAGGAGAAACATACATTATTTGGACAATATAGTTTTGAATAAAGTAAAGTTTTTAGATTTTGCAAATTAAAATTCATTAGAAAATTTAAACTGATATAAAAATTATAAAATTATAACATTTTCGTTAAAATTTTATGATGCTAAAAATATTTCTTGGTCTTGAAAACTGTGTTCATAAGGAAAAACTCCAAAACTTTAATAGCATTTATAAAATATATCTCTTTTTGCATCTTTAGAATTTGTCAATGAATAAAGAATTAAAGATTTTGAAATTTATTTGAGCTTTCTAAATGCTCAGATTTTTTAGAAACAAAACTTTAAGAGATTAACAAAAATCAATAGCAAAAGTCATTAAAGCACAATTATGATGATATGAAAAAATTTCAATAGAGATGAATAGAAATGAAAATAATGAGAAGAAAGCAAATAAAATAATTTACTTTCCACTACAATACAGAGTAAATAATGATAGTTACTTGAATCTGCTAGTGTCTAGAAATTTTTCATTTTTTTCTCTCTGAAAGTAAAATATAAAATGAAAAGTTCTGAGTATCTATTTATATTAAATGGAAATATGAAAGAAAGGAAACTGTAAAAAATGCTTTAAGAAAATGATGGATCATTAAAAATGTCATTATAAAGCACATCACGTACACAATTTTGTGAAGAATTGAGAGAAAGAAAAAAGAATGAAATAATTCTGCTGAAAATAAGCTTTAAATTATTTAGTTGAGTTCATACATGATGCTATTGCGGCTTTTCATTCAATCGCATATGCATACATGTTCACAACATTTTCAAAAGCATTCGAGTGAGTAAATGAGTAAAATAAGTATGTTGTTGTTTATTTTTATTAAAGAAATATAACAATTGGTTTGAGAAATGCAATAAGCATTAAAATTTTGTACTATTTTGTTATACTCATTATTATTTGTTTTTTATGACAATTTCAGAGTGTATAATTTTAAACACAACTTAATTTTAAATCTAAAAAATTTTATTTTAAAATATCTGAATTTTGAGGTTCCAAAATTTGGATATTGGAGTTAAAGATTTGTAAAAAATTATTTTCAAAAGAATCTGAAGATATTTTGAAAATAACAATATTTTCGTGAAATCTCGATTTGATTTTCGAACTGAGAAGAGCTAAAATTTTATTTAGTTATAGAATTAAAGTTGGTAAATAACTGAATTTTAGTTTCTACATCAGTATGTACAGTATCATTTCTCTTTCTGTTCGTATTCTTCTCATCCTCTCAAGTTATGTGTTTATTTGTTCATGTATATTTAAGGTGTATTAAGGCATCTACAGTATGCATTAAAATTAATGCACTCTCTTGCTTTTAAAGTGATGAATGGATAAATTGCTTTCTTGTTTCTAAAACATTGTTAAATTTACCATTGTTATGTTTTATTCCTGAACATTTAATTGTTTTGATCTGCAATAGAATTATTTATAATATCGTCACTGTAGCATAAAATTTTCATGTAAAATTTTAATTGTCATATGATGAATGAAAAAAGTCATGTAAAAATAAAAAGTATAGAATGTTTTACAGAATTTTAAATCTCATAAATCTTCTTTGCAAAGTGTTACGAATCCTACTTCTAATTGTTCATCATTCTTCTTCGTTTACTTCTAAATGTCAAGCTAATGTAGTTTATGCACTTGCAATTTTTAACAGTATTATGAAAGATTATGCAAAATTGTATGCATACATGAAAAAGTGATTTTTGTTGTTATTGAATAATTTTTGAGAAATGTTGAAAATTTGCATAGTTTGTGTTATGCTATCTATCTAGTAATTAAAATTAAATATTCTTGTTATGTTGATTTTATGTAGAGAAAATTAAAAGTAGAAAGAATAAAAATTGCATTCAATTTAATCAATTATGTAAAAGAGAATGAAATATGCAGTTGAAAATGACTTTCTTTCTTCATCATTCTACACTATTAATGTATACAAAGCTCAAAAAAAGAATTGTGTGAAGTACAGCAAATGAAATCAACTTTCATTCTTTCTCTCGGGTGCTGAGTGTTCATTTTAATTTTCAATCTAATTTCCATCTCTCGCTTTTCATCATGATTAAATTGAACTTTTACTCAACATTATGGCAAATAAGGTGACAATTTCTTTTCACTCTTTTATTCATAATGAATATGGATAGAATTTATTATTTAAATCTTCATTGTTTACGACTTTCAATTATTTTCATAAATTTTAGTCTTATTATGAATGTTAAATTTAAATTTCTAATTTTACATGAAAATTTAGAAAACTCTCTTTTATTTTCATATTTCAATTAAATATATTAATAATTAAATACTTTAAATAAAATTCAAACAAAAAGCATAGTGGTTTCCTTTTTTTAGTTATGAAAGTTTGATTATTTCATGTAGAATTTTGCAAAAAAAATGCAGTTGAAAACTTTTGTAAAATAAAATTTTCGAAACATAAAAAATCAAGTGTAATTTCATAGGTTTCGAAATTCTGTAAAAATTAAAAGAAATTTTTTTAAACTTTCAATGAAATCTCAAAATAATAACTAATGTAAGTCTCAATTTACTCAATTTATCTCATGCATATTCAAGTTCTCATAGCATTCTCCATGCAGAATAATTATATAAAAACCGCTAATAATTGTTATGAAAAAATTCTGCATATTGAAGTGCATATTTTAAAAAATTAAACCAACGATAAGAATAGAATAAATAATCCTTAGTGGATTCTCATTTATGCACAGAAAATGAGCAAATAATTAAAGTTTCTAGTGTTGAATCTCTGCTGACGGGATTGAAAAATTTTTGATCAAGAATCTCATGATAAAACAAACTTGAATTTAGTAATGTTCACTTTATAAGCTTTTTAAAAACTTTAATTTTATAATTTATAAATTTTTTGATCTCATCTCTGATCTGAACTTAAAAGGAAAAACTTTTTGTCCATTTCATAACATGTTAAATTTCAATGCACATCAAGTTAAAAAAAACTTTTCAAAACTCATTCACTAAAATGCAAATATGCATGAAATTTTATGAGGACACAAAACAGGATGAAAATAAAATAAGAAATTCATTTTTTGAGAATAATGATAATTAAATTATTTCAATTTGAATGCAAAAGTCTAGACTTTTTTTTGTTTTTTTTTTATATTTTAGATAAAATTTAATGAGTTAAACACATAGAAATTTGAATGTTAGATATGGATTATTCTGATCTAAGTGATTTGTCAATATTTTCATATCTTGTTTAAAATCAAAAAAAGAATTTAATTAAAGGTTTGTGGTCTGTTTGATTTTGATTTGAATTTCGAAGCGATTTTGTGTGCATTGAATTTAAGAATAGAAATTTTCAAAGGAAATTTTGATATCAATTGAAACTTGTTTAGAGCAAAACATAAATTTCCTAAAATTTCAATAGTCAATTCATTTCGTTAGATTTTATTTTTCTAAAAGTTTGATTGAAACACAATCTCCTAGCAGCAGGTAATACATAACATCAAACAAAATGACGAAAATATTTTAAATTTTCAACTTTAATTCAAACTAATATTTTTCAATCTATAATATTTCCCTGAAATTTAAAATCATCTGAAATATAATTTAACTAAAAATTTTAAGAAAATAGAAACTCACTGAACTGAGCAAAATGAAATACCAACAAAAAATAAGCTTAAGAATGTCAATAAAAATTTTCCTCATGAAAAAGTAGCAGAAACAAAAAAAAAGCAATAGAGATTTTCATTTCGTCTATACCACATAGATATACAAGCAATTCATAAAGAAAAAGACTCAAAAGTTTCAAATTTGACATGATTGTCTTCTCTCTATCTCATGAGTGCATGTATGTGCATGTGCTTTACTAGTAGTAGTTGCAACAATGACAACTTGATTGTGAATGAATCGATATAAATTTCATTTTATTTTCTTCACTATACAATTTATACTTTTTCACACTTCATTTGTTTTCCTCGAATGTCATCATGTCAGATTACTATTCAATGTGCAACTATCTACTTCTTGTGCATGCTGTGCTTCTGAAAAAAAGGTTTATTGCTGTAAAATGAAAATCAAATTGAAAGAATTTTTATTTAACAATTAATTTATTCTCATTTATTTAAAGATTTTTCTCTCTTGCTTAAAAAGCTTTCAAAGAACACGAAAAAAGGTAATAATTATCCTCATCTCTCCATCATTCATTAATAGCTTAATTCTAAACATTTTTTATATCTCATTTTTAATTAATGCTAAGAAAAATACAAAAAGAAATGAAAAATTTTTTTGTTTCTGTTTTATGTGTTTTTTAATCAATTAAGTTTGTGTATTTGTGTGTTTTTATGTATGAATATGTGTTAAACTTATATAACAGCACAAAGAAAGTGGAAAAAGAGAAAAATACAAATTGATACACTAAAATTTTTTGTTATCTCTGTACATAAATGAATTATATTCTTTGTCAATTTTTTCCCAGTTAGTAGAAGAGTATAAGTTGTTTACATTTACACAAAAGTAGTTTTCTTTTTTGTTTTACTTAATTATTTCAATTTGTATTAAAATTTCTGAATGTGATCTTAGCTAGCACGTACAAAATTCGTTTCATGTTTTTATTTTCTTTTTCTTATGTTTTAAAAAATTTCTTTATTTAATTACTCTTTTATTTCATCATTACTTGAAATTGAAATGATAAAATATAGAAAATTAAAATTTTTATATGATCTCAAAATGCATCGTAGAATTTTTATTATTAACAAATAGTGGACATTTAAATTTATTTAATTCAAATCAACTTGACTTTTATATTTTTAAAAAATTTTATTTTAAGCAAATCAGCAACTTATTCCTTTTGGATTCGATATTATTAAATTTATGAAATAAGAATAAAGAATTTCTGATTAAAATTGATATTTCAAAACAGTATATGAACTTTAAAAGTATAATTTTATATTTATTGTAAAGTCAAGTTACACTCAAGTTTACTCTTTGACATTTAATTCAAGTATTTAATATTAGACCAACTTAATTTAATTAGTCAAAGAATATAAACTTATTGCAATGACATTAAATAAATTATTTTAAAAAGTTAATTGATAAATGTCATTTATTTATAGCCTTAAAGTCATTTAATTTTAAATCAAAAATCTAATTGTCCACTCTTTGATTGTTGGATTATTTTGCTCCTTTTTGATTATTGATTTATGATTTAGTGAATTGTAAAAAGACAATGATTGATTTTATGCTCCATAAACTGACTTTAAATTAACTGTAGCTGCTTAAATTTAGGTTATTATTGACCGACTTATTTGAAAAATTTATTGAGCAATAATTTTTTAAATAGTCTTTGCTAATTTCACTCTAATTGAACAGACAAAATTATCTCATTAAACTTTAGCATCAATTGAGTAAAGTAAACTAATTTGAAAATAATCTTTTTTACTTTCTTTCGTTCTGCCTTCAAACCAATCAGCCAATAACATCATAAATTTATAAAACTCTTCAATAAAACATTTCACTCTCTATCTCATCATTATTATCATTACATCAAGAGAGTAAAATGCTTGCAGCAGCTTCCATTTTCATCTACAGTGAGAGTTAAATAAAAAAGAAGAGAACGAAACGAAACTCAATTTCATGCTATACATAATATATAATCTTTTATGAAAGTGCAGTGACTCTAATATCACAATGAAGAAAAGATTAATGTTGAACTATAGTTGAATAATTTTTCGTTCTTTCTTATTGCATAATCGAGAGCGAGAGAGTAAAATTTTGTATGCATGCATGCTAACTACTGTCTCACTCACTCTCTCATCTCACAGGTTATGTACATACATGAAAAGCTATAAAACTATAGTTTAATGTAATCTTCTCCTTTTCTTTATTTGACGTTGGCATAAATGGCTTTTATTTTTCTTTATGTTTTCTTTTTTTTTAACTACTACTGCTGCTGCTATCTTCAATGAGAGAATTTTTTTTCTATTTTGGAGCCGAAGGAGATTTTTTTCTTTCTGAATGAATGTATGGTAAAAAGTGTGTATTTGTTGGTGCATTTTCTAGACTATGTAAAGATGCTTGCTCTCTGTTAGTTTTTTAATCTATTTTAATTGTAATTTGATAGAATAAAAAAGTTTTTTCAACTCTTTCTTTCTTTTGTGTAAAAACAAATATCTCCAAGGACACTTTGCCTGAAAAGGATCTTATTTGATTTTGTTTAGGGCATGGAAATCTTTTTCTTTTTTTTTTTCATTTTCAATATCAAAAAAAAAGTTTTATTATAAAATATAACGAATTTTTTAAATTTTCATTTTTAACGAACTTTAAAGTTTTGAAAAATGATAAAAATATTTTTTAAAAAATCAATTTCCATACCTTGAATGTGTATTTTTAAGCAAGCTAAAGGGATCTTCAATTTCAATATCTTTGGACACTCTTCTCATGGGATAAAGATGTTTCTACTTTTTTGATTTTCATGAATTTCTTTCCTTTTGATTTTCTGTTACTTTTTTTTGAAAGAGAGCCCGAAATGCTTAGAATGACAAAAAATTAAATATTTCTCTGTAAATGAAAATTCCATTTTTGTTTATCTTGTTGCTGTTTTTACCCTATGTTCCTACGAGCTCATTTCATATATATATATATATATTATGCTTATACTCAAATTTTCTTTAGTATGTACTCACAGGTCGTCAACATCTTGCCAACTTTTTACTTTGTCTAAAAATTTCTAAAAAGTGAGTTTCGCTACGTCATCAGAAAATTTTACTTTTTTTCCCTTCATTTTATATCGCTACATATGTGTGAGTGTTATGTTCACATTTTTAGTTACAAAATATGTCTATTTTTTATTATTTCTCACTACTCAGTATTTTTTTCATACATTTTACAACTTTTTTCTCCTCTTCGAATTTCACAAAAATACCTTTCCTGCATCACATTTGTTAATTTACAAAATACCACTCGAAAAATTTTTCAATCTTTTCTTTTTTTAATGAGAGAACGTTTTTGTGATTTTTTATTTTCAAGGAAGAAAAGGGAAACGGCGTTCTAATATGAAAAATTTATATTTTCTTAAAAAAATGTTAAAATTTTTTCATTTCAATTTACTCAAATGATTTTAGTTTATTCGACCAGTCTTTATTTAATACTATTCAATATTTTGACACAAATTTACTATTTTTATTTTTATTTTATTTTTACGTTCTTCTCAAAAAAAATTCATTTTTTTACAATGTGAACATGAAAGTGATGTGGTGAAAAAATGATTGAAAAATGTGGGTTTCTCTGAGGATTAAATTGATGATCTTTTAATTAATCAAAATGTGTGTTTTTGTGTGTGTATAATTTTTTTTTTTGAAAGAATCCTCCTCTCTCAAGTTTGTATGTATGTGAGATCAATTAAAGAAAATTTGTGATTGAAACGAAATGTAAATGTTTGTGCAAAGCAATTTGCATTTTAATTAAAAAGTCCTTTATTCTGAACTTTTAGAGATATAAAATTATTTTTAGTGCAATGACCTTCTTTTAAAGAGATGAAAAACTAATTATTGTTATTATATGGCATATTAATGAAGCACTCAGTCAAAAAAGATGTGCTAAAATATTGGAATTTCATGTATTTTAAATTACTAATAAAATTTTTATATAAAAAATAAATGATTAAGAATTAGTACGTGTTGGAATTATTACTGCGGAAGTCAACATTTAAATTAAGCCCATGTTCCCCAAGTTTTGGCATATAATTTTTGTATTTATTTTATTTCTCTTGATTGATCATTTCTTTTTATGCATAAAAGCTAAACTTATAAAAATTAAAGAATTAAGATTAAAAATTAATTAAGCATAAATATGAAAAATTAGTGAAAAATAATGCATCATCATTCATTAGTATGTGCGCGTATATAAAGAAATTAAAATTATTCAATACTGATTTGAAAAAGAAATTTTTTGTGCAAATTTTTTAACTCTCTTTTTTTGTTGTAAATTTTACATTATGCAGCTTAAAACTAGCCGTAAATTTTATGCTATTCAATAATGAAAGACAAAAACACTTAAGCCAAATATTATCATTTAATTAATTAATTAATTAATTTTCTTATTTTTCAACTGAACATTCATTCGATTCAAATTATTTTTAATTTTTTATAGCAAATATAATTCATCATCTTATTATTATTCAGTATGATCTGTTTTTTATTTTATTTTATTTGAATTCCACTACTGTCACTTTCTCTTCTATTTTTTGGCATTTATGGCCACAAATTATTTTTTGTATTTTTTTTCTCATTTTTAAATATCAAATAATTATTGTAAAAAACTCTCGTCAACTTTTTTTACTCTTTTTTTCAAGATTTTTATTTTTTTTTTTGATCACAGAATTTGCATCACACAAACGATAGCAATGAATATACTTTTATTATTTCTTTTTAAAAAATTATTTTTCACTTTTACCTATTTTCTCTCAACGCGACACATTTTCTTTTTTCTTAAACATAAAGTCATGAAGGAAAATTTTTCTTCTTTAAAGTTTTGTTTGGTTTACAAAGTAATTTTATTGTGCTTTCTTATCAAGGTGAAAATAATAAAGTTGTTATAACAAATTATTTCAAGAATTGAAATTTTGTTATGACAACTATCGTTAAATGTTTTAAGGTTTTTCACACTTTGTATAATAATAAACCAGAGTCATATTGCAATTTCACTGAAGTTTGTTATTGATAAATATATACAGTAACATTACCTTGTTTCCCAAACAATAAACAATCTTGCTCCGCAGCAATTAAAACAAAGTTGTGCAAACAATCTTAACTTTGACTCCAAAAATGGCAGTGGGAAGCGTCGCAGAAAATTTTCACTGACCGCAAAATACTAAAAGTTGAAGCGACATGTTTGTTGAACATGTGTAGAACAAACGTGCCAGTAAGCGACACACAAAAGTTTGCAAAAAGAAAAAAAGTAAATTAATTGCTAAATTGTGAAATAAAAAAGTAAATTATATACAATTTCACTGAAAGCCTTAAAATAAACGTCTTTATTGGCATATTCAGCACGTTTTCGCTTCCTTGAATTCTGCTAACCGCCTTTTCTATTATTTAAGAGCTTGGCATATATGCATGTCATGTTTAAATAGTATATTTGGCTGCTGCGAAGACAAAATTAGTTTTCTTTTTAAACAACGAAAATGTGTGTTATTACAAGTCGTCATGATAGCAGAAAATTTAATTTTTTTGACATTTACTTTAACCATGGTAACTAAAAGAAAAATTAAAGTATTTATGTAGGTATGCGTGTGCATTTATAACAAATTAGTTTGATATATATAAAACAACAAAACTCTGAAATGATTTTCTAGCAAAGCGCACAAAGTTCCTCGCTCATTTAATTCACTTAGCAACATTTCATCTCATCAACATCATGATAAATCCCCTCAAACCACTCTCATTCGTTCGTTCGCGTAATTATTTGTAAGTTTCTTCTTGCTTTCTCTCTCTCTTAGATTCAACAACATAATGTAATGATTTTGAAAAAGGATCAAATAAGTTTGTTGAGCGTGTGTATGTTATGTATGTTGAATGAAAGTAAAAACAACATATAGCAGCAGCAACAGCAGTAGCAGCAGCATCAATGAATATAAATTCAATTGCTGAATTGATGAAGATAAAGACATGATGATTATTTATTTGGCAGTGAAGCTCACGGAATCAATCAACTTGATTGTACAATGTTTTCCGTTACGTATCATTGGGCTTATGTGAAATTTCTTGATTTTTCTTGTATAAGGATTCACTTAGCAACCGCAGTTTAATTTTTTTGCAAATAAAAACAACTTTTTTTTGGGATGGAAATTTGATATTCAAGTGAAAGTAAGTTAGTGTGTGAAAAATACTTTAATTAGTCTTATAATCACAAGCGTCTTAAGCTTATTTCTGACAACAACAGCTTGTTAAAGTTTTAATAAAATTTGATTTTTTTTCTTTTTCCAAAACACTAAACATTTTTCCGTTGTTGTTTTTGTTATTCTTGGCTGCCGCTTCCAGTTTTTATGCTTAAAGCTATTATTATTTACTTTTCCATTCAAGTGTAGACAGAAAGAGAAAATCAAGAAAATTTATATTTATCGTTTCATATCATGAGAGTGGGCTGAGAGGAGAACAAAAGCTATTGGCGTGGAAATACTTCATTCTTTTTCTTAGAGGCTATAAACGACGACCTTTTCCAAATAATTAAGCTTATACGATTCTAACCGACAAAGAGCGTAGAGAATTGTTCCTTAAAGTTCATTTTAGAGGTTTCCGGACTTCATTATGACTTTTTTTTTCTTCTTCTCTCTCTTCTAAAAACTAGTTTAGTTAAGCAATAATAATCGTAAACATAATAAACTCTTATCAGTGATTTTCATTTATGGCTGTCGGCTGTTACCTTTTTTTATTTTTCTTAGAATTTTCTCTCTCATATATGAGAAAGATCTAAGAGAGAGAGAGACCGAATAATAATGATGTGCGTGTATGTATGCTTGTGTGTATATATATGTGTGTAGTAAGTAAGTATAATAATATTTCTTTTTTATGAATGCGATGATGATTGAATGCAACAACAAAGAATGAAATTATTAAATTAGTTTATATATGTCTCTTCATATGGAGTGCTAAATGATCGCTACGTGAGAAACAGCGGTCACAATGACGGCACTTGAAGGGCTTAGCTCCAGTATGTTTGCGATAATGTCGAGTCAATTCATCACTTCGTGCGAAACGCCATTCGCAGCCATCCCAACTGCACTTGTATGGTTTTTCTCCTGTAAATAATAAGAAAATAAAATTTTGAGATAAGAATTTTATTTATTTTGCAGGTTTCTTTAATTAATTGAAGGTGTGAGTAATTCGCAATGATCAAAGTAAATTTTATTTCAGAGTTGTTTTTCTCAATATTTCATGAATTATGAATAAACCAGAAATTAATCAGTATATGTGCCATCATACTCGATTAGAGCGAATTTTTGGCGCAACAGATCAGTCTTTTAACAATTTTACATCGTAAAAAGTTATCATATTTTTAATAATAAATGTTTAATCAGTAGAAGTTTATTAAGAGTTTTTTTAAAAAGAATATAATGATTAATAATTCTTGATTAAAATGTTGTGCATTCTAATATAACGGTTAGTGTGATTTCAAAATTTTGTTTTTCTAAACGCACTCTCGAAAAGTTGCGTATGTTCAGAAAATTTTGTTATGAAGAATATTTTCATAAATTGTCAATCACAAAAGTAATTTAACTCAATATAAAGAAGTGCCTGCATATTATGGCAATGAAATTGATCATTTAAAACAACCCCGAAGTTTCTAGCTATTATAGTTTAAGAAATCTCAGCGCCCAGCCGAACAGCCGAACAGCCGAACAGCCAGCCAGCCAGCCATAGTGAATATAATAGCGTATTTTTTCCAAAAATTCGCTAAATCTAAGCGGTTTTTAAAGCAAAACTAGTGGCATTTATTCGTTTTACAATGAGAGAGCTTTTTCAAAAAACATAATTTGGTTCATAAAGAAACCAAAAAGTTTGCAATTTTTGATTGTTGAGAAATTTTAAAATTAAATACAAAACAACTCTGATTTCAATTTCAGTTAATGTAAAGGAGTGTGCGCTCAATTCATTAATGAATAATCCACTTCATTTTTCTTAGGATAAGTAAACAAATTTTTCAATTGAGCCTACAAATGATAACAATTAATCAAATACAAAAAAAGAGAGAAACGTGAATCTTTTACATATCATTTGAAAAAGTTTTTTTTCATTTTATTAAATTCACCATGAAAATCAACATCAGTCAAGCGAGATCGTTTTTATTTTCATTCATTGATGTAGATAAAGTCGAGGCCTCTCTTTTTTTGCCAATGTACATCATAAAAAGTCCGAAATGGGAAGAAAAAGAATTTTTGTTTACCAAAAAAGTGAACGCAAAAAACAACCCTCGACATTGAAAATTGAGAAATGGTGATGCGAGAGCTGAAATGTATTTTTCTTTCTTTCTTTTTTAAGGCTCTCCACTTATTTGATGTCTAATGCGCATTGCAAAGTGAAAAAGGAAGAAAGAATTTTTTTATTTACGTCGCAAAGAGTAACAGCATCCATTGAGTTAAATTGAATTTAATTCTATATTTTTTGTTTACTCTTTTTTAAATTGCTTTTGGTTCTTTTTTTAAAGCCTCTCGCTCTCTCGTCCAAAAAAAAGTGAAATTCAATTTGGTAAATTAACTTTAAAAAAATTGTTTATACAAATTGAATTTTTATCTCATTTAATTTCACATTCCCGTTCAATTTACATAATGCTATGAGAGTACTGGTTGTACTTGAACGTAATTTAATTGACCAATGACACATCTCACACTCGTTAAAAATATGTATACAAATCCCGCATCATCATATCAATATATGAATCATCATCAATATGTGAGAATTTTTATTTTTTCATGAATGAACTGAGAAGAATGCCACAAAGCCATTAATTTAATCAATTAAAAACTTTGAACCACAAAGAGAATTTTTTTTGTTCTTTTGAATGTTTTAATTGAAGTGATAAATAAAAACTTTTTTTGCGTTCGGAATGCATGCATGCAAGAATTAATTACATCCACATGTTTCTTTACTCGCCGCCACGCTAAATACATTGTTTGTAAAAAGAAGAAGCTTCAATGAATGAATGAATGAAATCATCAAGAATAATTTAATTTTTCTTCTGCGCGCCCCGATTGACCTCGTTTAATTTAAGAATGAGCAGTTATTATATTATATATATATAAAAATTTCTTCATTCTCGATTTATCGCCACCATCTCGTACACTTTATTAATTTAAGTCACATTAATTTTTTTCAATGAATATCTTTTACTTTTTTTATTTAACATTCAAGAATGTTTTTAATTATTTAATTTGTGACATTGAGCATGAGCAATTCTGTGAGTAATTTTCATCAATTAAAAGTTCACTATGCTCTGTTTTATTTGACGCAATCACGAAAAAATAGTGAATACTTAATAATTTTAATGAAAAGGGCGAATAAGTGAAAGTGATGAAACAGCTGTGGCGTCACAAGTTCAAAAAATCATAAAAAAAGAAAATGTTGAAAATTTTATTCAATTGACACCAATTGTTTAACTCAAATAATTCGCTTTTTCTTGGTCATTGTTCTATTGCCGATAACAAACGCCCACACAATTAAACTTTTACTCGCTGGTCATCTGAGCGATAGTTTGGTGCTCTAGGGTGAATGAAATGCATTTATATATTTCGAAAATATAGCGTGAGCATGTCAATCGGGTTAATTAAAAGCGATTTTGATCACTACATAAACACTCTATTTTTCTTCTTCATTGTTCTCACATGTGATGTCATGCTTACACTTCTTTTGACATGACATATAATTCTCTCCTTCATTCATGTTCATTAGTGAGGAAATTGTGATTATTTAAACTCAATTGTTATTGTTCTTATCATAGCAATTTGCACTCACCTGTATGCGTTCGTTGGTGAGCTTTTAAATGAGACGATTTCGTATAGACTTTTTTGCACCCGAGAAACTGACACTTGTGAATTCTTCTTCTTGAATCTGGACTATGATCCTGCTGTCGTTGAGATTGTTTTGCTGCTGCTGCCGCTGATGATACTTGAACTGTAAAAATAAATTTTTTTTGTTTTTAAATAACGAATTTTTTAGAAATTAAACTTGTAACTAACTTCACTCTATTGTTTACCTAATTTTAATATGAAATTATTACTAACCTGTTTGATTTGTTTGATTATTTCCCTGTCCAGTTCCTTTCGTTGTTGTTGCGATTGTCGTTTGGAAGTTTGGACTCATTTGAAGAATTTTCGTGACACCAAAAGAATTTTTGGTATTTGATAGTCGCACAATTGTATTGCGTGTCAGTTGCGTGGTGCCATTAGATGACACTCGAAAAATACCCTGATTATCGATTAATGCTAGTTCAGGTTCCGGTTCAGTTATTGTTAAGTTATTATTATTATTTTTACTATTACTACATTTACTACTAGATTCAGGTGATGACGGTGGTGTTAATGTTTCATGTTGATTCTGACCAGTTTGAAGTGTGGCAGGCATTAGCATAGTTGAGAGAGCTGTCGCCGATAGCCGATTACCAGCTAGCGGCGATGATGAGGGCGTTCGCGCTATTAGCAATTCAATCGTTGAATTTGACACTTTATTTGAGCCTTTGATGATTTGGATGTTTTTCGTGGTATTAAAATTTTTATTACTAGTATTGTTATTGTTATTATTATTATTATTGTTTCTACAATTTACTAATTTCTCATCGTTACTATCAGAATCCTCATAATCGTCATCAATTCGCTCCTTTTTCACTACTAGTGAGCAACTGATTGAACTATCCCATGACTTCCCTGAGCACGTTGACGATGAGGAACTCATTGATAGTGTGTCCAAATTTCTGTCATTCAGAAGCTCATCAAAACAAAGCGGATCAACTTTTACACTCCATGAGCCTGAAATTGGACCCGGTGCTGTCCAGTATTCCCAAGGCTCTGATTTGAATGCTTTTGGCTTGGGTTCATCTTTCAAATAGCGATCCATTTCATAGCATGTCTGTGGATAAGAGAATAGAGATGGAAAAAAAATTAATTAAAATTCTTTTGTGCACTTTCATGAGTTCTGAGCTGCTGCTTCTTTTCATTCTTTTATTCTGTATCGTTGCTGTTGTATGAAAAAGAAAATTAAATCAATGCACAAAAAATCTTTTTCTCACTTGCACAAGCATTTCAACAATGACTGCTTTAAATCATCATTTTTAGCAAAAAATTTCTCATTTTAATGCAATGAAAACAAATGACTCTCACTGCATTATTTTTACTCCTATACATATTGTTTTAAATGTGATGAAAGTTTTACTTTTTTGGGTAAATCAATTTTTCACTTCTATACGCTTGAAAATGTAATTTTTCACTTGTAGCAAGATGAGAAATTATGATTAAAAAAGAGTTTCAGAGAGAGCAGGAAAAATTAATAAAATAACTTTTATTCTTTTAGTCGTCGTCCAGAGTAGTGGTGGGAGAAAAAGAATGTAATTTATGAATATGGAAATGAAAATGGTCCTTTTCTCATTCACTTTTTCTCTCTCTTTTGACTCGACTTCATTATGCAAAGTATCGTTTTATTTAATTTCCAAATACCATGTAATATTTTAATCCTGAATGAATGATGAGATTAAATTTTTCAACTCTTCTTCTTTCTTCTTTTCTTATGGCTTTTGCTATATATGTATGCATCAACAGCATAAAAAAATTGCATAGCTTTAGATTTTCACGAACTAGAGGGAAAATATTCTATTGTATTATATATTTTTAAGGATTAAAAACATGTCTGAGCAGTTTGAACAACATATTAATTGGTAAGTATTTCTACTTTTCTCCGCAATCTATGCAAACGAAGCAATTTACTAGTTGAAGTGGAAAGCACTCGGTAGAGATGCAATCATTGTGAATCGAAAAGTTTGTTTTGGAAGTTGCTTTTATGTGAAGAGAGCTTGTGTGCATACTAGAACGACTAGATGAAACTGAAGCTCTCTTATCATAAGCTTTATGAATCATTACGAAAATTATTTGAGAGATTTGAGAATTACTGCTGTTGATATTGCATAAGTGGAGACTCTAAGAATGGACGAGAATTATTAAAATTGAAACTGATTTTCAGTGAATATAATTTTAAAGCATGATATTTTTTCACTAAAAATATTCAAACGATATCATTGAAAATAAAATAATTCTTAGAAAATTATGTTTAAAATATTACTGTATAATTAATCATTTAATTTTTATAGTATTATTCAGAGCCTAAAATTTATTGAAATTTTAAAAATCCATAAGTCACTGAACAATTTAAAACACGTTAAAAACTCCAAAAGCAATTTAAGATTGAACTATTCTATTTCGAGCATGAAATTCAAATAGTGCATAGCTTTTAAAATTCATTCATTCAAACCTTAGTTCATTCTGCTACGATTTTCCGATTTCACTTCCACTTCACATTTTTCAATCTCGGCACACAATCACATTCATTTAACAGTCAGTGAAACAAAAAAATCTTTTTTTATCGAATATATGTGAATATTTTATATAAAAATAAAATTAGGATGGCAAGTGAACTAAGCGAATGAGAGAAATCATATCAATATGAAAATGAAGAAAAAAGAGATGTCTGCATAAAAAAGATCGAGCTAATTTTGACCAAAAATTCAATGCACCCCTATGAATGTATGAAATCTAAATGAATTTTTGATTCAAACAGGGTTTTAACTTCATCCACAATATCCTTGCCAAATGCATATTAACTTTAGTGAAACAACTTTTTATTTCTCATTCGCTATTTGGCAATTGTTCAGTTTTCTGTAGAACATTGCAATTTTCTAAAAAAATTATAACCCTACATCAGCAATATACTAATGTATGTACCTTTATATCCATAGAAAAGAATTCAAAGCGATATTTCATAAAGCATTTACTTTAACTATTGCAGAACATTGACGCCATTCTGTTTTATTTTTCATAGCAAATATAAAAAAATTTGTTTGTTATTTGTTGAATGAACAAAAAAAAACTCTTCAATGATATTGTGACTTTTAACAACAGCTGAAGTTAGACCCATGCTTCAAGTAAATTTATTGACTGTTTCCCACTTTTAATTAACTTTTCTTTAGATTTCCTTCTTTCTCTTGACGCTGGTGCCATTACTAACTCTCTTTCTTTTCACAGAACGATCCCTTGAAGCCAACATGAATATTAAACAGGGTTTTCACTCGTTTTTTAATTAGTATTGAAGCTTTTTAAAATTCTTCGGGCATGTTTTATCCTTCTTCTTCTTCTTCGAGATTGTCAAAAATGGACGAAACTTGAAAAAAGTCTCAGTGAGATTGTCAATTTATTTGCCAAAGGAGCAGAGTAAGTAAATATAAATGATATATGAAAGTCCACTATCATCTGCCGTCACTGTTATTTGCCTCAAACTGTTTTCTAATTATAAATTCAAATTTTCACTTGAAAACCATATTGAAACATAAACTTTTGATCAAATAAATTGTCAAAACATTGGCACAGGCATGTACATGTTCTCTCTAAGTTTTATTTTTCATCATCAAGTTTGTCTTTTGTGATAATTGTGTTGCTACGTAAACTTGTGTAGCCTTCTATTATGCAAATATACATAGACAAACTCAATTATCAAAGGAAAGAGATGAGTGGTCGTGGGTAATAAACGTGTATTGAACAAATGTTTGCCATCATAACCACTATTTTAGGTCTACCCTGACCAATTTACATGTCTGTCTCCTGTATCATTTTCTATCTTCTTTGCATTCTCTTGATGGTTGATTGAATTTCAATAAATTTTGTATATTCATGTTTGCATTAAAACATCAAAGGATTTAATTTTGTTTTTCACTCAATTGAATTTTTCATGAACTTAATTTTCATCAAAATATCATCGAAAAATTAATATACAATAATTAAATTTTCTGTTTGTTTATTTAAAACACTTAAGCTTCTTTTTTACATAAATAAAGTATTACGGCTGATAAAAATGTTGTCGATTATTAAATGAACGTATCCCTTGTGATCCATTAAAATGCTTTTAGTCACATCGTTTAAATAAGCCTATATATGCCTCAACAGCAAAAAACTTTTCATATACTCACAACAGAGCAAAAAAAGAATTTTTATGACATTTATGGCTGTATCGAAACTCATGAATCATGTTCTATTTGTGTGTGACTTTATTTTAAGCTAGTACAAGAGAAAAATACTTTAAAAAATATTGCCATTTTCTGTTACCGTTGTTACGAGTTAATATTTCATCTTGAGTAACTATCTTGCATACATTCATTTTCTCTCTTCTTCTGCTTACCCGCTCTATAGCAGTTTGCAAACTAAAGTGAGAAAAGCTTTCAGAACAAATTAATAATTAACTAAGTGAAAGAAGCAACAAATGAGCACACGAGAAATGACTGCATTTGAAATGAGAGAGAGAAAATTTGTACTACTGTATATAGTTATGGAATATGAATAATGCTCAAAAATTTGACTAAAGAACAATTTCAGATTGTTTTATTTTTGTAAGTATATGTGTAAATACTTGTTAGTCACGCGAATTTTATTCCTTTCAGAGTCATCTTGGCGCCATTAAATTTATGCCAGAAGTAAAAAATGTAAATTTATTCCTTGAATTTAAAGTTGCTTTATGGCATGGTATGCATGTATTTAAATATTGATTTGTAGATTTATTGAAATAGATGTTGTAAGTTGTAAAAATATACATTTCACTATGGCAACAACGAGTATTTTATTGAGAATGATTTTTCCAATGAGATAGCAAAATGCCTAACCTAATATGATATTGATGAAGATTTCTAGTGCAAAAATCAATCACTATCTCTCTCTACGTTGTTCCATATAATGCATAGAAATTCATCGTAACCTTGGCAATTTATTCCCATTCCAACAATCTGCTATTTCATTGAATATACTCAAATACTAATTAATCATTTCGAAACGGCAGCAGCAAAAAATAATGAATAGAAGAATGAAATAAAGACGATGCTGCTTTTGTCGTCTTTTGTGTATGTATCCTTTTTTGTGTCGCTGCTGTGCGTGTCTCCAATGTTTAAGAATAAGAAAAATCTTTTTTCTTTTCTCTTTTTTTCGTGCCATTCTTTATCTCTAACTCAATGAACATGAGTAAGGTAAATAAGAAGGCAATAAAGAAATTGGAAGAAATGGACTATCATTCACATTCCTATCACTACAATTTATGGCGAATTGCGAATTGTAATGGTATATAAATATAAAGGTAGCAGCAGTAGTAGCAATAAACGACAATGATTTCTTTTTATATTTTTGTCATTTAATATAAAGATGAAGTTGCTTTAAAAAATTTTTGCTCTCTAAATCATTATGAGTGAATTAAAAAGCATAAAAGGTGTACTGAAGAGTAGAGTAGACATAGTCTCTCTCACATTTTCAATGGTCATTAATTTATGGTGTTGGTGTTTAGATGAGCGAGCTGAATGAAAGGGTTTACTGTTTCCTTTTTTCACTCTTTCTACCTTTTAACCTTTTCGTCGTCATCATCATATACACGTTCTATAACAACTTTTTTCTCTCATTCCTCTTACTCGCCCTTTCGACTTCTTTTCACTTTCAAGCTAAAGCACTAAAGAAAAAAGGGAGTGTGAAACTTTTTTTGGTTTCCGTGTAATAAATAACATAATTTAAAAAATTTGTTGTTTCTCCATCTATTTTTTTATTCTACCACCTTTCACCGATATTTTTGGTCGAAGCAAGTTAAAGCGACTGTACATGAAAATATAATTATATTGAGAGCAATTTTTAAAGAGAGAGAGAAAAAAAGCCGCCATAGTGATAAAATTTTAAAGCATTTTTATATGAAAACATTATTTTTGTCGTTCGCTTGTTAGTATTCCATATCTGGAAGCATATTTTTGATTTATTAACAGTAAATAACATTGCTAAGTGCGAATGTTCTCTCTTTCTCTGGCTCACTTCTGTTTTATTGCGTAGGATGAATAATTAACGGCTCATAAATTTTCGTTTATATCCAAAAATGACTTTCTGCCTCTTGTAAGCGTTATATGTTTTTTTCTGTAAAATTTTTGATTTCACCAAAAAATTGCCGCTGGTTGTCATTAAATTTGTCTATCGGTTATATAGAACTCAAGAGACCTTTACGAAATAAATGAAGTTTTTTTATTTCTAGAAGATAGCAATTCAAGATATCAAGATATTGATGTAAATATTCCAGCTCATGACGCTATCAATTCATTAACGAAATTAATTGAGTAAGATTTTCCAAGAATTTCAATAAAATAAAATGAGAGAAGAAAATTTTATAGCAAATGACTTAACTTTTGGAATTCTTTTACCAATTTTTTGTCTTTAACATAAGTTTTCTGTCAAATAAATAAGAAAAATGTCTTTTACGATTTATTTCAGAATTCAGAATTAAATATAATAGGATCGCAATTTTATATAAACATAACCAAATCTACCGTCTTCCCTCGAATATAAGGACCGGTCCTTCTATTCAAATTTCGTGAATTCAAAAAGTTTAACGTACTTTTTTCCATACCAAATCAAAACAAAAACTGAGCAACGGTCCTTTTATATGAATATAAGGGCCGGTCCTTATATTCGTGGGAAGACGGTAGGCAGTTCTCTTTACCAGTAAATATTTTTTAATAGAGCAGTAACGACTTTACAACTTCTTGAATTCAAATTTACTTGCAAATCCATTAAAATTTTAAAATTTATTTCATTCGATGTAATGTTGAGTAATTTAAAAAATCTAAGCAAATCCATTTCATGTCACAACTACTTAAAACTTCCTTTTTTGCTGTTTTAAATTAATATTTTCAGCAGATTCGTTCATTAATTCCTTGTTGATATACCTCAACACTCATGAAATTCTAAAGGGTTAATTTTGGGTTGTATCATGTGAAATTAAAGCACATTTTCTAGTTTGCACAAAACTAGTTTTTCACTCTTTTATCGTTGTGGCAATTGTATGAAGAGCTTTTGTAGGGGATAACATGAAAAGCTCTTTCACCCAGCTTCATTTTCTCTCTTTCTTTCTCGTCAAAAAAACCTTAATGCTTTATTGTTGAAAATGATGAAGATTAATGGTTAATCATTGGGTTTCTTGTGTCTGCAATACAGTTTGTATATTGTTTGATGAGCGGCGAGGCTAAGGATATTTTTCATTTCATAAAATGAAATCTGTTCTCAATGAATGTTTCTTAATAGTCATTAAAAAATTATTTGTTTTATAATAAATGAAAATTTCATTCAACTTTGTTTAAGAAGTACAAATAATTAATTGAAAGCAGAATCAGCAGCAGTAGCAATAAGAAGGAATCGGAAATGTTCATGATTTATGTATGAGTTGCTCATTACTGTGATGCACAACATTGAAAAGACAAGGAATGGCTTAAAAAGGAAAAACTTTCTTATAATGCTTTATACAACTTTAACTTTGCTTTTCAACTGATGAAAGGATTTTTCTTTTTTTATATCATAGAAAATGCAACCAAGAAAGTAATTTAATGAACAAATTTACTTAACCTGAATCTCGTTAACATTATGCACTCTATTCACTAAAATATTTCAATGCACATGGAAAAGTTTTTCATTTTAAGTTGACTTTTCTGAATGAAATGTCATTAAATGAAAAGTTTGTTGTCCTAGATTGTGTTGATAATTAAGAGAAATGATGTAAAATTTAATGATTACACATAAATAGTCATTTATTTGTCTTAATTAATTTTTCATATTTTCCACTATCTACACATGATTTTTAATTAACATTCCAGATAAATATATTCCAATTTATGTTTTGTGTACATCTGTAAGAGTAATTTTTTTCTCTTTTAGTTTTCATTAAATCACAATTACAAGGTATTCATGAATATCTGAGTGAGTGAAGGGAAAAGTAGCAATTTTAATTTCATCATAATAATGCATATGTCCAGTTGTTCTGTAAACAGAAGCTTTTATATGTACATTTTCATTTATGAAGCATTTCACATTTCATTCTCCATAAGAGAGTTCAGAGCTTTATTATGATGATGATGATGATGAAAAATTTCTATATAAATGTGTGGACAATCATTGAGTTATGTTTATATATGCAGATGCTGTTAATGTCTCTGTTCTCTAATATATTTTATAATGGCATCATCAATGACAATAAAATCGATTTTCTCTCAACATCTTTATATTATGACTGTCGCAAACAGATACACACACATACAAAAAATATTTAATATCCATCAAAAAACTGATTGAAAATAAAAAAAATCTTATGCCAATACTTCGGCACACACACATACAAACACAAATATTTTAGTACTTATTTGAGGATAGAAGGGAAATGAGAGGGCATTTTATTGCTATTTTATCGAATCAAATGTTTGCTGATAAACATTATTTCAGAGCACAGTTTTCTCTTTCTCTCTTTTTTTCTGAAAATTGTCTCACCATATGGTTCATATACATTGAATGAAAAGAAGAAAGTTTCAGTTGAATCTATGAAGAGAAGGAAAAGGTCATAAAGGTTTATAAGTCCCATCATACCTGTAACGAAAGAAAAAAAAGAAAGGAAACGTTATTAATTTTATTTTATTTCACTTTTTCTACTGCTTCGATAGAGATTCATTTTGAGAGAAGAAAATAAACATTTTTAAAATATTTAAAGCTTCTTAACTTCCATTTTCATCCTTATATGAGCTCATGTAAAAAATGTTCTCAATGAATTAGTAAAAACTTTTTCTGTACAAAAGTTCATATATAACCTTGTTAATTTCCGTGCATTCCTGTCGATGTATTTAAGTAATAGAACAACAGCACCATAAATATTACATTTATGATTCATAATGTTTCAACATTGTGCAATGGGATTATTTTTTTGGAGCATCTATATTTTAAGTTATTGTTTTTGCTGTGCTATGAAGGAGACATTTTGTCTATTCCCTGTTTATTTTTAAGTTAAAATTTTTATAAAATCACTTTCTCCCTCACGAGTTTATCCTTGAGAAAAAATAAAAAGTTTTATCATATCATCCCGAAATATAAACTTTCTTCACCATTGTTTTTCGGATCATTTATTATGAAACACATAAGCTACTAAAATAAAAGAGACCAAGAAAGAAAAGAAATGGATATGTTATGTAATACTCGTAAACAAAAGCTAAAATTTTTTTAGGGTGAACTTTTAGAGATGAAGCATCCCTCGACAACAAAAAATTATTATATATGTGGCTATATGTAGCCGTCGTAAATAGCAATACCAAAACCTTTCCAATGCCGTCTGATGATTTTCTTCTTCCTTTCTTTTCTTTCTCAAGTGGCAGCGAGAGTGTGAGAGAAAAAAGAAAAAAATCAATCAATATCTCGTAAAAAAGTTTTATCATCGCTTTTCATCTCTTTTCCTCTTTCGTTCATCGTTTGGTTAAGAGAAAAAATAGAATAAGTGAGCTTCGATAAGTCATCATACAATTTTCATGAAAATGCGTTTGACTGTCTTGTCTTGTATTGTGAGGATGATGATAAAGTAGAAATCAAATTCCTGTAAAGACAATCATTTTTTGTCTGTATGTCTGTTGCTGTCATTGGTGTTTGATATGCTCAAATAAATTCAAATGTTGAAGATGTTAAGAGTCGTATGAAAGATAAAGTGGCTTTCACACTGTGTCTGTCTTTGAATGAATGCAGAGTGCAAAAATATAAAGAAATTTTCAACAAATCTGAGATTGTAATATAACATTTTATTTCAAATACGATTGTTGTCGCATTTGTGAAAATTTTTATTTTAAAACAAGAAATAAAGAATTTTTCTCTTCGTTTCATCCTGTTTCTTTTTTTAAAAAAACGTCACTAAATTTTTGAAATCAATCTTATGCTACAATAGTTTTTTAATGAACAAAATTTCCTATAAAATTCTACACACTAAATTATGTAAAACTAAAAATAACAAAACTTTTAATTAGGCTAATTGAGTAAATATTATTCATATATCATAATATTATTCTAATGAATTTTACCAATGCTGAAAAGTACATCAATTATTCTTTAAATCGAGTGAAAACGAATGAGAGAAAAAAAATATTTTTTTTCATATTTGCACTCAATTTGCAGAGCCAGATAAGAAATTTTTACGACCATTGCAAATTGCATTATGGCAAGATTAACATTGAACGCGTTGCCAAGACATCACCAGTATAGAAAAAATAGCTTGAAGGTACTATTCCATCTCAACTCTCAACAGCAGAGGCAGCAGCAGCGAAATAGAACCATAAATATTTTGTCTAATAGAAAATAAGCACACGAGAGTCGTAAAAAACAATAAATAATGTGTGAGCGACATACAAAGGGAATGAGCAAGATGAGATTAATTTGATCAAAGGTTATTTCACTTTATTGATGCTCTCGTTTACTAGATAGACTTTCAATTTGATCATACACACTTTGCTTGCTTTCGATTTGCTACCCACGCACAACACAAGCAATAGCACACTCAATTTAGATGTAGTAAGAGAAAAATCAATTGGTTAGATAGATGGAATAGTAAGCGGCAATGGCAGCCCATGTTCATTAACTTTGACAGTTCTCGAGTTGATAATAGAGCGAAAAAGAATGAAGGAAGTTGGAAGATGCCTTTGAGGCACAATCAAATAAAAAAACAGATTCGTTTATTGGAATTGCGACATTCAACCGCAAGAAAGAAGCAATTATTCTTCAAGGCAATAAAAAACTTTTTCGTTCACTTCTGTGTGAAATTGTCCATAGATCAATTTTTTTCTTTCTCTTTCAATGGGACCATTAAAATTCTTTTTTTTTAGAATGAACGGCTTCAAATGGGACAAATTGAAAGAATTTCTATAGAAAGAAAGGAAAACTTTTCTATTTGTAAGAGGCAAAATATTTCAATCAATAATTTCGCTTGCTCTCTTTTTCTGTATTTACGCACTGCCATATTTGCTTTTTTCCTCTCTCGCGTTCACAAAATTCATGGAAAATATTACCATAAGAGAAAGCATCTGCCTAATTACAATTTCATAACCATAGATTAGATTTAGCGAATAAAATAAAGCGAGTGGAGAAATTTACACTCTCTTAAACTTCATCGTTGTGGCAACCACCCCAAAATTTATATATTTTTTAAAGAAGAAAGAAAAAAAGTTACACTGAAACGCGTAAAGCTAATTAAAAAATTTCTCTTTTCTTGAACTTTTTTTCTTTTCATTCTGATCATATTATGCCACATGTATGTTGCTATAGAATAGAGAATTAGCAATTCTCATTGTGACAAACCTATTTTCACGTTTTCACTTCAATGTCATGAATTTTTGAAATTTATATATGTGCTCACATTATCGCTCCATTTCCACAGGTGCTAAAATTCAATCTACATGTCATCAGCCATTTTTCATCGCCATTATATTTACGCATACGTCACGTACATGCAAAATGCGAGTATTAAAGCTTCACAAGGACAAAAAATATATAAATTTTATTTTAAAATGTCTCTACGATTGGGATTAAAGCAAATTGCGTTGAGTTCTGCCTCTTTTTGTTTTTCATTGATTAAAATAAAATTGAGTTTATTATTTATTTATATCATATGATGATGCCATTAGCATTGTTAAAATTTATTTGTATTTAATCATTTTAATGAATATAAAATTAACTGTAGGAACAATTGCATTCATTTTTATATGTAAAGTTAGTAATGCATAAATTTAAATTTTATTTTATTGTGATATCATGGTAAATGTTGACTCAATTAATCCTAGAATACGTGTGTAAAGTTTAATACCCTGAATATATTATTTTCCAGATTTATTGGATTTAAAAGTGTTACTAATTGTCACAATCTATTCATTCAAGTTCTCACTAGGTAAAGAGATAAAGTTATAAACAAAAAGAACACAAAATTTTCCATCATAAAAATATCCCTGACTGACATTATTTTTGTTGTTGTTACAAACAAGCAAGAACATACATAGTTGAAAGAATTTTATATATGCAGAGCATGAAGTGTAGCTTTAGCGAAACTCAAACTCTCTATGGTTCTTACATGGATATGCTTCAAATCTTTTTCTCCCTCTATTCGTACTTATTGGTGTCCTAGTAAACGTAGTTTCACGGTTTAGTAAACAGTTTATGACTAAAAGATTCGATAGATAAAACCCTATCTGCCAAAGATCTCTGTCTTTACTTCCCTCACGAGCGACCAGAAAACGTTATCCTTTTATCTATTTATAATACTGCGTGTCATGAAATCGAAATTTTTCCTCTATCTCGTTTCTCTTTTGTGATGGAACATCATTATATTTATAGTTTTTGCTCGTAGCAGTTTCAGGAAAATAAAGGAATTTTTGTGGCATTAGTTTGCTGCTTCTTCATGTTCTTTTATGTTGTTTGTCATTTATAGATTTTTCAGCTTATTTATTTTCTTGGAAAAAGCAATTATTCAATATGGCTGTCTTCAACAGTATGAAGTCAGCAATCAAATTGAGCTAGAGACTTATATTGACTGATGATTAAATGGAAGATTTAAGAAGAATTTAGAAAATTTTCAATTGAATGAAGTTAGCTGTAAATAGTTTTTAACCGAAATTTTCAAATATTCAGTTAGTTTAAATTCTATACAGGTTTGTTTCAAACTGTCCTATTTCTTCATGAATGATTTCACGTTCAGTTCAATATTTATAAGAACTAAAGCTTCATCCTGTATCTCAGTTTTGACATTTTTCCTTTTTTAGTTTGTTTATATCTGTGTGTATGTTTTATGCTTGAATCGTCGTAAGTGACATTAAAGTCAGTTGATTCCTTTAAAAATCTTATTATAATGTTAGAAGAATGAAATTAAACTCCCAATCACGTTCACATTCTTTTCTTCTCCCTTTTTCCCTTTTATTTCTTCTTCATCATCATCGCTTGTGTCGTAAAGAATGAAAACAGTCTTGTACCATTATTAAGAAATTTTTCTCTTTTTCTTGTCCTTTTCTTCTCATTTTCGATAATAAAGTAGTTAAGTTATACTTTTAAAGTTTATTCGAGATGTGATCAAATTTCCGATTGAGGGATTTTATTTTTCCAATGAATGGATTTACAGCTTGTTATTTTCTCTTATTCCTTTTTAAGCTCTTATTTATACATAAAGTGTAAAAATTACTTTTTTTAAATTTTAAATAACCGTTATTTTTAAAAATTATCTTCTATTGTATTCTTGTGTATGTTTTATATCATATTAATGTCATCTGATTATAGAAATTATGTTGACAGCGAGACATAAAATTGGCTTTTCATTTATGTCTCATTCATATTTTATATAATCAAGTGAGAAGAAGGTAAAAAACAGCCCTTTCAATTTCATAATAACAATTTCATGGTACGTTTGTCAAGAAATTCACTCATTCAATTTTCTCCGCTTAAATTCTTATTCACAAATCGCAGTAAAGAGATAATATCTCAAGTCTGTTATTTGTTACGTGATATTGCAAGAAAAAGGAAAAATTATGTTAAAAATTGTTTATTTTACAGACTGTGTCTTCAATCAATGCACATTAAATTTTAAAAATTTACACAAACATTCATAAAAGCACGCACAAATCCAAAAATTCGTTGTCATATTTTTTCATTAAAAAAATGTTTGTTGAGCTCACAAAAAAAGAGAAACCTGTGTGCGCAAAATAACAGGAGAGTGAAAGAATGTTGTGACAAATGTGACATGAAAGATTAACGAACATTTCATTTGTTTCAGACGACTCGTGTAACTCGACTTTATTTTGAATTTTTATATGAGAGTCAAAAAGAAAAACGATATTTTAAGTCTGTGGATAAGACATAAAAAATTTATAGGAGTGAGAAGGAGGAACAGTTTACCATTAATCCTCTGATTTTTTATAAGAACGAGTCACACAAAAGTGACTATATTGCTGGCTGTATACATTTTATCTTGATTATCCTTTTTCTGCTACTGCTGTCGCCTTTCAGTTCTCTCGCTCTTCCTAAATAACACGGCCTCTTTCTCTCTACTTGAGACTCGTAGATGCATGACGGTTTTGATGTTGATTTGGATTATAAAAAGGATTTCCATTAAATACATAAAAGATTTTCTTTGCTTTCTATTCATTTTCTGATAATTAAGTTCCATCTTTTTTTCTTTTTCTAGCTTTAGAAAAAAACATTTTCCTTCATTAAGCAAAAATATAAGAGAAAGAAAGATGGTTAATGGCAGAAAAAGGAGGAGGACAAGAAAGTGGAAAGTTTTTTATGTTTTCTCTTTCTACTTTTCCCATGATGCCATAAATTATTCTTTTTCAAACTTTTAGGTGAAATTGTTAGTAAAATTGAGTCTAAGATCCATTAATAACCTGCAAAAACCTGTGAAATTTTTAAAAACCGCATTTACAATATGCAAGAAACATTTATTAAGATTAGTGATGGTTTTGTTTGAAAGAATATTTTTTAAAATGTCTTTCCCCTTTAACTATAGCATCACGTTCAATAATAATAAATGTAAAAGCCAGAAAAAGCACTAAAAAGATGAATTTATGGATATCCTTGAGTAATTTTTGGTTGAGCAGTATTAAAACATAAAATGAAAGTAAATTTTCATTTCTTTCTAATGCGATTAGATGTAAATGGACGGAGTGAACCTTAAAGGAGATTGCTATGGTTTACCATATACAAATGTGTAAATGTGAAGAAAGAAAATCATCATCACTGTGGTGTGCCAAGCAAGAGCAGCAAAAAAGCAAGATTGTCGTAATCATAATAAAAAAAAGTTCATGAAACAGGAAATGATAACCTATTGTCATACGGTCTTGAGCTCACAAGTGATTTTTTATTATTTTGAACTCACTGCTGCCGAAAAAAAAAATCATGTGACACTCATAACATTTATGTTTTGTTGTATTCATGCTTACTTATGGTCATTTCACTCTTTTATCTCATCACATGAATCGACGACAGACATAAATGTCACACATTTCCTGAGAATATTCATTCAAAAGTTCATTGAAAAAATTTTTTTTGTCCTTCTGGCCACTTTTTCTCTCTCTAGTGCACTATTCGAGATCATTTACGGGTCAATAAAATGATTATGTTGGAAAAATTGTGATATAAAATTTTTTGTGTGCTTGTCATAGCAGCAATAATAATAAATGAAAAATTTGTCAATTGACCGGAAGATAATTAAGCAGTGCAATGATGCTGATGCTGTTGTTGAATGCAACTCATGACAGATGGCGATAAGAATTAAATATGAAAATTGAGTACATTTTCATAACATAAAATAAAATTAAAAGAATTAAAATTCGATTGTTGGTGACATCATGAGCTAAAGACCAGCAATGAATTGAATATTTTATACTATCATATGTGCAGCACTTGCTATGATTCGCTTGCGTTCACTTGTAAAATTATTACATACTCGTGTTTCCCTTGAGGCTAATGCTGAAGTTTTCAGATAAACAAATATTGTTTCATTTTACGTTTTCCATATTCATTTACATTACATGAATATTCATATTGATATTTGTTAAATACACTGTGAAATTAAAAACTCACTCTTTTGGTCATTAAAAATTTAAATTCTTTTATACTTTCATATATTTATTTCAAAGAATACCGCAAAATTGTTTATAACCATTGTTCATTCTTTTCACGGTTATTTAGTTAAAAGCCTCAAAAATGCAGCAGTGAGCGCAGTAAGTATGAAAAGAAAAAAAGATTGAGCGCAACATAATAATTGTAAATTATCGTCTATTATACACACGATAGCAAACAGATGAGCAGCAGTTCATCGTTTCACGCCAAAAACTATAATCATTATTAAAAACTTAGCGTATGTCTCGAGTCGAAGTTCAACTAATTCGCATGCATGTTCAGCACAACCTTCTCTGCATGGAAGGAGAATTTTCTGCTTGTTGTAATTTTTCGCTCTATATTCAGAAGACTTTTCCATTATTTACACATTTTTCTATCTTTCTCTCACTTAACTTTTTGGAGCTTGTTTAGAATGCATATATTACCATAATTTTGATATCATGCCTCATGAGCTTTACAACAAAAATAGAATGTGTATATATAAACAGCAGTATGTCATTCTTACACTGACTGGTTGCTTTAATTTGTACTTGTCAACCCTTTATATAAAAATTTAACTCTTTATTTATTTTTACACACATACATTTTTCTTTTCTCTTACGCGTATCGCATGAAAGGATAAAGGAAATAAATAAAAGAGGCTTTCACTGATGAATGGAGCTAAATGAAAAATAAAACCCTTTTTATCATATCGCGCAAATGCATATGATATCAGCGAGCTGTTTTCATAATTCTCAACGCTGTTTGCTCATATGTATGCCAACTTGCTTTGGGCTATAAGTTCTTTTTGTATGTTTTCAACTTTTTCACTTCTTTGTTTGTTTAAAGAACAACAGAATTTTTTTGTTTTTCATAATCGTATATATGAAAAAAATTTAACATTAAAGAGACACAAAAATTGCCTTTATCATCACTTTTATGCTTTATTTCACTGTCTATTTAAGATCTTCTTCCTTCCATTTACCTTCAAAAGATGAAAAAAAACAAAAATATCACGAGGAAAAAAATCAAATTTCTTCTCGTCAAAGATGTCAACAACAGAGTGAAGCAAAAATAAAATATGAAAGAAAGAAAGCCTCCAAGGGTTAAAGCCATCTCAAATGTTACGATGAGATAAATTTTTTTCTCAGTCAGTCAGTCAGTCTCTTCTTTTTTGGATAATGGAAAATCAAATTTTTGCATTATATATTTTTTCGGAGGGCCGAGTGAAGACAGCGAATATTTTTTCCTTTATTCTTTCTTTACAGGCTGAATAAGATGCGCATAAGATAAAAAAAAAGAAGAAAAATAAGAGGAAATGTTTTCGCTTTTTGTCTCGAGGCCAAAAATATACACAAAGAGAGAAAAATATCTATATAAATTCAAAGAGAGCTGCTTTATATTGTTATCAGATGCTTGCCTGCTTTTTTGAGATGTTTTGTTAGAAAAACAATTTTACTTTTTCTTCTCCTCTTCCCTTAAGAAATTTTCAGCTTTTCTTCTTCGTTTGAAAATTAGCAACATAAGTATGTAAGTATTCGCTTAAAAAAGTCTATAAAAATATTTTGTTTGTAAATTGGCCAGTAAAGAGTTTGTTGAGAACTCAATTTTTGATGATTGTTTGAATAAACAATTGAATGAAGGACATTTTTCTGTAAATATTTTTGTTTTTTTTTTATCAAACTTCAATTTGAAGCGTTAAAATGTAAATTTTATTTTCTTGATATTTAATATTTTTATACCTTCATTTTATTTTTAGACCTTCGTTAAAGTAATTTTTCAAATAAAAAATGTTCGTTAACAATATAAAAAAATCTCAATTTGTAAGCTTTTGACTGGAGTCTGCTTAACATGTACATAAACAACCTAATAATAGAAACTCTCAAAAACTCTTTGCTCGCAGCCTTTTAATAATTTCGCATAAAATTATAAATATATTGCAGCTGCTAAGCTCCCACAAAAACCACAAAGGCTGAAAATGAATTTCTAAATTAAAAAAAAACATTTTTTTTCAACAGATATGAAAATAAGAGTGTGAAAAGCTTTTTTTTCGAGTCAAGCATGAGGAAAGATATAACTGAGTTTGACTGACGAGACATCAATCACGTCACACTTTGTTTTGGTATGTGTATATATATATGTTATCTAAGGGGCTTTGCGACAAGTGACATGGTTCTTGTAAACCGATTGTCACATGCAAAATGGTAACAGCAGTAGGAACAACAACAGGAGATTGTTGTGTCTCTCTTTTTTCAATGAAAAGTACAATGAAACATGCCCGCAAGCATTCTCTCTCTTTTTTGATATTTAACAAGCGGAATAAAATTTGATTAAGCACAAAAAGGCACATTTCATGTATAAAAATCTGATTTTCATAATAATTAGATTACATTGAAGAAATGAAAAAGTAAGAGGAACGAGACAGGGATGAAAATTGAACACGAATGTGGATGAAATCAAAGGAAGAAGCCTTTTTTGCAACTCATTGAATTCGAAATGTTGAAAATTGAGCAACAACCAAAAATAACATTTTCACCGTTCTCTTTTTGTATGTATATATTCTGATGTATAGTCAATGTTATGATTTTGGTGAAAGTAAAAGAAAATTTATTAATGTTTATTTACAGCTTATAAATGATATTTGATTCTGAGCATAACGTGACATTTCCACATCATGCGATAGATATACGAGTTTACCTACATAGATTGAAGGCACTGAACTGTGTGCGTATTCGTAAAAACAGATAATAATGATAATTTATGACCCACTGGTATCGTTTGCAAAGCACCCTTCCTACTTAACAAAAAAAAAATGCTATTTCATTATGTACATAAATTTTTTTCTCTTCTTTTCTATTTTATGTAATTTAATTGGAAAATTTTACATGAATTTTTCATTTTTCACTAACTTTCAAATTTTCTTAATTTTGTTTTCATAAACATGATCAAAAAACACAAAAAGTTCTTAAAAATTTTCTTAGCGATAAAAAATCAGAGCAAGAACACAAAGTTATTAAAAATGTATTAAAAGTTAAAGGTTTACACTTAAATAAAGTAACGATTTGTGAAAATAAAATTTACTTTGATTTTCTATTGAACATTAAGTAAAATACTTAATGGAATCATTCACATTTGATTGAAGTTTTTAATGGATTCTTCAATAAACCTCTTACACTTCATCTATGTGCACTTCAAAGTTCTACATCTTCTTTTGTAATCTTTTCCATCATTTTCAAGATTTTAATCGTACTATTAAATCCTTTCTACTATCAAATGCAATTTTTTATTTTCATTTAAGATTGATTTGTTGTTCAAAAAAATTCATGTCACAAAATCTTTTTTAATCAACTTTGTTTCATTTTTCATCGCTTGAAGAGTTTGCATAAGAATAAAAGTAAGAGATTTGTTGTAAACAAGAAAGAAAATTATTTTATTAAAATGATTTCAATAACAGCATATAGAAGGAGAAAGAAGCAAGAAAGCATATAACAATGAAGGAACAAACATGTTGTTTATATACATCCACCCATAATTAAAATAGATCCCCCAATTTAATATACTTCCGACGAATAAATTGCTTTTCGAGAGAGACAGAAACAACCAAGAAAAGCGAAACAACAACAATGATTATTTAGTAGAAGTTTTATAATACAAAACTTTAAGAAATTCATATACATATAAACATTGGGAAACTTTTCTTCCACTTTGGGACTCTATAAAATGTTTTTTTGACTAAGCATGAGGACTCACAGCAACAATTCAATAAAAAAAGAATGAAGAAGGGAGTGAGAGTTAATGGCTTATGAGCGCATATTCATGCATAAGAAAAGATAATGCAAAAGTTTCTACCGTTTTGTGGCATAATAAAAATTGAATGCTAAATTTTCGAAAGAACAGCGAAAAAAAACTTTTTCCTTCATGCCACTTTTCCATTAGCCATGCTTTTGCTGCTCATTCGGGCCATTATTAAGAGCGATGAAATTTTCGTGTGTAAAGAACCTCAATTAGAGCACTTTTTTGCCTTCTTACTCGCACTTGTTCAATTCATTGTTTGAACGCACTGAGAGAAAAAAAAGAGAATTTACAGAGCTAATAACATCGTGAATAGGCACCTAATGCACCATTAAAGCATCATAAAGCATAGACATATACATACATGTAAAATACGCAAATTACTTGAAAAAAACGACGAAACATTAAAAAATTCCTCTGTTCTGTTTTTATATTTTTTTTGGTGCGACGTAGCGTAAACAAAAACCAATTTTGTGACTTACTTCCGTTTTTCTTTCATTTCTTTCCTCCCTACGTTTTATATACATGTTTATGTGGCATATATGAACCATCGTATGTGTGTATACTCACCCATGCGACATCTCATTTTTCAGCCAAACTTTTGCCTTTTCCCATTCTATCATGAGACTCATTCATAATTCTTTCTCTTCTGTCTGTGCTATTCATTTACTTACTTACTCACATGTCGTTGCCATAGAGTTTTTAGCAGCTCGCTCGGTTGCTCGCCTGATGACGAACGAAGTAATAAACTTCAAGCAAAAGCTCCAAGGAACATTTACAGCATAATTTCATGACAAACACGTTCGCATTTAAAGTCATATATGAAAAGCTCTCTTTTCATTGCAAAAAAAGATGAGGAAATGATGAAGAGCTTTGTGCAACAGCAGACACAAAATGCCTTTTAAATTATCATGTGCTAAATGCTACGGCTGCTATTTTTTGCTGTGCTTAAGAAACATAAATTGAATAAAATTTTTTTCTCCCTCGCTCGTTTTCTGTTGTTGTTACGATTGTTTAGCGTCTGATAAAGATTCCTTGTCATATAATTTTGCTTAATACCGCTTGTGAATCTACTGCAATCATAAATTTCTCAAAAAAGCACTAAAATTACTTGTTTATGTATCCATTTTTACTTCACTTTCCATCGTTATCTTCTTCCTGTGATTCTTCGCTCTTATAAGGAGCATGTTTTTTAATGCTCTTCTGTTACTGTCGTGAATTTGAGATTTCTTTACAATTGATAACGATCAAGAGATGGTGGATACAAAAAAGAATCAGAGTTTGGACAAGACAGAGTTTTCAAGACAAAGTGTATTATTATAGTATTTAAATATTAAAAATGGATTGACTAGATAAGAATAGAATAGAATTGAATTTACTAAATAAAAATAATAAAAAAAATTTAACTTCCAAACACTGAATGAAAAGAATGAATATAAATTTTATACTGTTATTTGTATAAAAGCAAGCGTGCGAAGAGAGACCACTGGAAAAGGCTCTTCTATTTATATTTGTTTACTCATGAATTTACCATTTAACTTATTCTCCTTATCTTTCTTTTCATTGCTTTAAAATCTTAACATCACTTTGTCATTTTATTATGTGAAAAATGCGCCGATAAGCTTCATGTTTAAGGCAAAAAATAAAATTTAAAATAGGGCAGGACATTTTGTACATTCACAAGTATTTCATGCCAAGGGACATGATAACAAAGGCGCGTACAAAAATTGAAAAAAGCTCCAAATGATGAAGCGAAAAAATATTTTTTTCTGTGTCACAGCCGCCCCTCTTAAGAGAGAGAGAGAAATGTTTTATGTACCGAACGTGGTTTGAATTAATGTTTGCTGCTACTGCTGCGACTCATTTCTTTCATTGTCATGAATGTTTGTGTGAAGAACTTCTTTTCGTAAATAGAATCGAAAATGGCAAGAAATAACTCAGTGTGGTTTAAGTAACAATTACAGTTTGCTATCGATGCATCACATATTGAAAATGACAAGATGTCCGCAAGAAAGCATGATTTGATTCACAGTAGGATACTTCGCATGCTGATTGCTTCGTGCAACTGATTTATTGTAATTTGCTGGTTAGATTTTACTGCTCTTTTTTATGATTATGACAGCATTAAGCGTCATTCTTATCCAGCTGCGACTCCTTACTGATATATTTCACGTAGTAAGATAAATAAATTTGAAGAAATTGAAGAAAAAAATTCAATCATGAGAGACAAGTGAGTGAGAAAAAGTCAGTCCTTAATTTTCATTTTCGTTCAATCAATTCTCTTAGGGGAGTTACTTGTCTGTTGTATGTACTCTCTTTTTTACGAGAAAAAGTTAAAAGGTCAGGATTTCACTTGAATGAACTTGAGTTAGTGTAAAAAACCCCTTTTTCTTAGCTCAATATCTATCTTTTATATATATACACTTATACATACAGAAAAATATTTTTTTATCTTGAATGAAATTTTAATGCGCCCATTAAATTGTACTCTATTCTTTTGCTTATTTCTCCGCCTTTAAAGGAAAAAGAAAATTGCTTTTTTCTTGTTTTTGTATTGCCATAATTTAATATGAAATAAAGAAAGATGCTGATATGTGAGGAAATGAAACAATGCAATTTTCAAATTTTCATTTTCAAAAGTGATTTGGCACAAAAAATAAAGAATTTCATATAGGGTACATCTAAAAATTTAATCAATCTTCAAGCAACTACATTTCTCTCGTTTTTATTGGAAAAGTTGCAACATTCTTGCAAGCAAGTCATTGTTTTATATCTTCTTTTACCACTACCGCTACCAAAAAATGGTGACAAACAATTTTCTAGATTTCATTCAATGTATGTGTTATGTGATGAAAATTTCCACCCCATCAAAAATAACTCTACAGTAGTATCTTTTTTTAGATGATGTTTTGTTAGAATGACAGAAAAAATGACAATGAATAGAATGAAAAATTGACTGAAATATCTCTTGAATATTTATTTATGGTTGAGCTGGTTGAATAAGAATTTTAGGGTAATTTGAAAAATGTGCATTTTAAAGTAAATATAATGATTTAAAATTTCAAAAATAACGGTTTTGAAAACTCAAATTTAAACTGCAGCCAACTTCGTTAGAACTCAAAATATGATATTTTAAAATTAAAAAATGTCTAGACCAAAAAAATGATACACTTATTTTAAGAGTTTTTAAGAGAAAAAATGATATTCTATATTTCTTCTACTCCAAGAAATGCTCTTAAAGAAAAAGAAGATACAAGACGGGAAATTGTCTATTGTATACATATTCCACATGTAAAGAAATATGAACCCTTTTTTGAGGCAGGTGGAATTGCGGAACGAAGAAAAAAATTGTTTGTATACATCTTTTCATCCATTCATTCCATGATGCCAATAATGTTATACATGATAAAAAAGGATAATACTTTAGCTCTGAATGATACATCATCTCACACTCATCGCACACTTACGAAATGGTGTGCAAAAAAGAATCCTTAACATATATCGAGATTCTTTTTCTTTGATATGACGTAACGAGGCCATTTAACTTTCATGTTTCATTCAAGTTGAGATACAAATTATTTATCATATAGTTTTAAAAGAAAATCTTATCAATATGGACAACATTACCAGTCTAAGAATAGAGAACTTTAAATGTTCATCTGAAATTGAATCTCTCGTTTCATGAATATTCAGTTTTCTACCATATGCCATCATCATAATGCTTTCATAGTAGAAAATTCAAAGACAAAACTCGAAGAATGTAATTACAGGCTTATTTATGTCACCATTTCCACTCAATCATCTGTTTCATCCTCTTTCAGTATGAGAAGTATACAATTTATAAATTTGTGAATGTAGGATTATTATTTCCATACATAATATGTATATGCCAATAAATACTTTACTGTCATTATTATCATACCATAATATGTCTCACAGTGCGTATGATTTTAAGGATGAAATGAGAGACACAGTCATAGTGAAAGCTGTTGACAGCTTATTATTAATACACTGTTGCTAGTATTACAAATTTTTTCCCCATTGGCATATCATCTCAATTTGTGTGATAAATATTGGTAAGAAAAAATTTGAGGAGCAGATCAAGTGTGCGTACTGTTCAAGAAAAATTTCTATTTATCTAATAACGAGTTGCTAATCACAATTCTGCAAGTATTTTGACGAAAAAATGAAATCTGTAAACTGTAAAGTGGATACAAACGCAAGAGTTTTGAAAATATCTCGAGACTGGAGTAACCATTTTTCACAAGGAAGATCTTGTTAAATCGATAATTAAGGCGCTATTTAGCAATATCAAGTTTTTGTAGTAAATATTATTTTGATTTAGAGAAAAGTTTAAAAAACTGAAAAATAAAAACAATACTTTGTGTACTGCTACTGTTGGGGCCGAAGTAAGTAGTTAAATATTAACATTAGTTTATAAAAATGATACCGAAAGTCTCCGCCATAGGACGGATTACTTTAGCGCATTTTTGATGCCTAGATCAGTGTATGTTGACAAATTACAGACTTATTAGATTCATTTGAGAAATAGATTTGCAGTTAAGAATAATTTGATCGAAATAGTTTAAAATATAGGCAAAATCATGATAATAAAATTTTGATGCATGAAAGTACGAGGAGCATTTTTAATTGAAGTTCAATTTATCAATTTCCGAAATTTTTTACAAATAACTAAAAATCAACTGAAATTTATTCGATTAAAGATAAAACCCTGGTCGATTAAATTTTAGTTGGTTTTTAGTCGAAAATTTTAATTGAATAAGTTCTAGTTATTTTTAATTATTTTCAACTAAAATACCAAACGGTTTCGGACTCTGCAGTTTACAGAATCTTATAATAAATTTTGTTGATATAAAAGTAACGGTTGAGTAATATTCAAAATATTTGAAGTTCCAATATTTGCCGTTGGTGGCGCTGAAATCGTTTTCGCAGCCTACTTTGCTTTGTTTACAATTTTCAATTTGGAAATTTAAATTTGTAATTTCCTAATTAATGCAATAAGTGATAGCAATATAACTAAGCGTCGCCGTAATAACTTTTTAGCACGAATCAAATACAATAAACCGGAAGTCTTTAGCTATTGTAGTTTTCGAGATCTCGCGCCTCACCAGCCAGCCAACCAGCCAGCCGAACAAAGTGAAGATATAAGCTGCATTGTTGTTCCAAAAATGCGCTAAAAAAACTTTTTCAATTGCCGAATAAAAATTTGAGTTTCTTAACACAACGAATTCATTATCAATTTTATGCAATTTTTTCATCAATGTTTATTTTCATTTTGTCTTAAATATTTTAGTTCTTCAGAATGCGCGGTATATCTTCATAAAATAATATTTTTTCTCAACTATTTTTTCAATCATTTATTTTTCTAGAGAAATAACTAAACTTCTCTCATAGAGCAATGAAAAATAATAAAAAATAAATAGAAAAAATTCCTGCTAGCAATTTTCATGGGAAAAAGTTGTTCTTACCGCTGCTGCCACCGTTCATATCAAAACATTGTATTATTCACTCATATACGTGGAAGAAAAACTATGAAAAAGCCACACAATCGTGGTGGCGTTGAAAAATTCTTTAGCAATTTTTTTTTCTTCTCCACTTTGGTAGATAGATAAAAAAAATTGTTTGTTGCTTTAATGGTTTTTTGGTGTGCATACCTGCAATGAAAGAGAGAGAAAAAATAATAAAATTAGTAATTTGTTATGTTATACTATTTCTATTGCAGTCAAAGAAAGAAAGAATGCAAATTTTTCTATGTTTATGTTTAAAACAATTGATTTAATATCTTTTTAACGACATTGTGGTAGAGACAAGGCATGTGTGTATGCATTTATATTTAAATTATTGTTGGAATGATAATAATTGCATTCCATGTGGTTATGGTTAGTGAAAATGTATGCATATTTTGTTAATTAGCTTTATATGACAAATTCACGGTATATGAATAAATAATATGAAAATCAAATTAAATTCTTTCATGTCTGACATCTATATTGCACAAAAAATATAAAATAAATGCACAATAGAGTGAGAGAATGAAAAAAACCAATTTTTTATTGAACAATGAAACTTTATCATTGATTATGCATATATATTGGCAGCAGCCGATTTACATTGTATTATTTGATTCACAAATATTGATTGCAATTCAATTAATTTAAAATTAAACTTTTTTTTAGTGTATGTCGCGAATTGATTGCTTCGATAGTTGACATGACACCATATAAATGCTACAATGTACCACAATAGCATGAGGCAGTTATTCTTGGACATGGGAAAATATTCACTTGCTTGATGTACAATTTATTCAAATACTGACACAATTTTCATGAGAGACTGAGTTCAAGTGTGCATGTTGCACATTGACTGGAATTTAATCAATGTGGCCTATCATGTTTTTGTATTTATTTACAGATAGGTGTTTCATGTCTACATTCATTCATTACAAAAGAATTATTCTCAGATTAATTGAATAATTTATTTTGTAAACACGCAAAAGACATACACTAATTAGATTACATCGAAACAATTTGTTTGTTTTACACATTTCAGATTTGTTAGCTGTTAAAAATTTTCTAGGTCAATTGAGTTAAAAAAATGTTTTTGGGAACATTTAATTTTCATATTAAAGTACACTTTATTTATGCACAAATGCAAAACAACATAAACAGCATAAATAATCACAACATGAACATATATTTCAAAAATTCAATTACATGAAATTCAATCTCTGTATCGATGACTAATGCAAGCAAGAATTATAATGATAATATAAACATTCATTCCTTGCAGCAACAATTTGTATTGTATGTATACTTGCAATTCGCAAATAATTCCATCAATTCTTTTTTATTTTCATTGATGAACTGCATGATGTTTTAACAATAAACCGCACATGCCACACCATACCAATGCACGTAGTAGCAGAGAAAAATTAATTTGATTTTTTTTCACTCGTTCTTCCTTTTGCAATTAATCGTAACAAGATAGCATTAACATGGAATACGAATGATTTTCATTATTTACAATTTGCATTTGATTTTCTGCTTATACAACAGCATGCTGGCAACCTCGAGCATTAATTGTGAGTTCAACAAATTGCTTATATTTTACCATATATCATCGGAAACCTCAACAAGTATCAACAGCCGCAAATAATAAATTTGATGGGTTTGCAACGGATGATTGCAAATATTTTTTGATTGAAGAAAAAGTACATTGAAATAATTAATGACTCATTGTAAATTATGAATTATTCCATGTCAGAGAATTCCGTTTTGTTGATGGTGTTAGTAATTAACTCATTAGAATGTTTTTATAGTCATCAAATGGCATTTAAATGAGGCAAAAATGTATAAATAAAAAGTTTAGCATTTAACAAGTTCTCGCTAGCTAGTTGAAAGAAGATCTTATCCATAATTACAGTACATTATTGAGTTATTTTCTTTTGTTACAAATTGAACTTAATCTGCTTGTTATTGTATGCAATTGAGGCTGATTGCTGTTGTGAAATGTTGAATGAAAAATCAAAATACTAGAGATTTTAATGTGAGTAGCTATTTCCTCTTGTAATGACAAGTTTTGCAATATTTCAAACACTCATTTGCACTTAAAATGCATAAACATAAAGTAAATAATTTTGTATTTGCAATTTTAAATCTGAATGTGATGGAATGCCATCATCGTAATCATCGGCTATTCAAATCGACTTTTTCAAGGTTCTTTTTGTGCACAAAAGTGAAGCCAACTGCATTAAAAAAGGGGAAAACAAATATGGGCAATGAATATTCAACTAAATACCCAAGCCCCGATAAATTAGCTCTATAGAATGCAAATAATAAAGTTATATTTGAAAAAAATTGTCATTTTCCATTATCGTATATGACTAACCACAGCACGCAGAAAAAACATTGCTGTCAATAGACATTTATGATTGATGTCAATTGGTGTAGATAAAATTCCACTCGCATTTAATTGTTCATAAATTTTTATTTTTATACTCATTTTTAAAATCCAGCATTTTATATCTCTCTCATTGCGATAAAATTAAATTTTATATTTTTTGCAAGAGAGACTCACTGAAATTATTGCTCTCAACAGTTAATTATTCTTTTCAACAGCAATTCATTGAAAGAGAGATATTGAATATCTCTGTTTTTATATTGGTGTTATGGGAACACAAAAATCTGCATTAAAATGAAATTTACATGCGAATTGATTTATGACAGATCAGTGAATATTTAAAGAAATCAATTAACTTCATCAGCTATAACTTTTTCTGTTGAGCACTTTATCGAAATATAAATCTGTGATGATTTCAAAAGAAATTTCTTTTTTTTGTGTTAAAATTATTCAAGAGCACCCAAAAAGTACAAACATAAAAAATCCATTATATATATGTGAAGCCTTTTTAACAAACAAAAATGTTACAACATAAAGAGCCCTCACTCATTCATACTTTTGCTTGTTCTCTCTTTGTAATAATTATATTTATTTTCATACTTTTATATTTTTGAGAGTGAAATGCTTTAAGGCAATGTATCCCTATGCGAATTTTTTGACTTTAGTCACATACAAAGCATGAGCATATTAATTGCCATTTTCAATTATTTCAACACGAATTTCAGCATAAAAGCTTCACTAACTACCCAAGGGAGAAAATTTTTTCACTCCCAAATTCTATTCAACATATTTTTTAGTGCTTGAATGTTATGACATAACATCATATAGGCGGTATTCTCAAATTTCTTAAATAGCCTGATAACAAGTTGAAATTTAAATCCGACATAAAACACTCTCAGTGAAAGAGGAAAATGTATCCATCATAAATTTTGATGATCGTCAACATCAGCAAGTTATGTGAAAAAACATGCATGATTAATGGTTTGGCTATGCCTTGCATGCATACCAAAATTGTCGATATCAATGAAAGTCGCTTTTTTCAATTTTTCAATTTTTTTTCTTTTTCCCATTTTTAAATGGCTTTTTTCAATAAATTTGCACATATACAGAGAGAGAATCGATGACGTGGTTGCTGTTGTATGTATATATGGTAAAATATAATTCAATAAATTTTAACAAAAATAAATTGCTCGTTGTTGAATAAACGTCAGATTCATTTGCACCACCATGGCCAAAAAGTTGCTGTTCAATGCGCATCTATCTTTATAGAATTAAATATATTTTCATAGAAGATTGCTGCACTTTTTTTTTAAAGAAATACATGATGATGATTGGTGTTGAAATTTTTTTAATTTATATAATTGTTGAAAGAGATTTCAATTTATTGTGAAAAATTGAATTTTCTATAGAACATTTGTTAACAATTTATTTTTACAAGAATTAAAAATGCAAGTGAATTTTTTCTAACAACAAAGGAATTTTATTTGCATGTCATCAACATTTCCTGTAATCATCTAACGAATAATTGTAAATGCTTCCGTATTGAGAAATAGAGAGAGAGAGGAAAAATTCCAACCCTCGCATCATCATCACTTGTTGTCATCATCATTTGTAATGAGTTTCGATATTTCATGTGTATGTATATTTATTCAGCAATTGATAAAAACGAACGAGACGTTCTACAATTCAATGGATGAATGAAAAGAAATTGCTGATATCAAGAAGAAGAATGAACATATCAGTGTGTAGTAATCTAAATGCTTTTGACATTTCTTCCTTTCGCTCTCTTTCATTTTCTGTCTATCTTTCTCACACTTCTAATGCGAGAAATCTTCTTACTTACTCTGCAGCATCAGAGCATGTATATATATAATATATCAAAATCAATTCAATTGAAAGGTATATGAACGTTGACGATTAATAAAGTATGACAGTTTACTTCAATACGTGCCGACGACAACAAGCGGAAATTAGGAGAGTGAGAGACGCATTCAATTGACAGTTTTTCTCTCTCTTGGAATGCTCACGACCATATGTGTACGATTATTTCATCAATGCAGAGCTATGTTATAACATAAGCATGTTTTTGACCAAACATAGAGTACAAAATTTTTTTAAAAAAATATCTAGCTAACACTCAATAAAATTCCTTGTTAAGAGAATGAATAAACAATTTTTTTATCCAATATACAAATTTATATTTTACTTTACAGAGAGATATGTGCAAATATACTTATTTTTTGAAAACACTCAGTTGGAAGTAACTTAAATATCGTCCAAATGTGATTGATAGATTTCAATTTTAAACTCCAACAAGTTAAACGCATGCAATTGCGCTTGAAGAATCCATTGAAATTGAGTTCAACTATAGTTTAAAGTGTTTAGAAATTATGAAAAATGTAGAAAATAAATAAATTAAGCTAATTCATCTGATTTTAGTGAATCACGAACATAATAAATTCCTCATTGGGAGATTCATTGCCATATCTCTATCTTTCATTTTCCATTCAAATTAAAATTGAACAAAAAATGAATATTTAAATAAAACTTTTTATGTATATATACTAAGAGTGATGAGATAACAAAAAAATGAATGTGACAATGCGAATATCTGTAAAATGCGCTGAATTTTCTCTCTCTCAGCCAAGTGTCTAAACAAATTTGTTTCGCCTTTCAAACGAGCTATTTTTTGTGTATGCATCTGATGCTGGATAAAAAATATTTAAATGAAATTTGTTTAGCAATTTAATTACTCGAACAATGCATTGATGCTAAAAGCGTTCTTTTTTATTCTATTTTACACATAATATTCAGAATTTAATGTAATTTTACTGCGACTGTTTTCGCACTGTGTCTTTTTTTATGATTATATCGTTATAGAACAACCACATTATAAATTATTCTGAAAATTCAGGACAAAAGAGAGCAAATTTTATGCACAGTTTTTTCTTCTCATCCGTGGATAAAAACATTTCGCATTGCAAATATAATAGCGAGAATAAGCAAGAGATAAAATGTGTATATGCCAAAATTAATACCATTAAAAGAGAGAAAGGGATTTTTTTATTCGTGGTACTTTGTTAAAGCTCAGCTCAGTGAGAACAGTTTCACAAAAACATATATCAGCGTAATAATTAAATAACAATAACGCCAACTCGTTGTCATAATTCACAATCGAATTAAAATGTATACATGCTGCTCAATCTGCAGATTGCAGATAGTGAATGTTCATTGTTGAATATATATATACACGATAATTCTCACACATTGCCAAATGTTGACCCGAAAAATACGAGAAAGAAAAAATCGACACGCAGCACTTTGTTTGAAGCTCTTTAACACGATTCTCTCATATATGTGAATGTGTGCTTTTTTCACATGTCTGTCATATTCAAAATTGCATAAGCTCTCAACCTTGAAGCGTTTAATTCACAAAAGAATTTATGAATCGTGTTAAGTTATGTGCACTGACTGTCGAGAGCCATGCAAAATTCTTTTCTTCGCTCTAAAGAGCCTTTGTGTATTTGATTTAATTGAGCAGAGTTCACAGAATGAAAAAACACTGAAAAAAGGTTGAATATGATGTAAGAGAATGGAGCCTGCAGCTGCTCAGAATTTACTTTCTGGTTGCGCACTTGCATAATTGAAAAAGGAGCTAACACAATCGTATAGCTACCGTGCTATACAGTGATTATTATGATAATTTTTAAATAATTTTATTAAGGAGATTTCTTACAATTCAGTTATTCACAAACTGAGACCGTAAATGAATAAGAGAGGAGAGAGAGCTAAAGTTCAACATTTCATTCTGCCCATTAATTAATATAAAATTCCTTTTCTCATATAACAGCGTCCACTGGGAATATAACACGATTCTCTTGTTAATATGATTACAAGCAATTATTGTATTATTACGTTGAGGTCGATTGTTAAAATTCTGTGACTGAACGATGTCAATGCACGAGTTGAACTTTAATATGATACAAAAAATCATTTTCATTCTGACAGGGAGAAAAAAGAGGAAAATCATTGAGAAAAAAAAAATTGTATACATTAATTTTTATGACAATGTTATTGTTGAATGTCTTTACATTGATATCGAGAGAAGAAGAATATTTTAAGTCACTCAATGAATAATGCAAACAAAAGTGGAAAATGTAAACAGACGTAGGACTCCTTCCGGATAAAAGAAGCAAGTAAGCGAAGAAATTGGCATTAAAATGCATAAACAAGAGTAAAGACTGAAAAAAGAAATTGCTTCCAACCTTTTTTCCGCTTTATCCACTTTTCGAAATTAAGGCATCAAAAATTAAAGTCAATATTTCTCGATTATTTGAATGTATATCTTGATGAAAACGAGCAAGAGTGAGGTCTTTCTTTCTTGGATGAATTTGAATTTTAATTAGGCTTCTTGTTTTATAAATACCTATATCGAGATATAAGAGAGACCATTCTTGTGAGAAATTGAATAGAAAACGAACAAGAGAGAACATAATAAGATGATTAAAATGTATGCTTAGCATAAATAGAACGCTTCAATGGGATTTCCTTCATTTCTTTCTCTCAAAAATTCTCTACTTACTTTCATGACTTCTACGAAAAAATAACAGAAAAGAGAAATTATAATAATATGACGATGATGAAATTGTGAGAATATTTTAAGATGCATAAAAATTTAATGTTGCGTCACAAGAGAATCTCGTCTTCGTCTTTATATCTAATGGCTTATTTAAATAGGCATTAAGAATAATGTGGAAAGGGAAAGAAATATTTATTATCGCTTTTTTCCTCATAAAACAATTAAATTGCATTTTCCTCAACCGTCATTAAAGTTGGTTGAAAATGACGACGATGAGAGACAATGAAAAATATGATCCAATGCAATATTTATTGATTCATTCATTTATGTTTTGACATCACTTTTTTTGCGTCCTGCCATAACTGCTCTGGTTTCATTTTTTTGTCTTCACCATCTCATGTTACACGAAAGGACATCGATTTTTGTTATGTTGACTCTTTTTTGGGAAAACTCGCATTTATGTGTGTCACTTTTTCTTTTTCTATGAAAAGTTATTACAGGGGGAAAATATCTATGACGAAAGAAATTTTTTCTTTCGTTTTTCTTTCGCTTCTTTCGTTTTTTTTCGTTTCTTTCGTTATCCTTCGTCACTTTCGTTTTTTTCGTTAGATTGATTTTTCATACATATTTCTTTAAACTTTCATACCTATTCTGCTTCTAATAGCTCATTATTACCACTACGTTTGTAAATAATTCATCATGACTCTATAAAAAGTATGATTATTATGATAAATCAAGCAAAATTAATTACAAATTTTCCAATGTTTGTTTCCGAAATTCGAATACGAAATTTCGAAATTCTATTTAATTGTCGAAAAAAACGTTGAAAAACACATGAAATTCTGAAAAATTATAAATTTTCTTTCGGGTCGTTTTTATGAGCTGCTACTTGATGAGCATAAATATTAAGATTAATAGTTCATTAGAGAATCTATAAAACAATAAAATAACGACTTTAATCTTCCTAAATTGCAATTTATGTTTTGCATCATTTATATTTTTGCTTCTTTTCGTCATTTTTGCTTCTCTTATGTTATCTTTCGTTACTTTCGTTTCTTCGCATCTTTCGTCATAGTTATTTTCCCCCTGAGTTATTACCATTTATATTTTGAATTAAAATTTACCGTTATTTCATACAATTTGAAAAATTATCTTTTTGTTCTCATAAATGCGTTAAAGCGGTTTAAGGGCCAAAAAAGCAGTTTTGTCAGTTTTGCTATCTATTTATTTCTACTTACGTACGATGAGTGAATGTACTTGATTTATTTTATTGTATTTTTGTTCTGGTATTATTTAATGAGTCATGTGAAAGTTTCTGCTTATTTGTGACAATGACAAGACAACGACATGAGTGACAAAATAAAGTTGTTTAATGGAAAATTAGACAGACGAGGTTGATGAAACCTATGATCAATATTCTTAAAAAATAATTTCTATATCCTTGGACATTTCTTCTATTTCTTTACTAAAATAATCGCAATAAATTATCATATTTGAAAGGAACAGAAAAAAATAAAAATTGTATGCATAACATAAATTTATGTATGTGTCATTTTTATGCCATTTCAATAACATTGTAATGTGATTTTAAATGATTGTCGTCTTTTGGTTTGTCAAAATTTATTTTTATCGCATGAAATCCACATTGATATAATTCTTATCATCATATTTATGTATGTATCAAAAGGAATTTAAGAAAGAAAATACATTCGTTACATGACAAATATTGAAATGTGTTATAACACATCATAAGATAGAGAGAGCTTTCATTTTATCACATAAAAATGATTCATTTCAACATGGCACAGTAGAATGAGAGCGTGAAAGAAGCAGGATTTATCTGCTTACTAAATCGATTTGCAAAATGTTATATGGAATTTTTCCTTCAATTCAAATCTGCAATTCATAAAGCACATACAGTGCTATATAAAATAACAGATTTCTTCTCCTTGGAAAATTGAGATTTTCTCGCGTTTGTTAGCATATTATTATACATACTGATACACATGCTATCCAGCTAATTCAAATTTAAAATTTGCGATTATTGATTTTATTATCTATACGGGATGCGTAGAAAGACTATGCTATCACATATGAAGGAATGGGAAGGAAGAATCATCTGCTCTATCACGCATGAAATGAGAAAAAAATCAGCACAAAAAATGCCTGATATCGATGACGTAAAAGAGAATTTTTCTGTCACATTATATTGCAATTGATGTTTAAATAACATTTTTATAAAAATATAGGCAAATATTGAAATACATGCGGATTTTGCATTTTTTTCTTTTTCGTGTTTTATGTGAAATTCAGGTCATCATCTAACTTAAATATTATTTTTCTGCGTTCTAGGTTTTGGTATCAGGTCAATTTTCTTTTTCGTCATTAAGTAATTTTTTTCTCTTTCATCTACATCACATTATGTGTCTCAATCATGTCTCTCACTCGCAACAAGCGAACGCTAAATTGAATTGAAAAGATTATGAAAAGAAGAAAAAATATTTTGATCGACAATTTACGGTAAATTTTTGCTGATTGTTCATTTTTCTCTGTGTATATTGTCCGGGTATTAAGAGAAGAGATTATTCGAGGGTTATAGAAAGTTTGAATCAATTTTCTTTCACTAAATTAACTGCATGAGGTATTGAGATCAACTTCTGTTTTTGTTATGTTCTCAGCTTGCGTTTAGACACAATTTAAAAAAAGAGTTTCAAATTTGACAATTTCAACAGCAATATAAACAGCCAAACCTTGCCATTGTCTCATTGTATTATGATTAACAATCCCAAAATAGCGGTATATGTATATATATTTTGGTTAATTTGTCGGTGTCGATGAGCTGTCAATCAATTTTTTAAACGAGACGAAAAGAATAAATTTAAATTCACGTAGACACGATTTGGAGAGAAAGAGAAAAAATAATGAAGAGAACTTCGCTATTGAATGACTTTAAATCTTTTAACAATAACATCATCGTCTATGGGCTGTCTAGTATGTTCGCAATAGTAAATAAATTTTTACAGCTCATGAAGCTTCTTTTTATTTCTTTTCTACCAATCACAAAAACTATCAAATTGATGATTCATCAATAAATATTTCTATCTTGATTCATTCAAGTGGATTTTATGACTCAATTTTAATTCTTCACAAATGGCAATTAAATTTCAATATTGATTCTTATTCTGATTAATTTATAAAATTACTTGAATAAATTTGATATCATGAAAATTGGGTATTTTAAGAGTTTTTGGTTCAAATGTATTTCATTTCTGTCATATTTGCATGATGCAAATAAATCCAACATTGGCTCACTGTATCCAATGTTAACTTTCCTAGCCTCTACCGTTTTCCATATACATATATATCGCTTCAATTTGACCAGCATGTCAATTTGCATATCACACTCTCTTCATACTCATTCGTTTAAAATATAAAATAAAAGCTATATGAGAAAGAAGAGGAGGAGGAAAAAAGAACCAAAATCAATCGTGGCTTAACGATATTACCATGCTGCGGTTTAGTTCCTATGCAGGCGATTCACCATTCATTTAAAAATATACATCCCTCCGGAAAATCATACTTTTTGTGTTTTTCAATTTTCCCACCGAACCAACACCTCACATTTGAATGAATACACACGCCAAATGAATTTTAAATAAAGATAGTTGTACAACTCAATTGGAGAAATCGAAAAAATATATATTTTAACCCTTGTAGATTTTTTTCCATGATAAATTACAACAAATGGAAACTAATTCATCATAGCTATGAATTTGACATGTAATTCGACAGCAAAGTTTGACTTCCTTTTTTTACTGTGAATTTTTACTCATTATTATTCCTTGTCATATTTCCAAATTTCTCTAAGAGCAAGCATGACTATAAACAATTTAATTAAAATTTATAGTACAATGCTGCTGTTCTAAAAAAATCAAGTCTATGTATGAGCGCAACGTACACGTGCATAGAAATTTTTTGTCATTAGTTTTAAGCACAGTGTGCACTCTTTACTCTTTTTCATCTACTACTACTGCACCATCATCTCATTATAGCTGAACATTGCTATGTGTGTATGAATGTCGGAAGAATGAAACATCGAGTGCAACATTGTTCTCGTGCAAACTCTGCATAATGGCACAATTGTCGACAATAACTGTGAAAGTTTGTCATTTCAATTAATAAATGATGAAAAAGGCATGTTGCGCTTGTTGATGAATTGAGCAAGTAGAATGAGTCATTCTTTCTATTATAACAGCAGCAGCAAGTAGTAACGTGAATATCGATTCATTGGGGAAATAAATTTTACTCGAGGATGGGAATTGTGATGGAATTTGACGATACTAGACGATGCTCTACTATGTTAAAATTGATAGAGCTATTTGTTGTCTATGACAGTGAGACACTTCAATAATCTATCACAAAATTGAGAATTTATTTATGATCTTTTCAACTAGTTTTTCTTCTACTATCTGTCGACTTGTTAAGGCTTTAAAATTTCTATCTGAAAGAATATTTTATTAAGAATCTCAAGAATTTGATATACGTAATTTTAGAAAACCTAAAACTTATCCATCTTCTTATTTACCGTATTTTCTTATGAGAAAATTTTCAAAATATCTGTCAGCAAGAGCAAAAACTAATAAATTATTCGATGAGCTCAAGAGAATCTCATTAATTTATCGGTGATAGTCACATACATGCCACTCGAATGCGACAAGTTAAATCAACCTTATTAAGTTCATCAAATACGAAAAGTAATAAATTTTCTCTGCCAATCGCAGCTATATATGAGTGATAACAGTGTTGACTTTAAGAGTTTCGCATATATATAACTTATTGCTGATTTTTTTCTGCTCTTTTTCGATATCGATTAATATAAAATAAATTAAGTCATTTGATTATTTTACTCCGACTATAACAATTTTATGCTTCTTTTGAGCGAGACGTTATAAGAAAAAAAGAAAGATTAATGGGAAATTTTTTTTTGTGAAATGCCATATGACACAATCGACAAATGGAGAAGAAAAGAGAGAGAAAGTGTACTACAAAGTGATATCTGTAAGAAGCTCCGACAAAAAAACAAGCATAGAGAAAAAGAAGACCAAAAAAATAAAATTGATAACCGTTTTGTGTTTACAGACGTGCTTCCAATAAAAATTATTATCGCTTATCGTTTGCATGTTATCATCGAAGAAAATGCCACGCCAATGTGTGCTAAAGACGATATCACTCATGTATGCGAATGTGTGTATATGTGTGTTTTCAAAGAATAAGAGAAATGGCAATAAAATTATTCCTATAAAAAGAGGAAGAAAGAATCGTTAATTTTTTATGGCATTTCTGTTTTGGAAATATTTTTTTCTCTTCAAATAAAAAACACACAGAAAATTTTCTTTCCTTCAAACGAGCATGAGATTATGTTAAGAAACTAGTTCACATTTTTATGGACAAAATTTATTTTCCTCGATATGATGTAAAGTTTTTTCTTTGTTGTTTATGTTATTTATTGCAGTGATTGGTAATATTATATGATATATGTCTTGTAAAAAGGTGTACCCAGTGAAGAAGTCAAGAACATTCTTAAATGATAATATAACTTGATATAAAAATATATGACACTTTATAAAATTCTTCAACAATCAGTAACTTCCAAGAACAATCAAAAGTTTTTATTTCAAAATTTTTTATTTAGAAATCCGAAATTAATAATGTGCTTACTTGAAACTCAAGCAATAAATAATTTGCCGTTTAACAAAATCGTAGATAAACAAGAACATTCGAATTCCACGTTGCACTTAACAAAACATTCCTTCACTGTTGCCAAAGCCTTTTAAGTAATCATAAAAAATACTTTTTTCTTCTTTTCTACCAAACTTCGCTCGAATGTGTACATTGAATGTCTGTAAAAAATTCATTTACCTTGCAGTGATTTAAAGATTAATTAAAGATACACAAAAATTATTATTAAAAGTTTCTTGCATATACGAAGAGAGAACTTTTTTTCGATAGCCATGAATAATGGTAAATATGAATATGTAGAGAAAAAAAGAAGAGATAAATTAAGGGAAAAAGTTTTTAAATGCGATAACAATGACTAATTAAGTCTCATAGCTATAATGCACATTGTTTCAAAAAGCAACGTGTTTCGATATTGTATGCTAATCAATTTCTACTTTTTTTCCAGCGACAGTCGTTGCCATATCGCACATGAAACTCTTTTATAATCATACAATCACTCCGCATACGTGAATAACATACAAAATAGGCAAAAATTATTCCTTTGAATTAGAAATTTTGCACGTTTTTGGTCATTTGATGTGAATTGTTTGTTGTTGTTTAATAAATTATATTTGCTACATATGTAGAAGTTCATATAATGACTATGCTAGCCATAGTAATAAATCACTTTAGAGAGAAAGAGAATGAGATATAAAGTTAATTAAATCACCACGACTTTTATGTATATGTGTATTTAAAAACTTAACTAAATGACATGCAATATCGCATCTATCTCAACTTTATTTGTCTGACAGTCTGCAGTAAAGCAAATCGCTAAATATGACTTAATCCTTGCAAAAAATATAAGAATAAGTTCTTGTCATCTTAATTAGATTTTGTGTTATGCAGACAAACATAAGAAAAGAAACGATAAAATCTTCTATGCCAAGGCGAATGATCCTCAAGAAGTCGACATGTGTGAATAATTATGTTCAACATTCTCCAAAAACCCAAAGTTTCTTCTTTTGGATTTTACTTTGTTCTATATATGTATGAAGAGACCTTTTTTCAATTCCTCACTTGCCAATGTGACCTTTGTCCATGCACACACAAGCCCAAAGATTAAAAACACTGAGTTTCTGGGTTCGTAATTCTAGACGATTATTATGACGACACAATAACTGTTGCATAGCCCCCCGAAATAAAACAAAAAAAGAGACGATGTCGCTATTAAGTAATTCCAAGCACACAAATATATACATTTGTATAAAGCGAGGAAAAAATGTTAATTATCACTTTTGTTAAATAATCTAAATGACATTACGACATGAAGGCGCGCAAAATAGGTAGAATATATACATCATAAGCCAAGACGTAAAAAAATAACAAGAAAGAATGAAGATATTGAAAAAGAAGAAGAAAAAATGCCAATGTGACCGAATGAAAAAGAAAACAACAACGTGAAGAATGGTGACGCTACTGCAAAAGAACTCTTTTAGCTTAATTGTAAGAGATTTTTTTAAAAATACGATACGAACAAGCATGGTAAAATGAGAAGATGACTCATCTACACGCTGCACGATTATTTTGTAGTACGCGAATGAGTAAAAATAAACAACCTGTTTATAATTCTTTATAAGTACTGGCTTATTTACTTAATGTATGTTACTTACAAACACATGAGCACATGCACAATCTTAGAATACTACTATATAATTACGTACTGAGTGAGGTTGATTGAAAAAGCAAGATATTGCACTTAGAAAATAAAATTCCAGAAGATTACGTAATATTCATTCATCAGCTCTCATTCATCGACTGCATTGAGCTCATATAAGTGCCAGTCTGTGCATATATTTACTACCTGTAATCAACATAAATGTCATTTACGGTATATACACATTAAAGTCGACATATACATACATCGGCAAGAAAAATAACATTCCAAGAATTTATCAAGTGTTTCGACAGAAATGATATCACCAAGCCTCGAAATGTTTACTAAGCTCTCGCACACTTCATGTTGAACTCTTTAAATATTATTTCTGTATACAGAGTCGATTAGATAATAATGAAATATTTTTCTTTAAACGATTTTCCCCCTAGTTTATCAACTGACGCAATGTATGAGTTAATTAATTGTATTTAATATGGAGCATGAATGACTCTTAAGTCAAGTCATGACTCTGTCGCTTTCTCATTACATGATGACAACATTCATAGCATTGATAAGAAGTTTGAATATACATTGATGTAGATAGCGTGACAGTAAAAGCTTCACAAGCTCTAAAAATAAATTACAAATTCTCTCATCTGCCTCAGAATGCCTGTTTTGACATCGTCGTCGCGCGCATTTTCTGTCTGATTTCGTATACATACTCATATAAGCTTCACCACGAATATCGATCAAAACAAACAGAAAAAGTTTGGCTCTTATCTCTTATGTATATATTTTTTTGATTAAAAAAATATGTTATGTACACACATGGGAAGATAGCGCTATAGGTTTCGTGAATCAAGTGCACACTCACGAGCACACTTCTATTTATCGTAAAGTGGGTAACATATTGCAATTTAACGATGCTAATACAAATTTTTTAAGCGAATAAAAATAAAAGTTTCTGGCTGCTGCAGCAGTTGAAAAGACAGTGAGAAATTATAATTTTATCTTAATGTGTTGTTGCATGCATATATAGAACCTTAAAAAATTGAGTGAAACACTTTGACACAGTGCCACATGTGTTTTCCAAATTCAATTCAATTAAATTTTCTCGCTTTCTTATGGAAAATTGATGAGTTTTTTCATCTGCATGCGCAAAAAGAAAAATTCATACAAAAGAAAGAATCATTACGATTAACGACGAAAGAAAAAAGAAAGAGTTTGCTTTGCATCTGATTAATCATTCATGTGACGCTCTCGAGTTTCAAATTCATAAACACGCTTCTTTTCTCTTCTTTATTATTCTACGGCAATGAAAGCAAAAGCCAAGCGCAAAAAAAGCGTTACAAAAGCAAGAAGGCAAAAATCAGGTAAATAACGCCAAAACAAGAAATACGACGCCGATTGCGAAAAAAGCCGGTAGAAAATAAATAACAAAAGCAAAGAAGAAAAAACAACTTTTTAACGGTCAAACTCTCTCACGAAAGTGTAAAGAATAAGAATCACATTGATGATGATGATGATGATGATTGAGTGTAGGAATACTTAAATGTGTTTCTATATCTGTATATGTGTGGTTTATATTGGAACTAAATCGCAGACCATGTGAATTTTCTGTGAAGTGAGAGAACGAAAAAAAGAGAAATGATATAACCCATGCGGCATATATATTGACTCGCAAAAAAAACTGGTTTTATTTATTTTTTGCTCGGTACTGCTCTCGCATTTCGCGCGCTATATATACGATGCCCATAAAAGGCATTTATAAAGGCATATAGAGAGTCGTGAAAAAAAGTTACATTTGTTCTCTCTTACACACATGGCGTAGAATGAAGAAAAAAGCATTTGATGCTGAGTAGTAGCAGTAGTGAACAGTAAGGGAAAATAAAATTAAAAGTTTACAACATTAATCATGATATATATGAATTTTTTATGGAGTGATGTTGAGCGATGCAGGGACTTAGAGTTTGCTGCTGCCCAAGCTGACTTTTCAATTACTGTATGCATCTCGTAAGGCACCTTATAGCGTTCTCTTAAATTGTTATATTCCATAAAAATTAATTTTGCAAGCCATTGCAATAATTACATTGAACGAACGAACAAAAACAAAATAACTGAGAATTATATTTGCCATATTTGTTATGTAGTACATGAGTTCATGGCTTTTGCTGCCAATGCTTGCTTGCTTATGGCATTTGTTTGATGGAAGTCAGAGAGACAAAAAAAGGCTTCATACGATGTTGTTGCTGCATATATGAATGTTGCGGTATATATGTATGAATAGCGTTGATAACAGCGACCAAGTCCATTATTCCTGCATTTTTTAAGTTCATCGGTTGGCTGTTAAAAACTAATAAAAAGGCGAATAGCAATAACAGAGTTTTCTCGATGTGTTAGCAAGTGTCGGTGAATGGCATAAAACACAAGTTTTCGCTCCTGCAATAATGAAGCTTTAATTATATTTTTCACACCGGCTGCTCTTGTCGCTACTAGATGCTGCTATTGCTTCATATAAAGAGAGTAAAAAATTATAACATCATGATTTTCTCATTTATACAGTGAGTTAATTATTTTAGTACTGGTTTATGATGTACATAGAGAATTACAAAAAAAGAAATAGTTCATAAATTTAAGAACTCTGAAATGAATATTTTCCGATAAATTTTAATGCGTAAACTTTATATACAGACGCCATAAAATGTGCGACAAAGCAGTTGGGGAAAGAAAGAAAAGTTAGATAAAGCAACAACAATTTAAAGATCAATAAAATTTACTTTCCTTCTAATGACTCTTTCTTCTCTCTTTCTTATCTTGTCTCGATTGAGATAATGTTCCAAAAAAATTGGCTCCTTCTTTCTTTTTTCTCCCTTCGGCTTAAAGCTCTTTATTCAGAAACATACCAAAATGCCGATTATTTATTTTTTAATGTCCTTTCTTGCTATTCTTCTCACTCTTTTCGAAATAGAAAATAGTACAAGCATAGGAAAGAAAAATCAATTTCTTAAGCAGCAAATGTCATTTTCAGCAAGATTTATGCGAAATCTTATATTCTTTAAAAGAAGTAAGTAGCAGAAAAAAAGCATTTACCAACATTGTGTATGTCTCTCATTTTTTACGATCGTCTAAATTTTGCGCTCCTTACGCGAGTGAATAAAATGGGAAAAATTGTAAAGTTCAAGAGAGAGAAAGCAATTTAAAATTGGGTAATGTATAAGCTGTAGCTCAGATGTATAGCGACCGACGAGAAAATTATTGCCATAAAAAAGTTTACTAGTACACAATTTCGCGTGATACAAGCCCAAAATGAACAATGAAATGTCCTTTTTAATTTGCAATAAAAATGTAAAAGTCGGCGTGTAGCGGATGGAAAAAATCAATTTTGCATACACTCATAGAGTCGTTTGGTTGCTCACTTAATGCTCTCTGTCTTGAATTATTTTCTACTTTCAAGCTTTTTTACCATTGATGATGCCGCCGCCATCTTTTATGAGCATCAATTTCTTCTTCAGGAAGGTCATTTTTATGAGACATGAAGAAAAGAGAAGGAAATGTCTTTTATGTGGTTTTTTCTACTTCTTTCTTTAATACGGAATCATTTACGGCATCAAGTGAAAAAGAGAGAGAAAAATCCTCGAAACAAACAATGTTATCTTTGTCTGAAATCACTTTATAGTTCTCCTTATGCTACTACTTCTATTAAAATGAAAATAGACAAAACATAAAAAACCACAGAAATGAGCATGATTTTTCTTTCATCTTTCATTCACAATCGGATAAATGCAATGCAAAAGAGCTAGATTTGAAAAGAAAAAAGATTTCTCATGCATTTTAATATGAAAATTGTGGTGATGGTGAATAAAAGAATAGATTTCATACCAATCTTTGTTCAATTTATTCTCCCATTGCTCTCACATTTCATTTCCAATTTTTTTCTCATCTTTTATCGTATACTGATTGAATTATGATTTTTTTCTTCCTCCTCTTTCTTCATACAACCATTTTTCTTTCTTTACTTCTTCAAATTCAGAATAAAAAGGGAAAAAGCGAACGTCCTAATGCATTTAAGCAATCATGCGGTTGAAAGTGGTAGAAGAGAAAAAATTCGATTTTGGCCCAAATACATTTACAAATAGGATGAATGTGAAATGATATAAATAATATGTCCATACGTCTCCATTGTTCATCCATAATCTCCGTTCACTCGATTCTTTTTCCCTTTCTCTCTATACACCACTTTGTCATAAAATGTCCGATTAAAATAATATTTTTACTGGCAGCAGAGAGAGAAGAGACAGAGAGCATAGCGAAATGGAATTTATGGACGAAATGACAAACAGGGCTTAAAAATTTCACACACAATAGAAAAGCTGAAAATAAAATTTCTGCATATTTCATAATGCTGGTGAACGATGAACCCTTGGATTGAGGATGAGGCAAATCCTAACAATGACAGAATCCGAGGGCGTAAAAGGAAAAAAAAGAATTTATGCGGGAAAAAGGAGGAATATCATCATAAGCTTCAGGGAGTAATATTTTAATGGGATTCACATCATAATGTTTTGTACAAATAGTAAATTTTTTAATCCATCTCAAATTTTATTTGAGTAAAAAATTATTTACACACATAAACGCGGAAGGATGAACGAAATATGTTACATTAAATAATTTTAATTTTGATGATGAAAATTTTCTGGATATATCCACAAGCAAGCGCAAGTGAAGTTGTGTGTAAAAATTGATGTAGCAGGCAAACAATGGGCCAACGAGCAAACACTATGCACACATATCATTCCCATGTCCCGAGTGCTCAGTATAGCATATCTGATTTGAATATCATTTGAATATTTGATGAATATTTCAACAACAACAACAACAGAAAAAAAAATAATCAAGCTTCCTCTGCACTTGCTGGCTTCACAAAAATAAATTTCAGCAACGTAAAAATATATATTTTTCAGGTTGGGTATTGTTGGGATTTCTTTCTCTGGTCCTTTAGAGGTCTAAATAAAAATACACAAATATATTTGCCCCAAAGGAAAAAATTCTCAATGATTGTTTCTATATCATATCCTTGTAAAATCTGAAGTAAGAAATGAGAAATTTCTCAGGCAGGATGCTCATTAACATAAAAATTCAATATTAATAAAAATTTGTGTACATGTATAAACACAAAGCAAATGTCTTTTTGTGTTCCTCAAATAAATGAATGTAAATATAAAAGAGAAATGTTTGTACATTAATTGACCATCATTGTGAGTAAGGCCAAAATAAAAAAAAATTGTGAGAAAATGTTGTTAACAATAATATGCGAATGAGAAAAAAACTGTTAGAGAGAATGACGCAATACATATAAATTAATAACTACATTGTTTCATATCAACTCTAACAATATATGACTGACTAACTGACTCTCTCACTATCAAGTTAAATATCAAGCGCATGACTCGCGTTGTGGTTCAAGTTTGAATTTTTTCGATGTTGTCATTCACATGATGATAGTTTAAATTGAAAAATCTCTCTCTCTATCTTTACATTCGCAAGCAAACAATCAAGACATGAAGTCATCCAGCTACATCATCATCATCAATAAAAGAGATGATGATGAAAAAATAAAAAAAAATTAAAGTGTGTATGTGTGAGGGACAAACACGCGATATATTTCAGCATTAATTTACTCCTCCTTTTTGGAATTTCTTCTTTTTTTATCTCGCCCCAATGATGCTCAAAAAAATCGTTATTTTTTCTTTTCTTTTGTTTGGCTTCACTGTTGTTGTCGCGAATCGTTTTTTTTATTTCGAGAATGTATAGAAACATTGTTGTTATTTTTAGCTAACGATGCAAAAATTACATTCTTCAGGTCAATATATAAAAGACCAAATTTTGCAAGCTGTCAAATTTTATTTAAACTCGTGATTGCATGATTTTGCAAAGGCATCAGAAAATAAAACATTTTTCTTTATTATATAAATACTAATGAGAAGTGCTATTTTTGAGCAAAAGCAAAGTATCAGTTAACAGCATTCCACTAATTCCATATATGGAAATTAACGCATTTCGGATCTTGCAAGTCTTATTATTGTGTTTGCTGTGAGGCAGCAATAAAATGGTTTATGTTGTTTTCTTCGACTGCTTTTTGATTGGCAGTCGAATATAAAATAAAAAGCAAAGTTATTTTTGGTCTCAAGATGAAATTCAAGTAAGGAAATTCGTTCGTTACAGCTGAAATTAAGGCTTGGTTTGGTTTTAATTGTTTCAGCTGTGAGAATAAGAAAGAGAATCTGAAATTGAAGATTGCCATGGCACATTATGGCAAAAATTTTCTCTCTATTCAACGAATCTAATTTCATGTATTATATATAAAAAGATTCTTTCAATCTCCATATTTATTGGCAAAAAAAGAATTTTTTCTTCTCTCACTGATTTTTAATCACAAAATTTTCCACATGTTTGCACAAAAATTCTTCTGTATGTGGCAGCAAAAAGAGAAAAAGTCAAGGTCAATTGACAAAACGAAAGCGTGACATAATCGCATATGGATTAGCATAAATTATCAATGATGCTAATTTTAAGAATATATTCAATATGGACTCTTCTTTTCTTTTATTCATGACAATGGAGTTTACATTAGGAACATAAAAAAACTTACACGTCAACAAAAAAAGTAAGAAAGAAAGAATCTCTGCTAAGTTTATTATTCCATGTATAAAGAAAGAAAGAGAGAGAAAACAATTTTGATGCCATTCGTGTATATGTGCATCATCGTAAAAACCGCGTGGTTTTTATTTTTATATTCATTCTTTCTCTCTCTCTCTCTTCATGATATTGTTGATGACGACATCACCTTTTCCAAGCATGCTTCTTTTTCGTTTTTATTCTTACGTCTTTTTCTGCCTTTGCCGTATTGTTTTTTAATTATTGCTTATAAATTCATTTCTTTCATTTCTTCTCTTCCTTCATTCTCTCTACTCTCTGTATTTTTTTCTTTTCAAATCACTCCCTAAGAACATGCTTTTTACATTTTAGATTAGAATTATATTCTTTCTTTTTTCGTGTGTCTCTTTTCTTCTTCTCATTTATTATTGTTTAAAAAACTCACAAAAATACTTATTCTCATTCTCTTGCTTGTATTTTGTATTTTTTGTTAGTAAGAAGAATTCTTTCTTGCGGGGGCATGACGAAAGAGATTGACTGTACATATACACTAATTTACATGATGAGAGGAGAAAAATATGATGGGCAGCAAGCAGCAAGACACGAGCCTGTGCCCTCTCGCAAATCAACATAACAAAATGATTATCGTATGCTCATTTACTTATTCACTTGCACATAACATAGCTCTCTATAACAGAAAAAGTCAATTTTCAATTTTCGCAAAAAGCGGGAAAGATTGAGAAAGGCAAAAAAAACTTTTTTTCTTCTTTATTCATTCATTTAATAACAAAAACAAGAGCAGAAGCAAAAAAAAAGTTTTTCTCTGGCCAACATTGAAGGCTTCACGGTAATTTTAAGCAAAATGAATTCGTTGTTATGTGGCCGACAGTGGATGAATATTTGGTAATGGCATGAGGCAAAACTTTTTCTCCCTTTTTTCCTATTAAAGTTTATTTTTTTGTGTGTTTTTGTGGTACACAACAGAAAATGTATTTTCGCTTTTTCTTTCCGAGAGATGGAAAAGATGCTCATTGAAGGGCAATGATCTGATAAAAGAAATGGTTTGTATCTTCTAGCAACATACACAAAAAACATCGCAGTTTTATCGTTTATATCGAAGGCAACTGCTGGCAACGGCTCCGGCTCTTTTCCTTTCCTATTCAATCTTTTTCTCTCTTTTGTATATATGTGTGCCATTATAGGATCGTAAAAGAGCGACCACAAAAAAAAAGAAAGAAGCAAAGCATTTAATTTTTCTTCCGTTGAATAAATCTTGAATCGAAGAAGCATCAAATCCCACACAGTAAAGTTAATAAGAAATATGTTTGTGCACACTGAGAAAGAAGAGAGAGAAAAATAAGAAATAATAAATATTGAGTTCAATTGATGCCATAATAAGAAGGCTTAGCCTTTGTGTGACCTCTTCTGCCGTCTGTCGTAATATTAAACATTCACAATGCCTAAGCAGCAACACATACATATGGTAATAATCACAAACAATGCACAAGCATTTAAGAATCATTTCAGAATGAATACGAAAAACTGGTTTGCTTACAACTAGAATATTAACTTTCTTCTCTTCATTGCACATAAGCATAATCCTCCTGTCGTTGGTTGGTGTGTTATGTCTGGAAATAAGCACATAAAAACGAAATTGATGAACAACCCACGCTATCCAACATGTAGAGCAATGACTTACTGGTAGGCAAAAGTGAATATTCTTCATATTGTGCTCAATACATTCATTTTACAATTCATTGCTAGCACATTATTCCAAGCACACAAAAGCTGATGGAAAATATTTGTTATTTCAATCTCGACTTCATAAAACGTGTTTCTCTAGTTCTTTTTCTGTCTTCTTATATATTTTTCCCATTTTCGCTCTCGTCTGTCTTTAATGAAGTACACATATATAAACACATTCACTTCTAGAATAAAGATTCTTACACGTAAGTGAAAGTGCTTGAAAACATATTTTTTATTCTTAATGTGAACTCTCCTTTCATCATCATGCGGTTCTCGTTTTTTTATTCTTTCTTTGCAGATATATGATATACTCAATTTTGATGTCAACATTTCAATTCACTTTTTCTCTCTCTCTTTTAAACATATTCAAGTAAGAACTCTTCAAGATCGATATAAATATAAATAAAAAGTAAATTGAAAGAACTATAAAAAATATACATACATTCATGAGGAAGAATGTCTATTGCTTCACACACAACAGTCACACAAAAAAGAAATGAAATGAAAAAAGTCACATTTCTTCTTTCTTTTGATAAAGCAGGTGAATTATTGCTTATTGCTTTGACGTATCAGACGAACAGGAAAGTAGAATTACACAATATACAGAAAAAAATTATTTTGAAATGAGATACGACGAGAGTTGATAGAATGAAATTGTGCAATACATACTCATACACAGTTTCACTCAATAAAATTCTCTTACTTGATTAAATGTGACGTGATGAATTTATTTTATACATTTTTGCACATCGTTATTCGTTTGTGTTTTGCAAAAAAAAAAGAATTTTCGTTATTAATCGTTGCTTTTGTTGTTAATTAAAAAAAGTCATGATTACAAAAATTGTTTACCTTTCAACAAACGGTTTTTTATTCGAATCATTGAGGAATTTCATTTTTCTGATTCACACGTGTGTGCAATGAAGTACGAGAAGAAGAAGAAGGAAAGGCGAGAAATTTTTATTAGATTTTTATCAAATTTATATAAATCCAAAACCATAAGAGAGGCATGACAAACAAATCGAATGAAAGAAAAGAAAAATAGAAGAGAAATCAAGACTTTTATTCTTCACTTGCGGTTGGTAAATTTTCGGTGTCTTCATCGTTTCTATTGGGAATTTGATTGTTGGAATACCTCAGAATAGTTATTTCAAGCTACTGACTCGGAAAGCATAATGATGTTTGATTTCTATTGGAAGTCTATTCGTGTCGTTGTCATCATCATCACCCACTTTCGTCCTTCCAAATTCATCACATACAAAACATACTCTATTGCTGCCCATGAAGACAAATGTCTATAGTGCTATCTATGTACATATTTGAACACACAATTCAGCCATTGATTCCTCTTGGGGAATCAGAAGAAATCATTTATTCAGTGGATTTCTTTCTCTATTTTTCTTCTCTACAAACATAAAAATGTTGAGTCGACAAACGTCGTCGGCAAAGAAAGAGATGATGATGGTGAAGCACTCCCCAATTTTTTTTTCACTTCTCTTCTCTTTTTCGCCTTCTCGTAATTTGAAATTCCATAGAGAAACTCTTTTCCTCACCCAATAAATTCATTTCTTGTCGATTCTTCACCTTAACTTTTTATATATATGTGATATGGTATGGTCTTATGCTCACTGCTTCAATAATTTATTCAATTATCGAATTGTGATGGGACTTTGTCAAACATTTTCATGCATTACACTCCTCTCTTCTGAGAAAAAAATATGAAAGCTGATAAAACTGAAATTTATTTCGCTTTAAGCTATGAAATTTGATGATTATTTTCTCATACAAACATGTGGAACAAGTGTTAATAAATTTCTCGTACTTTTGACTCTTTTTATGTTCAATACGAGACTAAAATAATCAAAAATTTTCAATGACTCCTAAAAACATTTTAATAAATCTTTTCTTCATTAAAGTTTATTGAACTTTTATAACATGAATACATAACACATCTCATATGCATTGTGACAAATTAATTTAAACATTCCACAACATTTATCGAAATATTCAAATTGAAATACGTGCTAAACATTTCATCTCATTGCATCATGTAAATTCAATTGTTCAATAATTAAAACTATTCAAATTTGACTTTCAAATTGATGTGAAAAAAGTCATCATCACAAATGCAGGTAGGCTAGTGTGAAAATATTTTAACGTTTTTCAAATTCCTAAAATTCTCCCGAATAAATTAATTAATAGCCAGCGGTTCTACAAATATATATTCTAGAGGCGAAAAACTTGCCCAACAAGTCGGCTTTGAATATTAAAATGTGTGTAAACATCATATGCCTAAAAAGCTGTTATGCAATCGTGTTTTAAAATAATTTTTCAAAAAATATAGAATTCTTCCCGAATTTGAATATCATTGATGAAGAAGAAGTTGAAGTGTTGCGATGAGAAATCGCAGACAAGTTTCTTTCCCAAAACTCACTCTCACTGTCTATATTCGGCATATTTTTGGCCAGTATATGTAAATGATGTATTTGATTATCTCATTAGTATGATTTTCATAATATTTGAGCAACTCAATTCTCACCGATGCGATATACCACTTTAGAAGCTCAAAAAATAAAATATCCATCAAGGCTTCCTGTTATAGAGAGCCTCTTCATTTCATTCTGTACATGTTTATATGTGGATGAAATGAGATGATGCCACTTGACGTTTTTTTTTTGAAAGAGTAAAAAAACGCGCGCGCGTTTTGAAATTAAAATCGAGTTAAATTTTCGATAAATAGACGAATATTTTTTTAAGTTTTATAAATGAAGTTTTCTCCTCATCGAAGCCATCAATATTTGCCCTTGAACAATAAACTCGAGAATTTTCGAAAGTTCATAAGTACTTGAGACATTTCGAGCTTCAATTTCCCTTCGACAAATGAACAAACATAACATTAAAGCAAAAGAAACGACCTCATTTGCTTATTTACATATTTGTGACCGCACAGAAATATAAAAATTCGCCAAGGGCAATTTAAGATAAAGCAGGAGGAAAAATATTAAAAAAATTTCCTTTTTCCTATTCGTTAACTCACAACCGTAAGGGTTTTTTGTCCCAAAAATACTGAACGAAAATGAGCGGTTTAATTGCCATTTCAAAACTTTTTTGCACTTCAAGACTTGACAGAAGTGAAATAGCAAGGAAAAAGGTCAAATTTGGACACATGTGTGTGAATTCTGGTTTGCAAGTTAGTTGAATGTTTATAATATCACAATGTGATGCCTTAAAATGAAATTTCATGTTGTTCATTTTGTGAATGACATAACAACAAAAATAATTTTGTCTTTTCTCTCTATTTATTTTTTAAGGAACATAAGAAAAGATTACAATTTTTTCTCTACAAGTCTAGACTTACTACACACTAAGAAAAAAAAAGGAAAATCACATCTCATGTGTTGTTCTGTTTTGAAGATCTTGTAAATATATACAAACAAACTCCCTATGAAACATTTTCTTTACTAAAGAGAGGAATTTTTATGATTCTTTTAGTTCCAATTTTTTTTCTACTTATATTTAGAGGGAAATTTTCTCTTTTTCTTCAATGTTATCGGTAAATAAGTAATAAGAAGAAGTCAGAGAATATTTCAATTTGTTTAAAATTAAATTATTGATTTAGTTTTTAAATTTTTTTTTAATAAAAATATTCATAAGCTGATATTAGTCAAATACTTTTAAATTCTATTATTATTTTATAAGATTTTAGTTAACCAAACAAAACATTTTCAATAAATTTAAAATTTCATTTTATTCGCATTCAAGAAATATTTTTTAGCGCATTCTTAAGAATGTTTGATTTAAAATTTAAATTTAAACGTTATTTAAAAATATTCTATTAATTCTTAATAACTGAATATAAGACGCGTTTTGATAATAAAAATAACATCACACACATACAAATATAAAGAAGAAAAACTGTAAAAGTTTCTTTTTTCTTCACCGCATAACACAGAATCCTGAACCGACTTGCTCACCCTCTCTCTCTCCGCACATTTATTTATATGAAAGTGCTGCTCCATTACAGCCAACGATGAATGAATGAAATGAAAAAGGGGAGAGATTAAGAGGCAAAAGTATGCATGCATTGCTGCTGTAAAAAGGAAAATTTTCCCTATGGCACAATTCCTTTACTCATCGTCGTTGTAGTCGATGAGCAAGAATGGATGGAGCTCAAAGAGAAAAAAGAAGGAGGAAAATACCATGACATTCCCTTTTTTAGATGCGGCTTTTTGCGAAAATGAAGATGAACACAGACATCCATAAAGAACATTAAAGGCGCGCACATGCATACATGTATATATCTAAACAACATTTTTTTCTCTTCCATAAAAATTCATAACTTTTATGACGCTAAACAAGGCATGCTTCTTTGCACATGTGTGCTGCCTTTACGAATTAATATAAGCAAGAGCAAGTCCATGAATGTAAGTGTGGAAATGTTGTTAAGTGATGTCTCCTAATGAGATTGACTTTGACATGCTTTCTTCCTAGTTGTACGCTTCATTTTATGGCATGGTTAATGAAGCAATCCTCTTTTTGCAAAAAAAAGTTTACTTCTCGCAACGTGAACTTTCGCACTCATTTCACTTAAATTAATAATTTCATAAAAAAGCGGCAAAGAGAAAAAAAAAAACATTTTTTATGTTTATACTTTTTTTGGGACTGTTCAGGTAAAAAAAAGAAAATAATGTTTTGCCATCAACATTTTAAACTACCTAAGTGACTATTTTAACAAATTAATTTCTCTCTTACACGATGAACTTTCTCGCGTTCTAACGCATACAAATATGGTTGCTGTTTGTTCATTATTTTAACGCACTGAATAAGGGGTGGCTGGCATGGCATTATAGTGCAGTAGTAAAAAATATGTGCGTGATAATGAGCGCATTTCATTAAATTATGTTCCTTTTTCAGCACCGCTTCGCTTGCTTTTGTTTGATGAAAGTGTGATTTGAAAAAAAGAATTTGTCGTTAACAAAATAAGAGAGCTATGTTGCGCGTCATATACACAATTTACTTGTTAGCAACGAGTTTTATGTTTACAATAAGTAAATCTCTCTCACTCGTCTATTTGAATTATGCGAAAAGTTTTTTTGTGTGTAATTTATTCGCAACTGCCAGACTATTTTACGATTATGAGCAGAAAGAAGAAGAGAATTTTAAAATTATTGAGATGAAAAGTAAAGCAATGTAAAATCATGTAAGCACAAGTGAATGAGCGAGTGAGCAATTATTATGATAATATAAATGAAATAAAATTTATTTGAAGTCTAAAAATAATTTATGAATTACAACTTTTTTTAAATTTTTTTTTTTGTGAGAAAGAAGAAATTTTTCTATAACTACATTTTATACACACGAGTAAGTGAATGAGCCGAGAAAGAAATGTTTTATTTAAATGCAAACACATGTAGAGTGCGTATACTCTCATTATATTTTCATTCCTTTGCTAAAATAAAAAGATAGATATATAGACCGATGAGGAAGGAAGAGTGAGAAAAGAAAAAATTTCCATTTGGTAGCAATGGCTTTCTTGTGTCTAAAAATAAATGCCTTAAGGTCTTTTTTTTATTTTATATACACAAACATATTTAAAACTGTTTATCAAAGCATGAGCAACAGACGCCAGTGGAATGAGTGAGTGAGAGAGTTCATTAAACAACTAAATAACGTCATAAAGTAAGTACAGTAGTAGTAACATTAAGGAGGAAGGTACAACATCCACCTACTTCATTCACTTAATTTTCAACTTACAATTTTTCTTTTAGTTACTTGTAATAATCAGTTAACAAACACTTTAGAGGGTGTTCAAAATTAAGTACATTGTTATTGTTTTTTCTATCATTCATTAAAATAGAGATTTTTATCCCTTACTCTTTATATCATATGAAGTATGTAAAGAAAATTGCACTCAAGTTGCTCTGAGAATCAACCTCTTTGCTCATTGATTTTATACTTTCATAGCCACTTGTTTAATCATACAAATTCATTTATTCTCGCTACTCTTTTATAAGGGGATTTTCACTCATTCACTTTGTATATGTGATATAAAATAATAATGGCATGCATATACAATATATTCCCCTCTGGCTATATACTATAGACTCCTTGAATAGTATAAAGAGGAAAATTTAATAATATTGAAAGTGTACTATGTTGTAGAATGGTGGAAGAAGAAAAGAGTTTATTAACATCAATCAGTAATAAATTACTACCGTCTCTCTTTCTCTCACATGATTTTATACAATGGACATGCATATATGTATGTGTGAATGAATGTCTAAAGGGAAAAAATGAACTAAGAACAGGGAAAAGGCCAGCTAGTCTCATACATTCATATATGTGGGATAAAAATACATTGTCGTAAACTCTACACTTCATTTACCCTCACTGCATTATTACACTCACTTTATACTTGGCTTGGCTATAACACAATTTGCCTCCTTTTTATAATTAATTTTTTTTTTCATCTTCTTTTTTTATACATATACATGTACGTGAGTATCAAGTGTATTCATGTCATATAAAAAATTTACACTTTACAGCGTCATCATTTTAAAAAGTTTCAAAAAAATTGACCGGAAATCTAATTTTTTCCTCGATTTATTTTCAACATGCATCATTCATCTAATATGAATAGAATTACTAACTACTGCAATAGACGATGCTAGACCAAGGCTTAGTAGTTGAGAAAAACATAGCAAAATAGATCACGGATATGAAACTTTAACCCACAAAAACCATACAGCAAATTGTAATCTCCGGAAAAATTTTATTATCGTTCCCTGAATTTTCTTCTTGTCCCCCGCTATGGATGAGCGAATGTGATGCTTTTTTCATAATGTGAAATGTATAAAAACAAGTGGAGAAAACCAGAAGGGATGTAAAAAAATTTACACATGCAGTGAACAAGAGTGGTTGGAGAATTTTAAGCATGTTAGGCAAATATCATGATATTAATTTCCTCTCTATCTGTGCCATCTCCTACTATTTACCGGCACACAACTCGTTATTTTTTGCGCTTCCCTCAACTTAATGTGCCATTTATATCGTTTTTTAACCCTTACACACAAACCTATGTTTTTATTCAAAATTACGAAATGAAGGTAATATGAATACTCGTACGAGAGACTTCGAGACTCCGTAGATCGAATTAAATATTGCAAAAAAAAAATGTCTGTGAATAAAGAGGGGAATTTGTGAGTTAATATATGCAATGAGTCCTGTTTTATAAACCGCAAAAATATACGTATTATAATGAAAAATATTTCCATGAGTCAGGGTTGATTTTATGCATATGTATATCGTGTATAAACGTCATATTTTTCTCTTACATCGCAAACACAAACATTACTTTAAAATGGGATTTAATTAAGATCTAAGTGAAATCCTCATAAAAATGCCATGCTATATACCTTCATATAAATCATTCGTACGCTCCTCTGACAGCGTAAATATACCATAAAATGCGTATTATGATGGCATGATGATCTCGACAATATGTAATATGTCCATGTTTATTCATTTTCATCTTGCATGCGTGCATAGGGACTAAAAAACAACACAAAATTTCCATAAAATGAAGTGAAATGGAAAATATGAAATTTTTTTCTAAGCCGACCCAGTGATGAATCAACATAAATTTCAAAAAATCTTATCTTTATTTTTTTATATTGAATATTTTACTCACTGGGTGAAAATTTAATAATAGGCATGACGCATTTTTTAAATAAACATAATTCACTCATATACAATTTTAAAGAGACAAGAAATATTTTCAACTTTCAATATCACCGTTTAAATTCAATTTATTGCTGCGCATTTTTTGAGAGTAAAACACGTTTTAAATAAATATTTTTACTGAAGAAGTTCAAAAGAAATTACTGATTAATAATGTTTAATATCAAAATTATTAGCAGTATTAATCAATATAATTGAATAGAAAGTGTAAATATATAGTAAAATAAATACTCTATAATTAGTTTCAAAAGATAATTAAATATTTATTTAATCCACACTCATAGAAAAAAATTAATATTTTGGTATTAAAATTTTGTCTGATCAAGAATAAACACCAAATGTTTAAATTTCAATAAAAAGTTTTAAAATTTAAACATAAAATGCTAAAAAATAAATATTGAGTGTTAAAATTTATTTTTTGGTGCTAAAATTTTATTACTATGGTATTTAAATTTTGAAATTTTAGAAAAACGGCCAAACAGCGAAAATTTAATACAAAATATTAAATTTTAAAAATTAAAATCCTAAATTTTTTAACATTTTCAAACTAATTTATAAATATATGAATCTTAAAATATATTTTTGTTCTCTTCTTTTAACAAAAAAGAGCAATTAAAGTTTTATTTATTTTGAAAAAAGTGGTATTTGTGTGTGTTGCAGCAATAAAACTGCATAAAAGTGAATAAGAAGTGTTAAAAAATTAAAAAAAGTGAAGTTTTGTGTTTAAAAATAAATGTTTTAGGAAAAATGACGATAAATATTTTGGTAAGATTCTTTAGTTTATGTTATGTAAGTAAATCATTTTTTATGATAATTTAACTGCATTTTAATTTTATTTTTCTTTATAAATTGATGTAATTTAGGTTTTTTAGCAAAACATCACAAGTAAATCAGCGAATTAATTAAATATGCATCATTTTAACAAATTTTGATTTAAGTTTTTTTATTTTCTATTTTTCATTTAGGTTTGAACACCATTATTGTATCAATTGGACTTAAGAAATTTTCAAGGTAATTTACTATTAATTCTCATATATCTGTTTGTTATTATTTTCAGATATACAAAATTGAAGAAAATCATGGAAAAAAATAAGTTCATCAAATATCGAAGAGGATTTTGAAATGTTCAGGTAAATATTCTGTAATCTAAATTGAAACTTCATAAATTTTAATCTTTTTTATCATTTTAGATCTTGAATGAATCTAAAATTCCAGTGGTTATGAGAGAAAAGTGAGCAACTGAATCTTTATCATCATATTATTCAAAAATTCAAGTCAATTTTAAGTGTAGTATTATAAAATTTTTGTATTAAAATAAGTTATTTAATAAACCGTTGGTTAATAAGTAAATTAAAAATTAAAGGAAATACAGGCATTTTAAGCTACATTAATTTTTCAGAATTTTTGGTCGAAATATTTCTAAATTTTAATAATCAATTATTTATTTTTAATACCATAAAGTTTAAATTTTAGGATTGAATGTTTAAATTTTAATACTTCAATGTTAAGTTCTGAGCAAAATCGATACTATGATTTAGTATTAAAAATTTAACACTATAGTTTTAAGTTCTCAGCTAAATACCGGTATTTAATTTTTCATACAAAATTAATATCTGGTATTACTTTTTTCTATGAGTGCAGGTAGTGCCATACGATTGTTAGATTTTTACAACGGTTTAGAACTATCCTACAATATTTCAAAATCAAATTTCAAAGCTAAAAGAAACAATTTGTATGCTAAACATAAAATATTCTATTACTTCTCGATTAAAAGAGACAAAAAGTGCGTCGTAGTAGAAAAATTATAGCACTAACCCTCCGCTAACTACAAATCGCCCTTCTATTGAGGACTTCTCTCCTGTTCACTACATAAACATACTTTTTTTCTTGATTATGGAGTGAGGCACACTTTTATTATATTATGTTTTAGTTGTCATTCTTCTTTCTTCAAATGCTTCCTTTTTCTTATTTTTATATATAAATTAAGTTTTCTTCCTCGCACAAATTCATTTTCTTTGCCACTCCAAGTTGGAGCTTTATTTTGCCTTTAATACAATGTTTCGGAAAGAATTATATTTATGATATCGCTTAACTTTATTCTCTTTCTCTCATGCCATTTTTGTGTAGCTGCTTTATGACTTTGCTTCCTTTCAATGTACATTGTTGTCGGGTTGGAACTATAAAAGTGAAAGTTCCTCTCAAATGGACTTTTTTTGGGGGGAAAATTTTTTCTCATTCTTTTTCCCTTTTTTTTTGTATGTGTTATACTTAAATTTCCATAGTAGAAAAAACATACACATCATTCGACAGCAAACATTATATTGTGTGTGTACAAAATGAATGAGAAAGAACTAAAAAGGCACAAAATAAGAATTTCCATATTTACATATTTGTGTTATGTAAACAAAACGGTTCTCGTTTCAGTCACTCACTCAAACATTGTTTGCCGAAAAAAAGATGTTTAAGAAGAAAACGAGTGAAGAAAAGAAATGAGAGATAAGATGGTCTTAATCGTATACCACATAGCAAAAGACATGAATGAAAAATAAGAAATTGAAGCGAAGCATATACATAATAGCATAGCATCAGCAAAAGCTAACAAATATACTATTATTATAACAACAACAACAAAAATAACAAAGTCGAATACACACATATAATGTACAGAAAATTGGGAACAATTTGGATCAGCACAATTTATTTTTACGTTATGCCAATTTTCGGAATATTTAATTACAGACGATTCGGTGACAGTGCCTGTCTGGCGCTCATCCATAGTCTCGCTATTTTTAATGCAAACACTCTCTCTATCTCGCGATGGGGGATGTTTTTTTCACCATTACTATATGAATTTTATTTATATAAAACTCGCTCACCCGCTCTCTTCTTGATGGCTGTAATTTGTGGCTTTTGAAATGGAACGAAAACGCGACAGTTTGTAAAATTTGTTGTTGCCATTGTCATTTAAGTGAACGCTTATTAAACAGCCACTTGTCCTCCCTTCCCTTTCATTCTCATATCGCGCCGCGATTCTCTATCCTAGTTCGTCAATGAGCGCGCGCGAGCAAAAAAAACACCCAAAGAATTGTTTCAACTTTAAAACCGCATTGGAAATGCAATTAAATTATTTTGCCTTCTACCTACATAATGTCGACTTGCCTGCTTGCTTGGTATAAATTTTTTTTTCATTCATTTTCATTCTTTTGTTATTTTTCTTCTTTTTTGTTTTAACAGGCGACAAACAAACTACGGGGGTTGAGAATTGAGAATGAAAAGGAAATGGTAATTTCATTATGGAAAGCAATAATGTCTCGCAGACAAATGAGATGAGTTGAAAGCGAGAGAGAAAGCACTGTTAAACAGGCGACGGCAGCCAAAATAGAAAATGAGAAAACAATAGCCATCAACGAGCCACCCCGAAAATGAGTAAAAGAAATGGAAAAGACATTATGAACACACTTTCAGCATTGCCCTGAGAAAAATGGGCATAAAAAGAAATCTTTCTCGATCGTTTTTTTTTCTCAAGTTGAGAAATTATTAAAAATTAATAATGCGAAAAATATGTAGGTAAGTACGTTCAAACAATAAAAATTTATTTATTGCATGTAATTTCTTACCCTAACACACATACAAACTCTCTCTCTCAAAATAATAATCGTGTAAAAGTGCACTCCGCTCGAGTTAGTCAATAATTCACATAAAGAGAAATGAACATAATGTATATATGCATGTATAGGGAGTGAAATATATCAGTGAAATTATAAATTCATCAATTAAGGAAGGAAAATGCGAAGGAGGGTGCGCGTCATCGATTCAAAATATATATATAAAATAGAAGGGAATTCTTCAAAATTCTTTTTTCAACCCCTCTCTACTGCTGCTGCTTCATGTTGTGTTGTGTGTGTACACATTGTCACGTTCGCATTACATTTATGATTTCATTTCTTCGTTTTCTTTCTTGCTGTGTATTCGAAATAAATGAAAATATTTTTTGGGTATTTTTTGCGGTTTTTATTCTTGATTATTATGAAATATTATTGACAAAAGAAAAAAAATATTATTTATTGTTAAGTGGAACAACTTTGAGTACATAACTCATAAAAATTAATTGCGGCAAATGCAATAAAAATGCAATCAGCATAAATGCCCTCTTTTATTCTCCTCTCTGTATAAATACAGTTGAAAAATGGGGAAAAAATGTTGATGACTCATCAGCACATAGCACGCTTCGCAAGAATTAGAGTCTAGAGTTTCTTTTATGTCCATTTCGTGATTTTGTACAATTAAGAACTGCATATGGAAGCACATAGAAATGCAATGTCACTGAGTTAGAAAAAATTATGCGGCAACATGCTGTTGGTCAACTGACCCTTTCACTTGAGTTAAATCGAGATAACACTAGCAGCAGCTGACAATATGCTTCTTATCCGCTTCCAACGTTGATAACTCTCGTAATCGTAAAATGTGGCGTTCTTTTTTCGACTACCATTTCCTTCTTTCTTTCTAGGGTCGCACGTCGATGAGTGTCATAAAAATCCCGTAAAGATCACCATAGTCATCGTTGTCGTTGTCAAGAAGGATAGAATATTGAGGAAAAAAAGAATGACGACTAATTGCTGAATTATTTTTTTTTTATTATAATCACTTGAGAAATCTTGGAGACAGTAAAAGAATGGAAAAATTTTAGCAAACAGGTAGAAAGTTATGAATATTATATTTTAAATGTGACGAGTCAGACATGCGTTCTTGGTAATTGAAAATTAATTTGAATTTTATTAAACAAATTCCGCCAACCAAATAATTTTTTGTGGTATTGTTTTAAATAATTAAACTATTTGCAAGTGCTTTATTCAATTATTTTCAGTCAATTTTTCCCCATTGTTTTGTCTCTGCTTTAATTGAGGTTGTTCTAGTCGCAATTATTGTCGTTAAATGAGCATTCTTTCGAAAAAGAGAGAGATACAAAAATTACTGCTTCTTTCTCATTTTGTCGATACATATACGACAACGACGAGTAGAATAGAGCACATATCATGACAATAAAAACCAAAAACCAATTACATCGCATCCCATAGGAGAGTGAGAGAAGGAATTGTTTCAATTTTATTACTAAATTGTATGTTATTTCCTCTACCTTAGGTACACCCACATATATACATTAATTTTCTGTACAAGAAAGTAAGCAAGAGCAAAAAAGAAAGAAATGTGTATAGTGAAAAGATTCCTCATTTAATTAAATTCTGTCAGACAATTAAAATCATTTTCTGAAGATGCGAAATAAACGAAACACAGAACTTAGTAATGGCTGTTAGATAAATATCGAGATTGAAATAAAACAAGCAAGAATGAATGAATGAAAGAGAGTAAAAGAAGAGTATTTTAAAACAAGGATTCGTGAAATGAAATGCCATCCGCAAAAAAATAAGAAATGTGTGCGAACAGTAGCAATGGATTCATCTATATCATTTTACATAAATAATGCTTTAATTCAGTCAGGCATTTATAGCGCTAATTAAAATATATATTTTTTCTCCTTCTTCATTTCTTTTTCTATCTTTCTTTCTTTCTTTCATTTCGTAAGTAGAGTATATGGCGAATGATGCGAAGCGGCAGAAGAAAAAAATCATCAATTAATTTTATTAATTGCATTAGATTTCAAGTCTTTTAATGCAGAATTGTTTCACTATAAAGCGAGTTTATTGTTCCAGAGAATTTTTTCCATCTTCGTTAGTGATATAATATAAAGCTGTCTAGCAAGCAGCAGATACAGATGAATGAAAAAAAAGAGGAAGAAAAAAAGCATAATAATGTTCTGAATATTTGTTGTGGATGATGATGATGATTTGCCATCAGCCACCCACATTTTGCGATGTCAATTTGCATTCCATACCATCTTGTGATTCTTTATTAATGCTTCTGAATTTCCTCTCCTACTACCCACATAATGACTCGCATAATTACCAATTCTTTATTTTTTCATATTTTCAAGATATTATTGCTAGAGATAAGCGAACCAGAGAGAGAAAACTTTCTGATTAAAACTTTTCATCTGTTTTGTCTTTTCATTTTAATTCTACTTCAAGATAAAAATCGAGTATGACTGAATATGACATGATGAAAATTATTTCTTAACCGTACAAGACAGCAGCAGTATAGAAAAAGTTTCTGCGTGTATAAAGTTGAAAAATAGTTTTACTTTTTTCCCTTTTATTCTATTATCAGTCACAGGATATTTTTCTCTCACTACTACTTTAAATGAACTTCTGTGTGCACCGCAAGAGAAAAAACTTTTATATATAAAAGTTGAAGACATTTCCTTTCATGAACATGATGATTATTATAAAGTCATTTCATTAAAGTAGTTTTACCTTAAATGTATTTATAACAATCTATGCAATGTGCTTCAAGCTATGACTAACAAGATGAATGAATCACTACAGATATTCGAGAAGTAATTTTATTTACCTCAAGTTTGAAATTTGAAATTCAAGAAGTTTTGTTTACTTTCTTAATTTTGTAATCAACTTTGCTAATTTTTTCCTTGAGTAATTAATCAAAAGGTCTTCTTTAGTAGACAGTCATAGTGAAAACACCTTTATAAAGATTATTCAAGAAACTTGTTAGTATCAAAGAGACACTAACAATACATGAATGTAATGTTACAGCAGCAATAGTAGCAACGTGGCAAATAAGATAGTGAAAAACATATCAAATTACTCTTACAAAAGTTTTCATTTCAACACAGTGTAGTGCAATGATGTTATAAAAAGCATCAACGAGCAAAGTAAAGAAAGAAAAAATGAAAAAGCATTTTCACTTTGCATTATCGTTGATAATTTGCATCTCCTCTTCCGATTTTTTTATGCTATTTCTCATCTTCGTTTACCTTTCTTTCACATCGTATGACATTATCATTATGTGACTTGAAACATTCTCATTTCATTCTCGTCTGCCAGATAACTCTGTAAGTCTGTAGCGGTAGATATGAACAAACAACTATGAACAGCATTGGTGCTACTATGAAATGAGAGATGTTGAAAGGCAGAAATAAATGGAGAAAAATTATCCTTATTAATGGCAGAGAATATTAAAGTTACTGCTGTGCTTCTCTTTTTCACTCTCTATCATTTGGTTTTGCTGGTGACACACACAAGAACTTTATAAAAAACACCAAAGTGAAGTGTATATGGGAGACATTTTAAAATATGGTTTTCGTGTTCACGCTCTCTTATGCTGAACTGTGTATAATGCAATTTCTATTCTGAGATTTTCTCAACCACTTTTTAGCTCTTTCTAGCATTGTTAGGAGGAGAAAAATGCCAAAATCGTACTTCGTGCTTAGCAATTTTTGAGGCTACAAGTGTCGACACAGACATGGCAGCAAGAGTACGCCCTTTCTTTCTAAAAGTAGATCACATTACCAAAGAGAATGGAATGGAATGTTTTCTCATTCTATCTTATCTCATCTATATAACCATATCATCATGCTTCCTTGATTTTTCGCCACTTATTTCCTCCATTTTTCTTTTTATTCTTGCGTTAATGACGTCTAGGAATGTTGAATGAATTTACTTCCTTCTTTCTCTATTTCTCTAAGCGGGACAATTGCAGAATTTTTTGTAAAATGCATTAAAAGAATTTTTCTCTTGCATTCCAACTCTTCTGTCTATCTATCTTATTATGTAAGTGCATGGCTATGCCTTCGATAAAAAGATAAGCATTCCATCGATTTAACATTATTGGATTTTTCAACAACAAGGAAATCTAAGTTTGTAATACAAAAAATATACAAAAAAGTGACGAGAGATAGAGAGGAAAAGTTTTCATTCGCCTTTAATTTTATTAGACATTTCAAACCGCCTGCTCTGCATCTTACTCATTCACTTTGAACCCTCATTCCATGGAGTCAAAAGAATCTTTTCCACTTACTCATACCCACATAAAGAAAAAGAAAGAACCAAAAAAGCCAGAGAGCTATGGCAAATACTCATACACATACAGACATACAAATAGCACATTTTTCTTATTATATTCAAGAAAATAGCTAGCATTGTTTGTAGGACACATAGATTTTACGTTTGCCCCCAAAAAAACTAGAGAAGAGAAAAAAAGCAAAGAAAATTGTACTACTGCTGTTTACTATAGAAAGAATAGATGACGTGCTGTGATGTTGAGAAAAAGTTTTTCCTTTCTTCACCCAAACGCAAAAAAAGGAATGAAAAAACTTTCGATAGAAAAACATCGCCATTGAGTAAAGAAACGAGAAGATGTTTGGCGAAAGAAAAATATTTTTCCATAATTCCACTTTTATCATTATTGTTAAATCTGAGATTTGGAAACTTTAACTTAGCCTCGCTTTTGTTGTGCTATATGTTTGTAAGATGAAGAGAGTAAAATTGTCGACCTTTCGACCCTCAATCTTCTGTATTTTAATCTTTCTATTTATACGCAAACACCTTTTTCTTCTTTTTTTGAGCTTATATGTCTTGTATGTATCCAATTTTTATACTTTCAACTATTCCTTTGTTATCAGTAACCATCGCGATCCTTTAAACTATCAAATTTTCCTTTTTTGATACATTACACTTTCTTATATTCTCTTTCCTAAATAGAGTGTTAGTATGTAAGATGAGATTGAAAAATTTTCTACTTAAAGTAAAGCAAAGCATATTTATTATTATACCTAAATATTTTTTGGGACTTTTTCAACTTAAATAAGGTATGACATCCCTTCTTCTTAAATTTTCTTATTTAAGCGAGTAAGAGAAAATAAATTTTTCCTGCTATAATTAAACGATTAAAAAAACATTTCTTATAAGAAAGGAGCAAGTACAAGAGCATACCAGAAAGTTAAAAGGGTAAAAGTATGTATATGAATGAGAAGGAGACGGCTGTTGTATGTGGGAGAATGTGTGCTATGATAGAAAAAGAATGTCTCATGGAGTGCAAAGAATTTTAATCTACTCGATTCTCTTATATCATCTCAAATATCGTAAAATGATAAAATCTTCTCTTATTTGCTGTTGCTTCTGCTGCCTTTAGACGTAGATAAAGTGTGTACATGCTTTGAGTCTTTTGAAACTAGTTTTCTTCTTATTTTTCTCTTTCTCTGTCACATCAATAAAGAAGCTTAATAAATTTCATAAGTTCATTCTGATGCTATTAGAATTTCATCTATAACATAGAAAATTTCTTTATCGTGTACGCATATACAATACAGTAAAAAGTTCAACTCGCAGTTTTTTTATTTTATTGCATTGAATTTATTGACGGGAAATTTTATGGTCTTGAGTTTGAGTGATCAATAAATAAATTGATTCTATCTTTCTCATTTACGAAGGATTCGAAAAAAATGCTAACCATCATTATATTATGTAAATAGCATATAATCGTATAACTACGGTAGAAGTAAAAATAAAAATAAAGCAAGAGTAAGAGAAGAAATTGCCTGCCATTTTGTACGCGGCAGCAATGTATTACAATTTTATATTCTCAAAATCTATATATATTTTCTCTGTGTGTGTGTACATTAAGCTACAGAAGAAAGCATGAATTGCTTCGAGGTAGACTTCTAATTTCTGAAACCATTTTCATATCGCTTCGCAATCGATTCTACTTCTTTCTCTAAATGCTTTTTTTTTTCTCTCTCTCTCTCTCTCATTCTAAATGAAAATCATTCGACTAAGTTTAGATGATGTAATAAGTAAAATCAAATGGCACAAAAAGCTTTTATTACGTATAGCAAAACGACATAACGACGAGTGAGCTTGAGCTTGAGAATGAATGAATGGATAAAAGAGATATATATTTATTTTCTTTCGGGATTTTCGTTGAGAAGAAATTTTTGCGGAAATTTCTGATTTCTTGTGAATGTAATGGATTATATTATGTTCACTCTATACGGATGGATATATCACATATATGAATAGATGAAAGACAAAAATATAAGTGAAATGAATGAATAAAATGCCTGCAAGGATTCATGACAATCATATGAGCTTCTTGTCTGTATGTATGTATGTTTTTGGATATACATATATCGGAAAAGTGGATCATGATGAGAATGGTGATGATGATGATGTGAAATGTTTGGTTTAAGGAAAATAGAAGAACGCAAGCAAGCAAGCAAGCAAAAGAAAATAATTTTGGAATTAAAACAAATTTATTCAAACGACTTGTGTTTGAGTTTATGTTGCCAACAAAATTTTCCTCTCTTTTTTGGTGCTCGACTCTAGTGCTTTAAGCGAAAAGTACTTTCTCAATTGTTTGTTAAATTATAGTCGATGGGATGTCAGTGGAAAGAGAAGCAAGCATGGATGAATATGAAATTATATATTTATCCCCTTTTACTCGGATGAATTTTTAACTTGAACAATGTGTACTTTAAATGTTTCCTCTATAGAATTTCCAGTCAATAGTTTCCTTCCTTCCTCGAACACAAAATTTGTTTTAAACTATTCCAAAAAAAATAATTAAAAGCAATCAAGCTGAGATTTTCTTGAAGTGTGAATAGTCAAATTAAAAATCGATTGCTAGGCAATGAAATTGCATTTAATTAAGCTTAAAACTCTCATCTCTCTTCTCATCACATTAATTATTCAGTGGAATATTTAAACAGTTCTCTCTGTTACAGTAAAAAGTATACAAATAAAAAAAGAGAGAGAGCTCATCACATAAAAGGATTCGACAATGGATCAGAATTGAGGGAGGAAAAATTTTATGTTGTGGAATTAAAAAAGCCCAGAAATTAAATAAAATTTTTTGTTTTTCGAAAATTTAATGACTCAAAAGCAATTATTCAAATAAAAATGTATATATGTGATGGCATATAATCCCTTCTCAACTTGATGTTGCTTGCTTAAATATTTTTTTTTGTTTGCAACGGCACGAGAATATATTGTACGATTTCATATTGACATAGAACAGAGAAAAAATATTCTTATTTCTATGTTTTGTTTACTCGCTTTCTTCTAGCAACGACGATGATGATGTTGGATGGAGAAAACACATTAGAATTTTATTTTATTTTATCTTCTCGTTCTTTCTCATTTCACTCTCTCTTTCTTCTTTTTTTAAATCTGAATATACATTCAGATGAGCATAAGCGAGAAAAATATGCGCTATACTGTTGGGTGACTACGAGGCGAGAATTGGAATATTTTTACATAAATGCAGTCGTCCAATATGCAGTTTGAAATTGAAAATATCTTGAACATGATAGAGAGAAATGTATGCATGATATTCAAAATAGCTGCATACATTGTTTCATATGCTGCATCAAATTCCATTTTCTAAATTCTCTTTCTCTGCGGGCGAAAAGAACTGTCTATGCTTTTTTTATCTTGTATGTCGATATTGTGTCAAAAAATCTTTTTTTTTCTTTTTGAGTCAAGAAAAGACAAAAAATAATATTTTTTTTGTATACTCGAATATGAAACCCGTTATGAGAATAACAATCATAATGCTTATATATAGTTTCTGGTTCTATGCTTTAATGTTGCTTTTTATTTTTCTTTCTTTTTCATATCTCATTCGTTTAAAGTTCAAGAATTTTTTTTTTGTTTTATGAGTTTTATTTTCAGTAGTCATTCTTTTATTACAGAATAATTATATACTGAAAAGTCGTAAATAATCGTTCACTTGAAAATAAAAGAAAAATAATGCACAAAAATATCTGATGAATGTCAATGTCAAATGAACCCTTACAAAGTAAACTCTATTATTTTCATTCGTCCGAAGCAGTTCTAACAATACTTAATACATTTTATAAATATGATTCATCGTTTCCCACACAGTCGTCGTCTAGCTTGCCATGATATAAACAATTGAAAATGCATCATTATACAGATTATTCAAATGAATAGACGTTGAATGATTTCATAGGGCAGTCGGGAAAAGAGAGAAAGAAAAAAATTGCCGATGTGAATGAACGAACGGATTGAAACAAGTGAAATGTAAAATAAAGAATGAGAATGGAGAACATGACATTACAATGAGGGTTCAGCACTTTTGACCACTACAACAACCGAAAACCGAAATATGATAGTGAATTTAAAACCATGAAAAGTAAAAGAGTAAAAAATTGCGTTATCGATGCGAAACAGAGCTATGCTTATGTGTCATGAAATATATTTTTATATGTGTTGGTTATAAACATGACTCAGAGTCCAAAACATTGTTCGAATGTCAATGAAACCCAGAATGAGCGAGATTATATTAAAGCAAGTGAACTTCCGTTGCATGCAGTGTAGAAAGAAAGAAAATAGGGAAAAAATGAGAGAGAAATGCATGTGTGTATATATTTTGTCTCTCTTTCTCTTACTTGTTTGACCTTTCTGTATATGTACATAACGTAAATAGCCATCAACTTCCTCAACGGAATAAAACATTATTTACTGCATGAATGTGAAAAGAATTCTTGATAGTGAAAAACTTTTGCTAATTTTTTCCTTCATGCACTGCACAATCGTAAAAGCTTGGACTAAAATTCAATGGCCTTTTATCTTATTCTTTCTTTTTCTCCTTTATTTTGTTTTTAAAAAAGATTCTTTAGTCTGTACGAGAGGAGAAAATTTTGCACGCTCATGATGAGCTTCCGGTTGTAATATAGCGGAAATGCCTTTTCTTTTTCTCGAGCTGATTCAAGAGGGTTTTCAAATGTAAATTGTTCTTTAACTGCGGTTGACATAAAAAGAATCAATATTAGCGGGAATTTTTCTTTCTGATTCAATTAACACCTGACTGTAGAATTCTTTGACAATGAATTTTAGTAGCATTTCTGACAAAATTCGATGACTCATTTTTATAAAGCAAGTCAAGTGTCGTAACATTGCAATTGTCGCTAATTTTTCAAGCGATAACAATTAGCTCATTGCTGCCCTATGAGTGAATAAGTTTAAAAATATAATAAAAATATAATCACAAATGTAGAACGATAAGGCAGAAATATATAAATATAAACAAAAAATATATAGTACTGCATCAGCTACAAATGAAAATAAATGGTTTGTTTATTTTTGAGGCTTTCGAAGCATGATGATGATTCAACAGTAGCGTGACGTTATATTGCGAGGAATCTACAACAACAAAAAATGTGCACACACAATAAGATTATTATTTTTTGCTTCATCAGTTGAACGTCTTGATGAGATCAGTTTAATCACATTGACAGCAAATGAATCTGTCCATCATCTTTTTTCACTTCTCTCTATCTATTTCTCTAACACACACTCTTGCATAGAGCTCATATAACTGTATAAAAAACTCTCGAGGCCATTCTCAATATGCATAGAGCGATAAATATTTTTTCTAAATTTAAATATTTGAATCAATTCTTTTTCTGGCTTTTTCTTTAATATTTCTTAAACATCATCATCATGGTCAGACATTTTTTGATTGAAACTTTTTTGTTCTCTCTCACGTCAATTGTGAAGATTTCTTTCTCTCTTGAGACTAAATCATTATTATTTTTGATTTCATATATATATGAAGTTTGTAATGAAAGGAAGGAAATGAAAGTATGAACGACAGTGAACTTTAGCTTGACAGAGAAATCCAATAAGAGTTTTTATATTGTGCTCGATTGAGTCCAGAGATGAGAGATTTTGAGTGAAGTGCATATACATACACATATATATGTGAGCAGGAAGCATCAAATTCTCTCTCTCGAGTGGTCTCAGCATCATTTTAATTCGGGATGATGAAGAAAAAGTTTTTTTATGAGATTTATTTTTAAGTGGATTTTTCATAATTCTTTCTTTGCTTATGAAATGAAAAAGTTTTAAGACAAAAAATTCTGTACTTGCCTGTTGCCATTGATCCTCGATCGATGATTGTGATGAGAAATATCCAAAGTCTTGGATATCCTGCAACTCCCTAAAGATATTTCCGCTTGGTAGAATATCCATAATTGCTTGTCGTCGTTTTGTCTCTGTCTCACACTCAGTAATATGAATGAAGAAATTCTTTTATTATTTTTTTTGTGCTACAATTTTGCCGCTAGTGCACTGCTGATGCTATGCTGCTGCTTTACTGCCTCTGCTATTTGATAATAATTTCTTCCTTTCTTTTTAAAAGATGATAAATCCTCTCTGTCTCACAATTGTTTTTCAATATACAGTCGTTCTAATTAAATTTTCAATTTATTTCCGCACATTACATTTAAAGTATAATATATAAAACTTTTGCTTCTTTCCTTTTCTTATTATATAAAAACTATTGCGCTGTTTCTTGTTTTGTCGGAAAATTGTTTTATTTACTGCTTGTAACTTTTCCTTCTTTTTTTGCACAAATACACTCAATTTTTTCCTTATTCACTCAAGTAATAATATTCAGTATTTTTCTGTCTTGTTCTTATGTTGACTTTTATAGGATAACTGTCGATAACTAGATTTTCTCACTATTATTCTGTCTCATACTTGGTAACAAGAGAAATAGATGATGATAGTTACGTTTATATAACTTATACTTTTTTTAATAATAAATTCTTTTTAAATATTTATTCAATGATTCAAGATTCCACACATTCCACTTTTTCTTTTTTTTTATCTTGTGATAGTATAGAAATTATTCTCTCTTATAATTTTTTTACTCTATGCAATGTGCCTTAATTATGAGTAAACACACGCTTTGCTTAATGTTTTCTTCTTCTTTCCTACTTCTTCTGATATAATTTTTATATATATTATTTTTCGCCTTTATGTTTAATTAATGATTTGCTTTTATCACGTTCATGTTCTATAAAAAGATTAATTTTTTTCATTACTTGAGTAGATATTACACTTTGCGTATTCCACATTCATTTTTTACTTCATTCCCTTCACAACTATTTATCTTATCATGCGATTCTTATCGAGGGTAAAACTCTGCAGAAAAAAGTGAATAAAAAACATACAACACAATCAGTAATCGATATCAATTTTGAAACATCACTCATTTATTTATAGAACCCTCTTCTTCTCTTTGCGCGCTGTTATGATTTCACTATAAGTTGAGCATGTGAGAAGAAAATGATTTTTTTTCTTCACGAAAAAAAGAATTAAATTATTGTCTGATTGATTTATGACTGCAACGACGATTATGCTTTTTCTTTTATTTCACAAGTAACTCGATATGCAATCGAGCGTCTGTCAACTGAATAAATCTTTCTTTCCTTCGTTCCACAATTAAGAATAATTTCTTTCAATTGATGTAAATCTTTTCTTACACTGGCATAGAAATTTCTTAGTTCTATTACGCGCGCTCACATACACAATGGGCAGCGTGAAAATAATCACCTGTCATAAATTATCAGCTTTATGATCCGTAACATTCACACTCTCCCCTTATTTTTAAGAATCGTGATATCAAAAAATTTTCAAAAAAATGTGAAAAAACAAAAAAAAATATTTTTCCTCAAAATTGTTGTTTAAAACGCGAAAGATGAATAAAAAATTTTAATTTTATTCTCCGTTCATCAAGTTTAGCCGGCATCGACTTAAAGACTGAAGTGAACTCACAAAACAACACAGAAAAAAAATATTAAGTCAGAAAAAAAAATTTTTTTCTCATTCTCTTCTCTCACATTACGTGCATGCAAGTGTATGAGTGTGTTTATATGTTTTTATGTAACGAGAAACTCTAAACGTGTGTGCATGTTTTATATAGTCATAAAAAGAGAAGTTTTTGTTAAATATATGAGAGGGGAAGCATAGAAGTGAGAGAGAAAGAGCAAGATTTATCTACTAACGAGACCTAAAACTGCAAATAAAATTGATATGATATCATTCTGTTCTTCTATGTAATTTTAATTGTGTAATAACTTTTCAAAATCATAATTGATGAAAGTCTAATAAGACTTAATTTATACACATGTGGGCATATCATCATCATCATACAAAAATTCCAGTCTTAATTAAATACAATTCTTGTTATTTTTTAATACAACATGATAGATGGAATAAGTGTGAAAAGTCAAAAAAAATATTTTTTCTATATATATATGCACACATACAATGTCAATGTTAATGGAATGGAAGTTGAATGGAGTTTTATTTTATACACACGAGCTCATAACGAATATGATTCTTATAAGATACTTCATTTCGCATGCACTGGAAGAGCATGCCGAAGTTTTTGTATCAAAGTTTCGCATGTATCGCATGCCGATAGACCTAAAGAAATATACACAATAGAAAAACTTTTAAAAGTTTCTTTCACTTTTAAAATTGCAGCAATTATTATGACAGAGTAAAAAAATAGAGTGAAGAAAAGAATAAAAAGTTTCAAATTCATTAGAAATTCATCAATTTGTAATAAAGTTTTATGCACTAGCACTCATTGAATGAGCAAGTGAGTAAAAATACAGCAACAAAAACACACAACGACATCAGATCATCATAAATAATTCATCAACTCTTCTTCATCACTGAATCGAGGATGCTGAAACAACCCACCATTATTATCAGTCACTCGCTGTAGCAAAAAAAGAAAGAGAATGTAGAGAGTGTGTGAATAAAATAATAAAAGAAAGACGAGAGAAAATTTTTCTTCTCTATATTTTCATCGACTTAAAAAAGGGATAATCAAATTTTAAACTTTCTTTCAAAAAAAGGAAAACCTTTCTTTCTCCATTTTTTACTAGAGTGAGGAAGGCAGCAACTTAGTGCAGCCACGAGAAAAGTCGTTAAGTTTTCCCTATAGACATTAAAATCCCATTGAAAAATTCATGAACGAACAGAATATTGGTGAACGAACGAGACAAGATTGGATGAGATGGTTAAGACACAAAAATATCTATTGATGCAAGTGATTTGTTGTTGTTATTGTCATTACTTCAATTTAAATTTGTATACAACAGTAATTGTGTCTTGTTCTCAACTTTTTTTTCTCTTCTATATTCAAGCAGTTGATGAGATAAAAGGGAGAAAAGTTTTTTTCAACCCCAACTGAATGTATATTTATTTATATGGTTATTATCATCATTGATGATGCCTAATGTCATACTTTAAAATGGTTTTTTTTAATAGTTGCTTAAATTAGATTTTTGTCTTAAATTTTCAAGTATTCTAATAAACAAAAATTTTTTTTAAAAAAAAATAAAATCTTTTTAGAATTGATTAAAATCAAAGTATTCCTAACACAAATTAAATTATTTTTAAATGTAATGAATAAATATTTAGGATGATTTTAAAAATTTTAATTTCTAACGAAAACAAAAAGTTTAATTTTGAATTTTTTTTATAAAAGTACACAACAAAGAAATTAAAGTGTCAAACTTCAAACCGTAAACCAATAACAATAAAGCTTTCTACTTTTACACAATGTGTTGAATAACATGCCATTCAGTCCTTGTCAAAGTTTAATTTCATTGTGCAAAGAAAAAGTTGCAGCATCGATGAATAAAAAGAGAATTTTTTTGCTACAAAGTTTTGAGGTTAAGCTTGAAGCGAGAAGGCTAACAGACAGAAAGGAACCACAACAATTCTGTTCAATCGAGTATCGATTTTGTTCCATGTTTTCTTGCAGGCTCAAGATAAGTGCGCTCGAGACAATAAAGTTTGTATAACGAAAAACAGAAGAAAAGAATTAGCAAAACATTTCTTTTTATGTTTTTTGTGTTGAATTTTTCATATTGAAAATTTTTGCACGTTTGACAACTCAGAATACTAAGTAGAAAAGCTCTCACTAGAGAAAAAGAGTAGTAGAGAAGCATTTATTGTTGTTGAAAAAATTCTATGCTCTTTTTTGAGTATGTTTTCACATTTCGCGTTTATTCATACATATAGCACTCCTGTGCTAAAATATTACTTGTTTTATTTTTCTTGTTGGGCATATACAATATTCACAAACATACACACGACTTGTGTGCTCAGTATTATTAGTCAGGTTTATATTTTTGTCGTCGTCATCATCATTGTCGGTGCTAAAATTTGTCACGTACTCTCTTCTCACTCGCACGCTTGCTGCTTGCTTGCTATGTATGCAAATGAGTCCAATGGAATGAAATAATTTTTTCTTCTCTTTTTCTCTTGCTTACTTGCTTTTCTGGCTGGTTTTATTCTAAACATATTCAAATATACACAAACATACGTATTGAAAGTATCAATAGCAAGGGTAGATATTGTATCCAAATAAATAAATGCCCATATATAGCTGCTGTGGTGTGTAAAGTAAAGAAGAAAAATAAAAGAGCTCTAGACAACAATCGAGTGGTAGAAGTTAGAGAATGAATGTACATAATCCTTGTTAAAATGGAAATATGTTCAAACGCGATGACGATGAAGCAGAAAAACAACATTAGTGGATAGCACATTTTACTCTATCGTATGTTACTACTGCAAAATATTGGAGGGGTTAAAAATGTTTCAACATTCAAAGTCAGCACATGGATGATGATGATGATGAAGGAGTGAAATCGTTCTACATCACATCACATCATTGCCATTATTTGATCGTTGGCATAGAGATTAGGTGTAAATTCAGTGTGTTACTAGTTACATGTGATTTTTCTTTATTTAGTTAAATTTACAAATCTCGTTCATTTTCTTTTGATTTTGGTTCAATCTACATCTAGCTAGAGTTAACAACGATGATGCTTAATTGCACAATTTAATGGATTCGAGTGTATATGTGAGCTTTATGTTAGACTTAAGGGTGGTAAAATCGTTGATATATATTTTTATGCTCCTTTTTCCTTTTTTATTCGCACCATTCACATGCTTTTACACACAGTCACGAGTCATAGTAATACACCACACACCAGAATGAATGAGCTTTCTCTTTCTGGCAATTTAGCACGGCAAGACATCAATACACATACACTATATGTGTATATAAATAAAAACGTTAACGGTTGCCCACTATAATTTGTTGCCTGTCTGACGATTATTTTCGTCCTTTCATCATATTCGTGCCTTTTATATGAAAGAGAATTAAATTATTTTTCTACTTCTTCATTTGATCTATGATGTGACTTGAATCTAATAAAATTTTAATAATTTGAATAAAAAATTACTTTGAGAACAAGCAAGCAAGCAATTTAGAGTAATTGTTTATACCGGCTTAAATTTCAATTGTTATCTTTAAAACTGATCTAAAAATAGAAAATTTGAAATATACCAAAATAAAAAAGTTGTTGTTGATTAAATTTTGTGTGAAAAAGAAAAAGAAAAAAATTGCAGACTCAAAGTATATCCACAAAAGAAAAGATCAAGAGAAAGCATCTAATAAAACACAGAGTCACTGAATCTACCCATATTGAATCTTTTTCTCTTGTTGTTCTCATTTTTTCTTTTAAAATTTTATTATAAACATCTTGCTCTGAAAAAGAAGAACTTTTTTTCTTTCACTCATGCTTGCTTGCTTGTCTTCTTATTTTTCTTTTGCCAGCATTATATTTTTTGTGTGAAATAATGAACACAAATTTCGTTGCAGCCACTTTTTATATATTCTTTTGAAAGTTTAATATTTTTCTTTCTTATACATTTTTGAACAGCATGAAACTTTTCTTCATAAGACAAAGAGCGCACATACATTCACATGTCTATCAGTGAGAATTTGTCTAAAAACATTTTTATATGTCAACTCACACCTTTCAAGCTGACAAAATCAATTAAAACACCTGAACGGAAGAAGAAAAAAAGTGCACACGTGGATGTTAGTTTTAATTAGCTTGCCGAAAGCAAAGGAAGAACAATTCATTGAGCCAAAAAGAATGTGATGTAAAAATATTGAGAAGGAAGAGGGTGCTTGACGACAAGTAGTGGTTTGAGATATAAAATCTTCGATAAAATGCAAGAATTGAAACACGTACCAAGACAAAATACACATTTGCCAATTTTCTTTTCTACTTCTCACACTTTCCACACTTTTCTTTCACAACCATAACGCTTGTTTCTTTTCCGGCGTTTCCAGCAGCATACAGAAAAAGCACACGAGTAAAAAGTAAAATGGCCTTTCTTTTTTCTCTCTCTCTTTTTTGCACGTTTCACAAATGTTTGTTTTATTTTTCTTCTCGTTCTCTTTCTTTTCTTAATTTTTCCTTCACTGCTGATTTCTTCTTAAATCTTCGAGTCTTTTCATATGTAAGAAACCGAACACAAAATTTAAAATCGCAGTGCGTTTATTGATGCTTTATTTGTATGTAATGGGTATCAATTTAATTGATGGAATGCGTTTCAACTCACTCCATTCGCGAATTCTGTATATCGATAGATAGAAGAGCATCAAAACGCACGTCTTTAACCGATAACAGTCACTCAGTTTCTAACATTTGCTATGAAATCATTCACAAAAATATTCGACTATTTTCCATTGCTATAATCGCTCGACTACATGCGATTTTCCAGCAGGACATGCGCATTCGTATTAATTGGAATTTGCCAATTCCATTGTTTACATATTTTCGTTGTGTGCAGAAAAAAATGTGTGAGGCATCACGTTTTTCTTTTCTCGATATCTCGTTGAAAGCTCCATGCCATCAAAGCACAAAACACACCAGCTCGCTTCCATCAAAGATGAAATATTGAGCATCTCTTTTATTTATAACTGTAAAAGGTTCTCTTCTCACTGCGTTAAAGAGAAAGAAAGAAATAAAAACGAAAAGTTTTTCTTACTCGTTCGTATACGTGTATATTTGTCGGAAAGGAAAGCATAATTCAATTTTTTTTATTTTTCAACAAAAAAACATCAACATCATTTCGATCAAAATGAAAAACTTTTCTTTTAATGTGTATGCTTTTGTGAATGAGCAGAAAGGAAATTTTTTATAACATCATGTGTTACTGTCTCCTTCTCTTCATTTTATTCGTTCACAGTATACGCTATAAAATGAATTGAGTCATGTAATTGAATGAAAATAGTTTTTAGTATCATACAATTGTAGGAAAATATGAATATTCATTTATATGTGTGCAACTTTTTCTCTCTATTTAAAAAGCATCCCTTCATTCATTGATTATTCTTCCTCTTTTTTCTTTCTTCTTTTTAATGTCTGTTCAAATACATGAATAGAATTTTAATTTTTTTTCTTTTTTTTCGATTTTGTCATTACTTTGTATTTTGATAATAAATAAAATATAAAAGAATTCTTTAAATAATAAATTTTTTAAGTTTAAAATTTTTAATGAAATATTTTTGTTTAAATTATATTTTATGTAAGCTAATTAGCAAATTTTAACAGTGTCAATAAAAAGATGCGTATTAAATGAGAGAAAATTCACACGAAAAATGATGTGATTTCTAATTAAATTTTATATCTAGTGCCGCATAGGAATTACATCGTGACAATTATAATTATATTTTTGTTCTGTTTTTTAGTACATTCGTTTAAAAAAATTATAGAACGAAACGAAAATATTTAATTTCATCAGTAAAGTCAAAAACATTCTATTATTTCTTTTTAAAAACATTATGTCTCGAAAAGGTGTTCCACAGATCATTGTGACTAAAATTATAATATCTCTTGCTCTTTAACAACGTAAAAATCATAATTTTTAGAGCAGCTCTCTTTCTGTAAGCGAGTGAATTTAAATTGGAAATTTATGAATTGTAAATTCTTCTCTCTTTTAGTCATCTCATTCCATTATCAAAAAAATCTATTCAAATTTGCATATGGTTAAGCGCTTTTGATGTGGGCGAATACAAGAATCATCATAAAATAGTGTGTACTTACTTATGAAAGAGTAAGAGAGAACGTAACAATGTCAATAACTTTTAAATTTCTTACCCAGTAAAAAATTTCGCTCATTACAAGAACATGCTGTAAATAAAAAAGAAGAAAAATTCTTTTTATTCCTATTTAAAGCGTGTCATATTTCTATTTTTGCAACAATTTTTCAATTTTTTATTTCTTAGAAAAATATACAATTTTGTGTGTATATAATATACTTCCATAATAATATTTTATATATAAAATTTCTTCATAGATTCGTGAATATCTTCATCACAATACGATAAAATGTTTTCATTTTTTTATATAAAAAGCTTTAAAATATCTCTTTTATAATCTTGTGCATAAAAGGAATTTTTTTTAAAAAAAATAATTTAGTCTTTTTTCTTCTTGAATGTGTATATGTGTTGTTTGTCATTCTAATGAAATATTCGAGCTTTTGTTATGCTTGCTTCAGCGAGAGATTCTTTTGTAATTTTGAAAGCGAAAGAAGAAATTATAATAATAAAAATTCATGGATATGTTGTCATTGTAAAATTACTTTTCTATTTGACTATTAGCTACTATAACTAATAATATGTACATGTCATGTGTTTGTGTATTTTTTTCACTAGGTATAATCGCACAATAATTTTTCTACATATACAACTTGCAATTTAAAGAAGAATAAGAAATTGTTACGCTTATTCTTTCTCTCTATTTACAGAGACATGAAGAAAGAACTAGAGTGAACTATGTGTACACGGCAAAGAATCTTTTTCCTCATACTTTATCTAACTATGAGCACAAGAGCGTAAAGTTGAAATATGTTGAAAGAGAGCGAAAGACATGGAAAAGAGTTTTTCTTTATGTAAATAGAGAGGAATTAGTTTGAATTTTAAAGAAAAAATATTTCTCTACTTGCTACGGATAAGGAAAGGTGATAAATGAAAATGTAAATTTAAAAATTGGTTTTTGTAATCAGTTTTGCACTAAAAGAAAGTACTTAAAGATGCGAGATCTCGATAAATCTAGAACAGTTTAAAAAATAGTTGAAAGTATTTCATGCAATATTGCATCGTTGAATGTGATAATGGAAATAATTCAATTCAATAGGTTAGAAGCTATGAAATGGCTTAACAAATAGTAATAAAAGAAAACTAATTCTTGTGTGTAACTCAATTTATAAAGAAAATTGCCATCATCATCATCATCATTTTAAAATTCTTCTTCAAGTGTTCGAGAATAGCGATTCGAATCAATTCGACGTCTTTGACTTCTTCTTACTGCATCGGCTCTTCGATATGGTTCTGACTTTAGTCCCAATAATATATCTTCAAGTGCGCCATTATATACATCTTCTTGATGCAGTAACTTCTTTTCTCTTATAGCATTTGCATGCTTCAATTCTGATATCACCGCATCCTGTGCATATAAATATTAAATTTCATTATTATCGTTATTATCATTTGTAGCAGCATAATGCCATCTTACCTGCTGTTTCTTTTGATTCGCTGTATTTCTTAATATCACTTGCTCCTCATTTTCCTTCTTCATTGCAGCAAGTGCTACAGCTTGCTCTAATCTTTTACGTTGCTCATTCTCTTGATCGGTTGTCTATTAAATAAAGAAGAAAAATTAATCTCACATCATTCGAGTAATTGCAACGATTTTAATCTCTCTTATGCTTACCTTGAAGGCTTTGACAAAACGGACAAGGAGTGAGAAGAAAGCATTGGCGTCGGGATTTCGTGAAGATTCACCGAAAAACTCTAAGCACTCTTTAAAGTTTTGTTGTGCAACTTTTGTATCGGCGCTAATTTTCTTCAATTTCTCCTCAGAGTTTGAAAGAAAGTCCTTGAGTACGAGACATTGAGCATTTTTGCCAGCAGCAAGTACCTCTTTTCGTACAACGTCCATACCCTTTTCAAGTTCATTGACATCGGTAATTACATTTTCAAGAGACACTTGCGACGCTTTATCTATACAAAACAACTCTGAATCAAAGTTCATAAGATCGGGAAAGTTTTGTCGTATAGTTGCGACAATATAGTGAAGTAACGAGATTTTTTTATCCGTTGATTTCGTATCGAGAAGCGTATCAAGACTCTGTAATCTGAAGCCATACGCAGGACCTCGCTTGAATGAATTTAAATAATTGCCAAATGCCAATATCACTTCGAGAAGTGCTTTGAACTTTTTTGATGACTTCACCGATGTCGATGCAGAAATAATTGAATAAATTTGCTACAAATAAGTGATAACAACAGTTAATTGATTGGAATAATTTTTTATTGAAATTTAAAACTCTTACCGGACTTATAAGATGAATGCTATCAAAGAAATTTCCCATATAATTCATAATAGAGAGCTTTGAAGAGATTCTCTCAACTTTGGTCAGATTCAACATAAATTTATCCTCTTCCGTCAATAGATTAATATTCTTTTTCTCAATGACATAATCTTTATAGAGCTTCGACTCTTGTTCAGTTGGAACCATTTTTTGCAACAACTCAACATTTTCCAATGACAATGTCTTTAAATCTAAATTGTTAATTGCTTTAATCACAGCTTCTGAATCCATTTCAAGTTTTCTTCTTGAAATAGCTATAATGAAAATAAAAACAATAAAAGAAATTTTCTGTCAATGACACATACACAAGAAGAGGAAAAAGTATTTCACTTACCAATATTTCTCAATCTTGTATGCTCTAGAAGTGAAATGTTCTCTGGCTTTTTAAATCTTTTACTAGAAAAGTCTCTCGATAAGCCATCAATTTCAGAGTTTGCTAGAGCGCCAATTCCAATGCCAATCTTGAACTTCTCTTCAAAATCAGAGAAGTCGATTTGCTTGAAAATTTTTTCATCGTCCAGTTCATTGAAAATTGTACCTCGTACCTGATTAGGTTTAAGTGCAACCCAATTGAGTGTTGGAAGTTTATATTTTGTTTGCACTTTTCTTTTGATTGTCATTGCACCATGTGCATTTGGTGGTAGCATTTGTCCAGGCATTGGTGGTGGTGGTGGATTTACGGACGATTGTGGTTTAGGAGGTGCTGTAAAAGAAGAAAAAAAATTCACATTAGAAAAGATAAGCATGTATAAATGTATGAGAAAAACTTACCGGGTGGAATGGGAGCATTAGAAGAAACCATAGGCGGTGGAGGAGGTGGAGGTGCTGGCGCTGCTGGAATTGCTGGACTAGAATTAATTGTAACGTCGCTCGAATTAGTGCCGTTCATTTGAGTTTGTGTCATTGACTGAATATCCGACAATTTTGCACCCTTTGCCAACAAATTCGAGACCTCTTGCCATGATGTCCCCTTTGGCAATGATTTCGAGAAATTTTCTAACTCTAAAAGCATAGACTCGCGTGATTTTGACTCTTGCTCGTGTTTCTGTACAATCATTTTCAATTTATTGACCTCTTCGTCAAATAAATGTTGCTTCTGTATCAGCTCATCGCGTTCATTTCGAATTCTTTGCAATTCAGTCTGCAAATTTGCAATATTAAATGCCGCTTCCCTTTCAATTTCCGCAATCCTATCAGACGCTCTCCCCAAATCATCTTCCAGTTCATTGATTCGTTCAAGTGCGGCAGTTTTTGTTATACTATCCTCCATCAGTGCTGACACGTCAAATACATTGTCGAGATATGCCGAGATTTGCACTTGCAGCTCTTCCGACTCGGTAAGTCGTAATTTTTCGAGATAGTCGTCGAGACCAAGAGCGGTAAATTCATACTGCAAGTGCACACGATAATTGATGTCCTCAACTGAATGGACAACAATGTTCATGAATTGCATGCATGCGACCATAAAGTCCACTTTAAACACCTCAAAATTAATAAACATATCAAGAAGCGTTTCAAAACGCTTCTTTTCACCAATAACTTTCTTAAAATTATCAAAGGCACTTAGAATTATTTCATGTCCGCCTTTCACTAAACATATGGCGGCTAGCAATTCGAGTACGAGCGCTTTAGTCCTTAATGATTTGTGTATTAAACTCAGCGCAATGCAGTTGATTGCTTCATGATGCTGTATAACCATATTAAATCCATATTTATTGTTCATGATGGCTCGAAGGCACATAATACAAACGTGAATATCGTCTGTCGTTGTTCCCATATTGAGCTTCTGGATGTGTTTCGATCTGCTTGGGCTTGCAAGTAAATCATTTAGTCCGGGACGAGTGTTGTAACTTCCTGCCGTCGAAATCATCGTCAGACGATTATGCGACGAACTGTGTGTATTATTGTTAATATTTCCCGTACTTGTAGTGATTCTTTCATGCGAGTCATCAAGTGATTCTTCTATTTGATGCTCGTAGCGCATCATTTGAAGACGAAAACTAAGATAATCGACGAGTGCATCCAAGCCCTGATTTTGATCATCAAGAAACTCTTTCACCCACTCAATGTGGTTTGTACGAAGTGAAATTTCCAAATCTCTTAGAACTTGTGTCGACGTTGACTCACCCACTATTTTACGTTTCTAGAAAATGAAAATTTGTATTTGAAATTTCTTCTCTTCGACCAATAAAGCAACAAATACACGTATCATCTTCATATTAATATTCTTTTGTATTCCTAGTCATATTAATTTATTGACTAATTATATTACGTCATCCCCATTATTTATTTGTAAAGATATTTATTTTTCAAATTATAATTTTTTTTTGATGTGTCATTTTATCTTTTTATGATTTAAATTTTATTAAACATTTATTTAAAAAGTTCTTTATGAATTTAGGATTAAACGATTTTTTAAAAATGTAAATATTTACGTTTTTAAAAAGTTGTTATTACATAGACAAATTGGGAATTCATATAGGGTAAAGGAACGAATTTTCGAACAGTGCCGAATTTCCGAACACTTTTTGTTTACATTTATAAATTTAATCATAAAATCTTTCAGAAGCACTTTTTTACACAATTCAACTCATTATAAGATTTGTATTATAGCAACAATATTTATGAATTGATTTATTCTAGTATACACTATATCATTTTAGCGAAAATCAATAAAACTGTTTTTAACACTCGTACAAAACAATATTTTTACAAAATTTTCTTATTTTCCTGATTTCGTACATTTTTAAATTATCACTTAAATATTGAATCACTGGCCTAAAAATGATGCATTTTAATTAATATTTTGTTCCTTTTATAACTAAAGCACTTCACAATAATTATTCACTGCACAGATAAGCCATAATCACTGAAATAAATAATGAACCTTGATTTCGAACGCTCAAAAATACACTGAGAAATAATTTCTTGAAAATAACTCGAATTTTAAAACTGTAATTTTTCCTTATTTAAGCAGCTTTATACTTTGAAATCAATAGAAATAGTAATAATATGAAAGCAAGAATGCAAATGAATCAAGAAAAATGTATAAAACTGCTTAAATTAAATGAGCAAAAATTAAGAAATTAAGTGTTCGAAATTAAGGTTCATTGTTTACATTGGTGTTCGGAATTTAGGTTCATTTACATATTTATTAATAACTCAAAATATAAATTTATCTGGCTTTCATTTATCTATTTATATGAAAGAATATTTCAAGATCTTTAATTTAAAATCAAAATCTTTTGAATTAGTGAAGAAATAAAGGGAAAATAAATATTTTTTGTCATTGTTGATACGAAAAGTGTTCGAAAATTCGTTCCTTTACCCTATTGAAAAAGTGCGTCAACATCGTTCAAATAACCAACCAATAAAATTGAATCTCTAAATATATTTTGGAAAGTTAAATTTAAACCTCGCTTTTGTTTACTCGCCTCATCAATTTTTTTTCAAACGCTTTATTTTTTTATGTCTCAATAATAAACATAAAAAAAGAGCTTTTTTGCGCAAAAAAATATCCACAATTGAGTAAATATTAGCCAAGAGTTGTCGAGCTCTCACTTAATATCTTTCTTGCTATTGTTGTGAGAATAACAAAATACTTCTTATTCATTGGCTTGTAAATACATTATTAAGCACATAATATTTTTTGACAATTGTGTGTGCTTATGTCGATTCACGTAGCAACATCAAAATTATTATGTAATTTTAATTATCGCAGAAAAGAACAATTGAAAAAGAGAAGAGTAATATTTAATAATTGATGTCAAGATCATAATCGTTATGAATTTTTCAGATAACTTTCAAAATATTTTTACAAATTACATCAATTATGTGTATGCTTTGAACTTTATCTCACATTATTAATTGAATATGATTAACTTACCCGATGACTTCGTGATGCCTTTGGATCAAGGTATGTTCGAAGTTTTGTGAGGTAATGACTTGGTGGATCTTTTGCGTGTACCATTTCTTGATCACAAATAATATCCCATTTCTTCTCGTTGTCATAATTTTTAAGAAGCTTCGCTTTATCAGGTGGTAAATCCATTGATTGCTGTTGAATAAAAATGGAAATAGATGGAGGTCATAAAGTCTCAATCTCATTAAATTCCAAACGATAATAAAACTTTTTTTTGCGTTCATTTATCGATCAATTCATGAACGAAAATAGAATTCAGTGAATGATGGTGGTGGCAATATCACGTAAAAATAATAAATCGTTTGCAAGAGAGCCTATAAAATAAAGGCTGTTTGAAAACTATGTATATATGAAAGGTTCATAAAAGAAGAGTGAAAGAGTGAGTGAGAAATTGTCAAAAGACTTGCCATAGATATCACGAAATTTACATCAACAACATTCATCCAATGTCAAGATATAATTTGAGGCGTGGAAAAATGAGCAGCAGCAACCAGCTTAATCTCATTTTCTCTCTCTTTCTCTTGTTTTCTCGCTAGCTTCTAGCTGTTGCTGCCCCTGACGATTAATCACATCATTTTACATTACTCATGCTCATAAGGCTTTTTTTATTATTTCGCTATAAAAATAATTTTCTTCTATGATATCGTGAAAATGAAAACATTTAAGTGGTAAATGAACAACAACAAGTTTAATGTAATTCTTTTTATTTTCTTATACAAGAAGCAGATGTGCATCATTTTTGAAGTGTATGAGAAAGATGATGGCATTGAGAGATTATAGCGCATTTATATTTAGCTTTACTGATAAAGAAAAGTTAACTTAAAAATACATTAAGTCAAGTTCAATGGCGCATCATGTCAAGTAAAAAAAGAAGATTGACATACTGACATAATGCACACATGAAGATTATCTTTCATCTTTTTGCGATTTTCTTCCATTAAAAACTCACAATAAGAGGAAGTTTGATGCAGTCAGCAGACATACATTGAGAATCTCATTGACTTTGTAAGTAGACACTTTTTATTCAGTTTCACAATAGTTCAATGAGACATGATCATGTGTATGGCTTCATAATCCACACTATAAGCTATAAAAGCTCAAATATAAATTAAAAGTACATTTATGCAATCATATTGATAAGAACATACAAGTGTAAATAAACATTTACAATCAATTTGTATTCATTAAAATTCTTTTCATAGTCAATAAAAATAAATTTTATGAAAGACATAAAAATAGGCAGGGAAGCAAACGCAAATGAAATATTAATTACATTTATGGATTATCAACCGTGACCGACTTTGTTTCGCCACGTTTAAATTTCAAAGAAACTGTATCTCATCTAAGTTTACTTCCTTAAGATGATGAGAAAGAATTAATTAGCAAAAAAAGTAGCTACTACATTTTTTATTGTTCTCAATTAAAAACAAGAAAATTCAATCGTGTTTGTATGCAAGTTAGAGTGAAAGAAATTTAAAACCTTTCAATCGAGATGGCCACAGTTCAATGAATTTTTGTGTCGCTCAAGCAAATCTTTTTTGAATGTCGTTTCATCAAAATTAATTTTTTATTTATTGTTGTTGCAAACATTATTATTTTTTTCTCTTTTTGTTGCTCTCTTTCTTTATTTCATCACACTACACAGATTGAAATCAATTCTCATGCTGCTGCTGTTGCTGTTGTTTTTTTTCTCTCATAAGAAAAATTTTCAATTACAGACATTGAATATTGGCAATAGATAGTTCATCATAAATCTTCATTCATGAGACACAGATAAGTCTTCAAGGAAGAAAAAGAAATTCTCTCATGAAATTCACAATCACAACACAATTGATTCATCAAGTATTGATATTGTGACGCATCATGTGAGACATTGAGATAAATTGAAATGTCAAAGACTTACTCAACACACGAAATTCAAATGAACTTGAGAATGAGAAGGCATATACATACAGAACTTCACTTCTCCTTCATAAAATGACTAATGGAGTAATGAGCATATAAAATTCGACGCTGGTTATTTTATTTCCTTTAGTCAATACTAAATGTACTCTTTTAATAAGAATGAGGGATTTCTTGCATGTATATACAATAATTCACTCATATATATATAGCTGTATTTATATTTATATTTTTAAAATGCGTACTTGTAAAGGGAAATTGGGATGCAATGCCATATAAAGAAACACATGGTCTGTCTCTCACATCTTTCTTTCTTTATATATGCTTTGTACATTAATAATATTTGTTTTTTGTCTAAAGAACGCTTGCATATATACATATATTCAATTACAAAGAGAATTTCTTTCAGCACTATGGAAATTTCTTTTTCTTAAAAATCTCAAGCTGTTTAATTTTTAAAATATTTACATATTTCTGATTAGAAGCCACAATAAATGAAATATTGTATTAAAAATAGAAATTTTATCGCATTTGCCACTCATGAATCATCATCATTACATTGATGTCGACGAAATTAAAAAAAAATAATTTTAATAATCGACTTACCAGAACTTTTGCAAATCGGCGATCTAATTCCGATGAATTGGGCATCGGTTGCAAATTTCTGCTACGTATGCTCGGCTGTCGTATATGATTAGCTATTAATGTCGACGTTGGTGAACTCATGATGTCGCTATTGCAATCTAAATAGATGTTACGATGTTCATTTGGATCGTTGTTGTTTAAATTATCATTTCCCTTTGACAAAATCGAACCCATTATTTACCTCCCGTTAGTAATCGTCGTCGTCGTCGTTGCTGCTTTTTGACACCAAGTTTTGTGCGAATTTTTTTCCTTTTTTTTTGCTTATGTTTGTATTAAAATTTTTTGTTATATTTTGTAGTCACTTACAATATAGTGCTGGTGCCAACATTAAAATTGATAACATGCTTTAATTTTTTTTTTGAAACAAAAGTAAGTAAATGTTAAAAATTGAGTAATCAAATTTCGTCTCGAATAAAAAACAAATTCATTAAAACAGCAATTTTATGCGCGTTTGCTCTGATTTTGATCTTTTTTTATTTTAAATTATTGCTTAGAGACTGACGTCACATGATATGAGCACAAAAAACACTTGAAAAATTGTTGCAAAAAAAGACTATATAAATCACATTATGGTCAGTTTTGTTGCTTTAGCTTGAGAGCAATTCACTAATAAAATCACTGTGTTTTATTCCTCGCAATAAATTTTTGTACTTCGCCATTCACCAAATAAAATAACAACAACAATTAGAATTCCGAAACACTGATGAATCACCGAATAATAATGTGCGTGCTTGTCACTATTTACTTAATCTTTTTTGCTTGTTTCTTCGTATTATTTAGAAGGAATAGCACATTAAATAATGTTGATGATGATCGCACATAGGCACACACAGAGTGAGAGAGCACACAAAAAGAATTGATTTCAATTAATTCTAAAGGTTCATTAATTTCTTTGCACGCACTCACATTTAAAGCGAGACTTACTACGGCAAAAGAGCGACTAAAACATGAATCAAAAACTGGAATTATTAAGTTAAATATACAAAAAAAACTTTTTCTCCTCTCACACTCTCAATAACGATGAGTTTTTTTTGTATATTGTTGTGAGTTCTTTTTTGCGCTCAATTCAAGGCAGTTTAATGAATATATGCTGTTGTTGTTATTTTAGTGAGCGAGAGAAGAAGAAAAAAAAGAGAGTGATGATCTCGCGATGAACTGAGAGCCATAGTTCATTATGTATATTGTGATAATGTGCATTAACAATGATGTCATCAAGAAACAAACTGTTGCATTGTCAGTGAGAGTGTGTATGTGAAATTCCATTCTAGATTTCTTCTTAATCCCTTTCTTTCTCTTTCTACTAGTTTTTTGCCTTACTCAACTATTAAAAAAGAATGAACGGAAGAATATTGTAAAATGAGAAGGGAAACACCTTTTTAAAGGTCGTAAAGGCATAAAATAAACCATTCAGTGACATCATATTATTCATATTCTCATACGACACACGAGAATGAATGAATGAGAGAGAAACTGTTGAATGTGTGCACCTAAGAATTTTCTTTTTCTTCCTTTAATTTTTTTTCAAAAAACTGTTTTGGCTCACTCTCTTTCTATAGAGAAACATGTTCTATGACCACCCACCCACACTTATAAGAAATGTTATGCAGATGTTGATACATGCATGCATTTATATACATTTAACAACACACAGCTACAATGACAATGATGGTGACAAATCACTAGTGCGGTACTGAATAGTTCTTGTTTTTAGCTCATATGCTTGTTTTTGTTTCACAAACTTTGTAATTTTATGTTATAATTAAAACCTTTTGATTAATTACATTAAATTGTTTAGAAATATTCAATTTTCCTTCATTTCAACACAATCTTTTTGGTCACTCAGGCGTTAAATAGCAAAATAGCGCACAAACAAACTTGTTTTTGCACGTAATCATCACTTTTTACCTTCAACCAATATATTCTCCAATTGTTTCCTTTAACTTTATAACTATCACATCGATTACATGGCAAATAGATTCAAAACATGGCTCTTTACTATGACAATTTAAAAATATTCTTTAGCTCTTGAGATTTTTTTGTGTGTACTGTAAAGAAAACATAAATTTGTATTTTACACATCACTCGATGAATACAATCACTTTCATGTGTATTTTGATATGTAAAATTTTTTTGAAATTTTTTGATTTGTTTAAAAATTAACTATGAATGTTGTATATTTTTCAAAATCTCTAAGTTTATTGGAAAAATAAAATATAATTTATAGCTTTGTAATTTCCAATCCATATTTGGGCAAATATGTTTGTAATAAATTTTACGTCATTTTATGGAATTCCCAATTAATATGGCACAAATGATTGAGCTTTCAATTTTCAACAATTAATTTTATCAAAAAAATCTAAAACTTTTATCTCTTGATAAAATAAATTCCTAAATAATTTCATCAGATAACTTAAAAGTATAAAATGCTCAACCTTTCATTCAAGAATTATCAAAGTAAATTTTAAACTCGATAAGTAAAGATGAAAGTGTTTGTGTTATTTTTCTTGGCCTGTGCCACATCAGTTTATGCTGATCATTTTATTGAATTTGATTGGAGTAATGTAAAACCAGTGAGAGAAATTCCAGGTTTCTGGGAAAAAAGACATGTATCATTAAGACCAAGAGCTAGCAATACACCAAGAAGACGAATTGTCAATGGCGAAATTGCGACGTAATAAAAATTTAGTGAACTTTTTTTTATAAAATTTAAATTTAAAAATTTTCTAGACCACATCAATTTCCTTATCAAGCTGGTCTTCTCTTCCAATTTACTGGTGGCACTGCTTTATGTGGTGGTGCATTGATTTCAGCACGCACTGTTCTTACTGCTGGTATGAAATTTAAATAAATCAAAATATTATTTTGCCAAATGGCTTATTTTTTGAAATATTACATTTGAAAAAGTCTCATTTCATTATTTAAAAAATTTTTTTAATAGCTCATTGCGTTGATGTCAGCTCTGGTGGTACAGTTGTTTTGGGTGCACAATTCATCAACCAAGTTGAAGCAACACAACAAAGAATTCCAGTTACAACAGCCGGTATTGTTTTACATCCACAATGGGACCCAAGTTTGATTCGCAATGATGTAGCAGTTCTTCATCTTTCAACACCTGCTACACTTTCTAACATTGGTTAGTAAGTTCGATATTAGTTTAAAACAAAATTTACTAAATTTTTTTTCAGTTTCATTAATTGATTTGCCACCTCCTGAAAGTGTAACAACTTTTGAAAATTTCCCAGCAACAGGTTTGTACTTAATAATTCAAAAAGTTTTAAGGTTAATTATATTATCATAAAAAAATTTAGTTTCCGGATGGGGTAGATTTGATGACAATTTACCTCAATCATCAGATGTTTTAAGATTTTATCGTGGAACAATATTATCACAAGCCAATTGCATTTTAAGATTTCCTGGTGTTGTTCAACCAAGTAACATCTGTTTGTCTGGTCTTAATAATGGTAAGAATAATTCAAAAAGTGAACTTTAAAACATGAGAAATTAAATTTTTTAAATTATCTTATCTATTTCTCTAAAACAGGTGGTGCTTGTCAAGGTGAGAAAAACTTTTAGTCTTTTTTTATCAAATTCTTATTAAAAGTTTTTACTGAAAAATCAATCAAGGTGACTCCGGCGGGCCATTGACCACAACTTACAATGGACGTCATACTCATATTGGAATAGTGTCATTTGGATTGGCTTTGGGTATGATTTATTCAATTTTTTAGCGCATTTTTGGAACAACAATTCCGCTTATATCTTCACTTTGGCTGGCTGGCTGGCTGGCTGTTCGGCTAGGTGAGGCGCAAGATCTCGAAAACTATAATAGCTAGAGACTTCCGGTTTATTGTGTTTGATTTGTGCTATCGAGTTATTCACGGCATTCTTTATTAGAATGTTGTTGCTTATTGCATTATTTAGAAAATTATGAATTAAAGTTTCCATATTGAAAATTTTTTCGTTAAGTTTACTTCGTTGAGTTTTTCGTTAAATTTATTCATTAATTTTTTGAATTTGACTCGACCGTTATTTTCAAATTCACAAAATATTTTATAAAGATGAATAGGAAAGTCAAAAACGATCAAGATCACTCAATTTTCGCAATAGTGCTATATATAGAGACTTTAAGGACTAAATTTCTCATATCAAATAAAATTTGACTTGATCCATATATTTTGAATTGTGGATCTATTTTCATTAATGAATCTGATAATTCTGTAATTTGTTAACATACGCTGACCTGGGCGCCAAAAATGCGCTAAAGTAATCCATCCTATGGTGGACACTTTCGGCATCATTTATATATTTTCTAATTTGATTTCAATTTTGATATCTTCAATCTCAAAAATTGATGACAACAGGATGCGAACTGTAAGATAAATATTTTTAGTAATTTATTTATTTTGATAATAATTGTGTTTTTTTCTTCAACAGTTTGTGGCCATCTGTATTTGCTCGTACGTCATTCTACAATGACTGGATCACAGCAAACACCGTATAAAAAATGCGATAATATCTATTGCAGTGTTGTTATTTGTAGGTGCCTACGTCTACGACTTTTGTCTACGAAGGCAAAAAACTACGCGAAGTTGCCTACGATCTACGAAAATTTCGCACTTTCGCCTACGACTTCGCGTATTTTTTGCCTTTGTAGGCAAAAGTCGTAGGCGAAGGCAAAAAATTTCGCCTTCGTAGGCAGTGCCTTCGCGTAGGCAATTGCCTTCGAAGGTGAAGTTGTAGGTAAACTACGAAGGCACGTAGGTAGTAGGCACCTTCGTAACAACACTGATCTATTGATAACGATAACATTCATTCTTTATCAAATCGAGATAATTGAAATAAAACCATCATATTTTATTGGATTAAAAATTAAATATTTTTTATTATTTTAAATTTCAGTTCTTAAGTATTTTCAGAAATTTAAAAAATGTTTTTAATAAAATTATTCATGTTGAATATTGAAATATTGTATTTAAAAGCACTTTTGTAATTCATTAAAATCCTAAATTAAATATTAAATCTAGGGTTGGGCAAATATACGTATATATTTCATGCTCATGAACCCTCCTTAACATCAGCAGTTTTACCAATGAGCTCGCGATGAATATAACCGCTCTTAATGGGATGATCATCATGATCATAACAGCGCACAAGTCCATTTATTGTTTGGCCCATGTAAATTGTAACAACCTTGCTTGGATTTGGTTTTGCGATTTGATTTCTGCATGTAATGACCTTTTGCACATCGTGTTTCGCTTGCTTTCTGATTTCTTCTTCATTGCGCACCTTCTTTGATTCAATTTCTGACTGGTGGAAGACATCCCTTACGACAACAAGTACAAATTGCGTCTTTGCTACCTCGCTCTGCTTTTCGTTTGCAATCTGGCGTAATGCATTGCAATCCATATGTGAGAGTTAGCATATAATTGCCCACAGCGAGATGAAACTGACACAATCTAGTATCCTCAAGATTTTCATATAAACAACCAAGCACAGCACATTTCACCTCATTATTTGAAGCATTTCAACAGATGATGTTATCTACTTCATAACATTTTTTCTTCCATTCTTCTATAAGCGAGCGCACTTCATCAGTAAAATTTTTCATACTGTGAAGAATGAATTGCGTTAAGTATGCTTACATTTATAAGCTAAAGGGTGGTTGTGAAGTGTTCGATAACAAGATTTGAATACATACATAACAAGATTCAAGTTCATTCAAACTCATACATAGCAAGATTCGAATTGATATGGTGCCCGCTTATTAGTCCACGGCGGATATATATATATATTATATGTGAAAGAAAGTGTGGACTTATGCCGGACCCTTGTTTGTGGACTTATGCCGCCATGGACTAATAAGCGGGCACCACTGACACATTCATAAAGATTTCACACTACACCATCGAGGTCACTTCACAACCAACCTGCCATTTGGCAAAAAACAAATTTAAATTATTAATGTTGGTTTTAATTTATGAATTAACTAACGGAAATTCTTTTTTTGAATAATTTATTTTCAATTTTAACGGAAATAAATTTTCTTGCATACGGCTTCATAATAAAAGGTCAAAATTGATGAAAAGCAGTCTTATTTTTTAGTATAATTTAATTCAAAGTTTTGCAGAATAGTTATTTAAACAAACTCAGTAAGACACAACACTAATTTCCTCGAGGAGGTGACGGCTTCTTCGAAAGTATAAAAAATTTTCGTAAATTCAAATCAGAAAAATTTCTACATTTTCAGTTATTTTCAATGAAAACAACAAAAACCATCAATTCACAGAAAAATTCTTTCTTAATTTTTTCTCTTATTTCTTTTCAATTATGCAATAGCTGTCTTCTTTAACACCTATGTAATTGATTTCTTGTTCTTTCAGAAAGAACTGCTCAGTAATTTACGAGATTTTGGAAAAATAAATTCGCATATTTTTGTTTTGTTTACATTTTTGCTCGAAATCTTCTGAAATCCCTTCAAAATTGTGAAATCTTTCGAAATCTAGCAATCTTTTCGGAATTTCCGTAATCTTTCGAAATTTTTCTTTTTTCTTCGTAAAAAATTTCTTTTGTAGAACCGTCACCCCCTCGGATTTTCTGAAAAAAAATTTCATTGACAAAAAATATTCATCATTAAGAAAAGAAAAGTTATAAATCATAATCTAAAAAATTTCAAATTTTTTTATTTTCCCAAAATAATCAAACAAAAACCTACTGTAATTCAATACAAACAGTGTTGGCAAGCTATCAAGCCGCTCATGTCATGGAATATAATGCAATTACATATGATACAATACATAGCAACAAATATCCACCACAACCAAAATTATCACCGCTACCTACATTCTGGAATAAAGTTGTTCAAATTATGGAGATGCTTGGATATACCTTGGAAGAGAAATGTTTGAAAGATTATGCTGATAAAAATGGCTTATATAAGTGCAAATATGAAGGATGCAATAAGGTGTTTCCAACATGGAGAGAAAGAAATGGACATTTCAGAGTCCATGAGGTAAAATGCGCATATTGTCCATATGTCTGCAAGAATAGAGAAATGGGTAGTCATGTCAAGGCGTTACATCAAGATGAGTTTGCCAAGCTTAAGCCGTTTGCATGTGATGAAAAAGGTTGCAAGACAACTTGCAAAATAGCAACATTGTTAAAAGTGCACAAGAGAAAACATCATAAGAAATAAAAAATGTAATAAAGAAGAATTAAAGAATTAAAAATGTAAATGAAGAATTAAAAAAATAAAGATTTAAAAAAAAATTAAAAAAAAATTTTGTCACAATTGCACAGTGATCTTTTTTTCAAAATATTGTTCATAATTAAATTGTGTGAATGTATGCGTTAATTTTTAAATGTATTAGTGAGAAAATTCAGTTTTAAAAAGAACGTTATATAACGTTTTTCTCACTTTGAATAAATCAAGTTAATTCTTTTATAACATGATTTTAACCAATATTGATACTAAGTTAATCTAAAATCTGACATTTTGAAGTTATTTTTACAAAATAAAAGTGAAAATGAGTACATTTTAATTAAACGACATAACGTCTCTTTTAAATTTTTAAGATGCGCACACTATTGAAAAATGTTTGTTGCGCAAAATTTTCTAATATTTAGAAAATATACGAAATATTATAAAATTTTCAATTGCAAATTGCAAGCTTAATCTGTTGAAGTCTGTGGATTTGCTAATATCAGTTTGTTTGCAGTGATATAGTCTTTAATTGTGCATGAACTTCCGATATGTTCTTCTGCGTTTAAAAATAAAGCTTTAGTGAAATTTCAATATTGGACAAAAAATGGCGAGGAATATATCTTCATTATAATTTTCAAATAGTGAAACAATATATATTTTGCAAGAAAGTAGATTATTTAAGCTTTCTTTTGATATACATAAGTAGTGTGTTCGTCCATTATGTGCTGAAAAATCAAAGTTTGAAAATTTGGTTCGAAAATGTAAACAAAAAATGGCTGATTTTCAAATCAATAACTCACTATGAAATCAGTAGTAAAAGACAATTTCGTACAAGAAAAAAGATAAAATAGACGATGCTTAATCAGATAGCGCATAAATTAAAGAATTTCATTACATCACCTTCTTTTATTATTATGAACAATTTTTTGAAAAAAGATCACTGTGAATTGGCAATGGTTAAATTTTTTTTAAATATATATTTATATATTTATTACATCGTTGAAAAGCTAACAATTTGTAGGTTATGATATGAATCTGCAATTAAAATAAAATTTAATATAGATGCAGAGTTGAAAAAGACAAATTCTGTCACAGATTCTGTCACAGATTTTTTCTATCACAGATTTTTATCTGTCATCTGTCGATAGATTTTATCTGTCACAGAATTTTTCTGTAGACAGATTTTTTCTGTGACAGATTTTTTTCTGTTATCTGTCAACAGATTTTTTCTGTGACAGATTTTATCTGTAGCAGATTCTATCTGTGACAGATTTTTATCTGTCATCTGCCGACCGATTTTTTCTGTCACAGAATTTTTCTGTGACAGATTTCATCTGTCAACAGAATCTATTATTTGTTTACATTTTTGTAAACACTTTATTATGTTGAATAAACGCTTAATAAACATATTAACTGTAGTTAGAATTGAATTAGAGACATCTAATTTGATGAATCTAGTCTTTAAAAACTGAACTACTATAGGTATATACCATTTAATAACTATTTTGCAAAGTTTCATTATAAAGCATTTCTTAGTATCATTTAGTATAAAATATCATACATAAATATTGTATACACATTTATTTCACAAGCAAGAGCAATGTTTAATAGTTCGGATACTTTATAATGAAACTTTGCAAAATAGTTATTAAATGGTATATACCTGTAGTAGTTCAGTTTTTAAAGACTAGATCCATCATATTAGATGTCTCTAATTCAATTCTAACTACAGTTAATATGTTTATTAAGCGTTTATTCAACATAATAAAGTGTTTACAAAAATGTAAACAAATAATAGATTCTGTTGACAGATGAAATCTGTCACAGAAAAATTCTGTGACAGAAAAAATCGGTCGGCAGATGACAGATAAAAATCTGTCACAGATGAAATCTGCGATAGAAAGAATCTGTGACAGAAAATATCTGTCGACAGAATTTGACAGATTTCCAACCCTGTATAGATGTTTTATTAATATTGCTCTCGGTTTGTTATAAGATTAATTCAATTTTTAAGTGCATTTTTGCAAAAACGAGACTGAAAATTGTCCGCCTTAAGTCGGATTACTTTAGCGCATTTTTGGTGCCTAGAACAGTGTATGTTGACAAATTACAGAATTATTAGATTCGTTTAAGAAATAGATTTATAGTTTAAAATAATTTGATCGAAATAAATTAAAAATATAGGAAAAACATATTTATAAAATTTTGATGCATGAAAGTACGGCGAGCGTTTTTAATTGAAGTTCAATTTACCAGAATCCGAAACGGTTTTACAAATAACTTAAAATCAACTAAACCTTATTCGATTAAAATAAAGCCTAATCGATTAAATTTTAGTTTGGTTTTCCGTTGAAAATTTTAATTGAAAATAAGTTTAGTTAATTTTTAATTATTTGCGAACTAAAATACCAAACTGTTTCGGACTCTGAAATTTAACAGAATCTTACAATAAATTTTAATAACTTGAAAATAACGGTTGAGTAATATTCAAAATATTTGAAGTACAAAGATTTACCATTTGGTGCGCTGAAATCGTTTTCGCAGCCAACTTCGCTTTGTTTACAAATTTCAATATGGAAATTTAAATTTGCAATTTCTTAATTAATGCAATAAGTAACAGGAATATAACTAAGCGCCGGAATAAAACGATAGCACAAATCAAATGCAAAAACTGGATGTCTCTAGCTATTATAGTTTTCGAGATCTCGCGCCTCATCACCGGGAGCCGAACAGCCAAGCCAAAGTGAAGATATAAGCGGAATTGTTTTTTCCAAAATGCGCTAAAAAGAGCTTATTATATCCACGAACTGTTGGCAAACTGGCTAGCCGGCTGGGTGTCCGAGACATATTTCGATAACGGCAAACTGTCAAAAGTGTTTTAGGGCTTAATTAGAAAGATATTACCGCGGTAAATAGCCTTCGAGAAATTTTTTGGAGAAAGGACTTCCCTAGTGAAGAAGGTGCACCGACCGGCCATCATAGGTCATTATGATCGAAAAAAATTTTTTCATCCAAAAGTTTTAAAATGTTATGAAACGCAAAATTAGGAAGTCAGAAAAACTTTTTAATCATGATGTCCTAAAGTGCAATCAGAACCATCATGGTCAAAAAAAAATTCCACCAAAAAATTTTGATGATTTAAAAAACTTTACATAAAACATGTTATTAGAAAATTATGTCAAATTTGCCACAAACATACTGTGCTTTAGATTTGATTTTCGATTTTTAAAATTTTACTGAATTTTCTCTATTAAAACTTGCATTTCTAATCGTTTTCTTTCTATTTCATTTTCTTTCTTGTTGTTAACAGGATGTGAACTGTAAGATAAATTTTAATTAAAAACTTATTAAACTTTTTAAATGATTTTTTTCTCTAAAGGTTTTGGCTATCTGTATTTGCTCGTACATCATTTTTATCATGCTTCGATTGAATTTCATACGAATTTAATGAAGAAAATCATTGATAAAATAAATTTGAATTTTTCATTTTTTATCAAAATCGAGATTGAAACAAACTTTTATTGAATTTTAAAAATAAAATTTTTTTCATACAATTAAATCTTAAAGCGTAAAAATATTGCATAAATTTCTTTGGTCGTTAGTTCATAAATTCATAATCTTCATTGCACTTTGTATTGAAATTTGGTGAATACGGGATCATTTGTGTTCATTATATGAATTAACATTGTTGAAATTTTCACTGATTGCCATCTTTTTCTTGTATTCTCTTTTAATGATGATGTTGATGCCGGTGATGATGAGCAGGATATTTTTATTAGCATTAAGATCAGGAAACTTGTTGAAAAATGTAAGGCCATGTCTATGTAAACGAAAAAAAATTACTGTTAATATCCGGATATATGAACTTTACACATTCTAATATGTGTGTTTAATTATTTTAATTCAAGAAGCGCATTTAAATTCTTCATTGTATAAACACATTTTTATTTTTAAGGAATGGAAATTTGATGCTCCACTTAGAGAAAGAGGTGAGAGAGCGCTTCATTTTTTCTCTTTATTTCATATAAACAATCATTTAAGACGTAACAATATAAAACATAATTTATTATAGAAAACGCAAAAGTGTGTGTCCATTCCTTTGCTCATTTGAAAATGAATTTTTCATAATTTTTTTAGAACTTTTTCCCGGTGCTCATTTTGAGAAAACGAAATTAAATGAAAATGATCTACTTTTTACTGCCTCATCAACAGCCATTTACTTCCTTTAAAGTGGCTCTCTGACATAAGTAATGATTTTGAAAGAAAGAAAGTCTTTGAATTTCGACTATGATTGAACAACACCTGGTTCGAAAAAGTTTTTCTCTCTCTCAATTTTTTCCACAAAATCATAATGAAAAAAAAAACAAAGAAATTTTTACTTACCATTTTTTGTGGATGTGGCTTTTATTAGTAATTTCGTTCACGGGTTTCCCTCAAGGTGTTGCACTTAAATAACTGATATAATTTCTAGCCACATCTTAATGTATACATTTATTTAATTTTTAGTGTCATGAGGCACCCCTGGAAATAATTGTTTTCAAAACGATAGAATGCCGACGACAGTACTCTCATACGTGCTCTTTCGCGTGCATTTGCTGTATTTCTTTGAATTGGTAATCCTTTTTCATCTTTATAAAAGAAATATTTAACAATTTAAAATTTTACACACAAAAATTTATTACCATTTGAAAATAAGTCATCATCATGAAAGTCATCAAGTGTAGTATCTAAATTTGGCGATTCTGACTTTTTGCGAACTATTTGTTTCTTCAATTTCATTTCTTTTGATTTTTTGCACTAAATTTCTACACAATAAATTCTCTTTGAAATATAAGACTGAACGCGCTCTTGTACAATTTGAACATTATTGGTGCAGAGAAGATGATCCTCAACTATCCTCATTCTCAATAGAAAATCTTTTTAAAAAGGCAAAAAAGTGAAAGAAAGGAAGAAGAAGGAGAAAGACATTTATGACATTTTATATTACCAGATGAATGATAATTTTTTAAAGACGAATGAAAGTTAATAGTCCGCAGCAACCCAAATTAATGTGTGAAAACTACTCACTCATTCATTCATTCATACAAATTGACGAAGGCGTTAACAAAACTCTGATTGGTAGTTATTCATAGCAATAAGTACTCATACACATTTTCTATTTAAAAATTCTTTAATTGCTTAAATTGTTGCGGGTCATATTCGACGAGATTATTGTTTAAGACTTTTTTTAAAACTAAACGGATGCAATAAATTGATTTAGAAGAAAAATTCTACGAAGGATTTTTTTCCTTATTCCGCTATGCAATGCTTAAATCAAATATTGACCGAAAAATCTCTTTTACTTTTTTCTCTTCCATCTCTTTTCACAGTATGTTTTTCCTTTAAAAATATATAATATTTTCAAAGAAAAAACACAAGAATTACAACACATTTTTGTGACATAGAAATAACATTTATATTTTTTGATGGATCTATAGATTTGAAATGATAATTTTCTCTAGAAATTTGATACGTTTTTTTAAAAATTCAAGTTTGGAAGAGGCGCAGAAAAAAGAATAACATTGATTTATGGAAGGTGGAAAATATGGAAAAATGCCGTGCGTTAAGTTGAAATTTTATCAAAGAAGTGCAAATTGCTGTAATTTCTTATTAGTAATAATAAAGTGATAGTAAAATGATTTTTAAATGATATTTTTTTTATTTTTTCCTTTTTCACTTTTCTAATAATCATACTTTTTTTTATGAGAATATTTAGTTGTGTGTGTGTATACACAGTTGAAATATATGAGGAATAATATAATACTTAGCGATTCTTTTATTATTCAATGAAAATATGTTTTGCATCATATATATATTATGATATCTATTTGATTTACAAATAAAAGACAATTTTTTGTATCCTCATTTTCTTCATTTCTCTACCCTTTCAAAATTCCAATAAAGTTATTATTAATGCAAAAAAGTATAAAAATTCGAAGTCGATTATTTTTTTGCTTGTTAAATGTTTTCTTAGTAAAAATTGTTTTTTGGATGATTTAATTATCTACTTTATATTTTTGTTTCTAATAAGTGTGTATTAGGACAGAAAGCACACTATATACCAAATTAAATTTTTAGGTACATTTCTGTTTTAAATTCATTTGATTCGAAATTTTTAATTTTTTTTTATTTCTCCAGATACTTCAGAATAAAACACAAAAAAAATGTTTTCTCTTTCTATTATTTTGATATATTAATCACGTTTAAAAATGTCAATTAATGTATATGAATTAATTTTTAAAATCTATATCCTAATT